>VWZI01013030.1:1389910-1565275 GCA_013396835.1 Psilopogon haemacephalus | reverse complement strand
GGGAAGGGAAGGGAAGGGAAGGGAAGGGAAGGGAAGGGAAGGGAAGGGAGGAAGGGAGGAAGGAAGAAAGAAGCCACAAACCTTCTTGCTCTTCACCAGTATTAATGGTTGTAAAAGCCTTTATCCAATACAGTATTTTGGCCACAAATTAAGTACTGCAAATGTTTTTGTGGCATGTCTGAATACTGACGTTATCAGTTACACTCTGGTGCTGTCATCATGTGACCTTCTAAATACTACATTCAGAATAATCCATAAGTAAAATGTGCAGCCTTACCTACGTTAAAAAACTCCCAGGAGACCTTGAACTGAGAGATCACTTTATCAGACTTCCCTCTCTAATAGAGTTTGGCAATTTACTGCATGAAAATAATGAAGAACCATTGAGTTTAAATTGAACATCAGCATATTGTGCTTTCATGGAGACTATTTTACACTGATCAACATTGAAATGGTATTGTTAAAAGAAAACATCAAAGAAATGAAAAAGAAAAGAAATGGGCAAAGTACAGCATGCACTAGGAAGAACAGGAAAAATGTAATTGTCACATCCAGGTCAGTCTGGTTTAAAAGTTGCTGTAGCAGAACTAAATGCCAATGGAAAACATTGTCTTTGTGGTTGGGGTTGCTCTGACTGGTAGGTCATTGTAAATTGAGTTCATTGTAGGGAAGTCAGACTATATATAATTCCTTCAGATTTGTGGGCTTGCATCCAAGTGCCCCAACCTGGTGTAACTGCACCGTTTTGTCTAGTTCTTATGTGACTGGAGAGAAGCAAATTTGAGTCATTGACTTTTGTATGAAATGAAAGGTACCTCTTGTGGGCAGTCTGGGCTTCTGAACCAGAGATCTTTTTGGAAGGTCACCAAAGTCAGCAGGATTCAGTCACGTTTTGGACCACACTAGTAGTTTTTCCTGGCTGATGTGCTTTACTCAAGGGAAGAGACATAAACTTCTTCATCTACCACTGTAAGAGCAGCTCTGACTGCAGGCCAGGCTGTCTGAGCTTAACAAATGAATTAACTTGGTCTGCTTCTTAAAACTTTTTCCCATTTTCAGGTCTGAGACAACTACTTCAGCAGTCTTTGTATTAAAGGGAAACAGAGGAGCAGCTCTCTCTAGTTTGTTTTAGGAAATAACTTTTCTTTCATTCTTAATTTTTTTAGTTATATATATGAAATATATGTATTTTCACAGACCTTTTAATCAGCACCAGGAGATATTTTTGGGGTTGAAATAATGGGAAATACAGTCTTCTCATGGAGCTTTGGTTCCAGGATGGCAGAGATACTAAAAGAAAACAGTGGATATACGTTATTTGGGACCCACAAATGACTCCTGTGAGAATTAAGAACCCTGTGAAAAATGTATATATTTGAATACCAAGGGAACAATGTTATGTGTTGGGGTTTTTTTTTAATACCACCACGTCTGACTTCATTCCATTTTCTCCAGACCTCAAACATGCACCCTAATATATGTTGGTGATAACCTCATGAATATCAAATGTACCAGAAAAAAATACCACTGTTTGCAGTATTCATTCCTTGTGCTTTTTCTGTTCCCATTCTTACCCTAAATTTAGTAAGGTCAATTTAGTAAGCCAAGATCCTCCCAGCTGGTCAGATCAGTTTGGCATCTGTTTTAGATGTATTTAACATGAATGACCCTTTTGGAATGAAATATTAGCAAGACAGGAAACAGACAAACGTATGAATTGTGAAATAACCCAGTGAGGTTTGAAAAGTTGTCTCTGAGCAGTAGTGTGAATTTTACCTCAAGTAAATGTGAAGCAGCCATCCTTGGGAGGAGAAATGTGTAGTCAGATGGCAGCTGAGGGGCAGGTTGCTGTCTCAAAAGGCACAAGTCCAGAAGAGATGTAGGGAATGACTGAAGAGGTAAAATGAAGCCTGAGCATGCAAGGACTCTCTGATGGCAATCAAAGGAAAGCTGGGGTTAGAAATGTGTTGATGTGTACTCCATTAAGTGCAGGTAAAGTATTGTATCTTCTTAGATTAGTAGTGAGCATGTTGCAACAATTGAATCGTAGGTTCATATAGGTTGGAAGGATGTTCAAAGGTCACCTAGTCCAATGTCTAGTGTCTGGAAACCCTGCTATTCTTAGTACTGCCCAATCCATTTCCCACCTCTGTTAATTAAAAAAAAAAACAAAAAACAAAAAAAACCCCCCACCACCCTCTCCTATTAGCAAGCCTGGCAGGAGCTGAAGGCATTCATAGCGTGAGGCTTCTGCTGACAGTCCTGGTTTTGCTGCTTCTGGTTTTCTAAGTGTTTTCCTCTTATCACCACATAGTGCACACTGGAAATGATCAATCAAGGTTCATGCACAGGATCTTTTCATGCTAGCAAGTGAAAAATCAATTTCTGTTCAAAGAAGTAAACAGTAGTGTGAGCTTCATCTCCCCAGAGTCAAAATGCATTCCCTGATAAAAGAAGATGGCAACAAAAGCTGAGTTCTTGATGTACAAGCACACAGGTACTTACATGCAAGAAACAGGAGTGGGTTCCTACCTTCATTTAGCATGCTACATTTACCTTCCCAAAAAACAAAGATGGGAAGAGGAGATTACTTGTTGAATGCCAGTTGTGCATCAATAAAGCCAGAGGGGTTGTTCACAAACAGTTTATCCAGATGAAAATGTAGTCGGTCGGTTCTGGCGAAGACATTATTCATTGTGCGCTTCTGTTTTCTGACACCACATTTGAATTTTCAGAACTATTCTGACAAGTCTGTTGGAAGATTTTGTTGCTAGCATTTCTGAGAAATGCCTGCTGTCGGATGTAAATTACAAGGAAAAGAGACTTCATATGATTTTTCTGTGCCTCAAAAACAAAGTCTGAGCTCACACTGGTTATAAATTGTCCAGGAACTACGAATGGTCAAGAAACTGTTGAATGAATAAATGGAAGGTTAGATCAACATGGCTCATCAGATATTGTAACCGTTCACCCAATGTCATTTGATCTGCGTAACATTAACGGTTGCTATTCCCGCATTCTTAGGTTTCTGCCCTTCTTCTCTCCCTCTGAAGTTTAGCACTGAGCCATACATTAAACCTTTGGTTCCACCTCATTTAAGTCCTGTTCTCTCAGTCTCTCTTGTGAGACCAAAATGCAAAGAGAGGCTTATAATACTGGCTTGTATTAGGTGGAATATTTTGACGATCTGACCTTTACTTTTTTCTCCTTTTTGTTAGCAAGAAATGTTTAAAAGCAACCATGAAGCATTTTGAAGCAAGAGAGTTTTGCCAGATTAAAATGAAATTGGAAGATGACTTCAGTGTACCATGTAGTGTTGTGAAGTCTTTTTGGTTTGATTGAAGTTTTATTACCTCAGGACGTCTGCCTGCAGCTTATGTAATATTCTCTGTTCACTGTTCTTCAGTCTGGGGTTCACAAATTCACTTCCAGCCAAGGGAAGAGCTCATGATGTGAGTCTTATGGAAGCCAGATTCCTGGAATCTGTCCTTTTGGCTAGACTGTGCTGCTTTCAGAGGAGAAGAAGCACCAAAAGCATGCATTAATGCAAGCTCTGTCCTTTTATTTAAAACCTGGTTACTGATGAAAGCTGAAGAGGGAAGCGGTTGGGACATCATGTAGGAGGTCCCCAACGACTTGATTTTTATTCCATTAGGAAAAGAGTAGTATGGGATAGATGTCCAATCCTGACTAAACTACAGGAGAAATGTTGCTTTTTATTAATGGCAATTCTAATAACGATTTGTTATAGCACTAGTACTCGAGGAGGTGATGAATATTATATCTGCTCTGCTTCATCTGTCCTAATGAATCTGTGCTTGGATGCCCTGGTGTGCCATGTGGGCCTGTTTGCACTTGTTAGGTGAATGCAAGCATTTATAGACAATTAAACTTGGAATTTTTGATTCACACTCTGAAAGACGGAGAGGTTGTTTTTTTCTTTTCTTTTTCTCCAGGATAGACTACGTTTGTGATAGATATATGCCTTTCAAGTCTCTTAGAATGTGCAACTCTAGCATGAATTTAGAAAAATGGTCTCATTTCTTTAGAAATCCATTAATAGTAATGTACTGAAAGACTCTTACATTGATCTTCTCTCTGATAGCCATGTTGTAATAATTATTCTTTTAATGTTTGCATCAATCTAAATGTTTTCCTCTTTGTGCTAGCTCCTACTTGCATCTCCCTATATGACAATCACAGCACTTTGACATCTTGCATTACTTTAATACCAGTGATTCAAAACAAAGCAATGCCAAAGGGAACAAAAGTTCTGTCAAGCCGTTAAAATCTTCTTTGCCATTAACACAATTAAATTGATGCATGAGCATTTAAAGTTATTAGCAAGTGCTGCCAGCAGAAGCTGGTTGTGATTGCATAATATATAGTGGGCTTTATTAAAATAAAATGGTATGTTTATTGTTATTATCGCCATTAGTTCTGAAGTAACATAAACTTAAACAGGGCTGTGAATTGGGAGAGGGCTGTGAAACAAGTACAAGCATGTTCTGCCCTGTGTTAATAATCAGGGACACACTTACCACAACTAAGACATTTCTAACACAGGAATACACATGGTATCCCGGCTAACCGCTGAAAATGGCCTGTGTAATGGTGGGGAGGAGTGTTAAAGAGAGAACTTCTGTACCTCTGCTTCTCTCACTCTTCCCAGTCAAACTCGCTCAGCTAAATTTTGGGCTGCTTCTGTTACTGCTGTGAGAGATTTTGTGGTTGATGTGTACACTGCGAGCTTATTGGGTGATATTTGTTTTGTTTTCTCATATTCCAAGACACTAATTTTTCACTGAAAAAAAAGATCAAGAGTCTATTGAAGACATATGTACTCCGACTATGCCACAGCATGTTGCAGTAATACCCATGCCTGCTGATCTTTTGGTTAAAGTTAACTATACTCCTTGCTGAATGAAGAGTTGGAATGAAATGTGGAAAACAGAGATTATCAAAGCATCTACAAGTATTGAGCGGGGAAAAAAATTGGTTAAGTGAAAAATAAGGGAATGAAGGAAGGCCAATGAAGTGCTGGAATATCAAGTCATGTGGTGTGAGGATGGACTGCACATCTATTGCACTTAATGCTGCCCATCCACTGGAAATTCTCAGACTGTGCTTCTTAGGTAGAATTTGAGCTGAGTAGCAACTGGGTACAAAAGGTAAGGCTCCTTTTTTTGATCAGTTGAGAGTTCTTAAGCTATATTAGGGAAAAATATAATCTATAGTTGCTGAAGTAGATAAAAATCACTGGTATCCCTAACATGTAGTCATACTCACTTGAGTACTTCTTCTCCAAGATATTGATGAACCATTGGGAAATCAGAGAACAAAGGTGAAATAAGCCAAGGAGATGGAAAATCTTGTTCAACAGGAAAGAAGGGAAAAGTTGAACCTAGAGCATTTGAGAAAAGTTGAGTATGACTCTGCATGTCTGGGCTTGCTGTAGATGTGAAAGGAAGTAGTGAATTAGAGCAGTGGAAGGAGGTCTACAAAAAAAACAAGGTGACACTGAAATTTTAACAAAAAGAGCCAAATAGTTTACAACACAACTGTATTTTATTAATAGAGATGACGTGAGACATATTTCCCTACAGTTTTTGGGCCAGACTGGCCTCAAGTACTAGAATATACTGGGAAATGTGCTATGGTAGCAGAGCATGAATTTGGTGATCTAATAGGTCTTTCTGGTCTTTAACTTTTGTGTTTATTCTTGAAGCTTAGTGCTGGCTGAAATAGTAGGAAAGCCATGGTCGGTGCTCTTGGTCAAGCTCTATAGCAGATTAGGATGACAGGGATTAGCTTTAGTCATGAGTGTCTTTTACCAAACTGCTTATCAAGGGCAATAAGTTAGAAGTGTCAGGCAGAAAAGTCTCACTGAATATTTATGGTATAAAGCACTTAGCTGTTTTTTCAGTACCTTCCTGAACATGATCTTTTCCTCTTCTGCTACATGATAATCCATCATACCTACCTGCAAGTGCTACAAAATAGTTGTACTTATGGGTCATGTCTGCCTGTTATTTATGCAATTGTTCCAGTATTCAGAATTTTTGTGCTATTTCGGTGTCCTTGGAATGAGGGATTGTGGCAAATGCTGTAGCTTAAATGCAGCTTAAATTAATATTTTCAGTTGGAAGATGTAAAGGGCACCACTCTGTGTGTGCATGGTTATGGTGTGTGCATCTTTCTAGGGGGAGAAGGAATATCTGTCAAGCCTCTCCAGGTGGATTCCCACATGCTGTTCAGTCTTTAGAGGATACTTAACCTGCAACAGGCTCATGAAGTGAGGGACAACAAAATCAGCAGCCACCCTTACAGTCCAACCAGTATTTTACTACAGTATATGTTTAAATTTTAAGAGCTGCCTGGGCTGTTAGCCTATTAAGCTGTAGGATAAGATAGTTGATGATAACAGCTTTCTCCTAACTGTTATCACCTCTGTCCTTCGCTGCAGTGTGCAGCAAGTTGAACCAAGCCTCTCCTTCTCTCTGAAGGCTGCTGATAGGAGTAACAGTGGGATCTTCTTCAATTACAGAACTCTCAGGCAATTCTAGTTTCGGTTCTCAGCTGTGAAGAAATCAGAGCAGTTTATTGCTTCAAAGTGTCATTAGTAGCACAAAGCAGTGCAGAAGGAAAAAAAAAATACTTTGGAGAAAATGGGTCCTGATGATGATTTATGTTGATCTGAATTGGAAAATTTGATAAGCAGCAAGTATGGATCCAGCAGTCTTCAGAAAGAGATGGTTGCTTTTTAGCTGTTCACCTGTGTGGTTGTAGTCACTGAACTTTTCCATCCAGCACCTGACTAAATGTTTATTTTTTTTCTTTAAACCTAGGTTACCCTTCCCAATGACTCCAGCTGTGTGGAAGAAATATTACGGGTGAGTAATACTCTTTGCTTTTGTATCTTTTGTCCAATTGTAGTGCTGTTATTTCAGCTTTCACGGAGAAGGGTTATTGGCTGTCTTTAATACTGCAGTTAAATAACAATATGTTAGTGGGTTTGTTTTGAAGAGGCACAGCCAAGCAGTAGGCCCAGTGTGCTCCTTAGTGAGCGAGGTCGGTTGACCTAATACTCTGCATCTGCCAGCTTGTCTCAGGGACAATTTATAACACATCCCTGTGCTTTTTTAAACTCTCAGTCTCTGTGAGTCTCTCCAGGACATCCTGCTGCCAGAATCCTCCTGGAGAAATTAGCTGCTTATGGCTTGGATGGGTGGCTGATTTGCAGGGTTAAGACCTGGCTGGATGGCTGGGCTCCGAGTGGTGGTGAATGGGGCTAAATGCAGTTGGCAGCCAGCCACTAGTGGTGTTCTCCAGAGCTCAGTGTTGGGGCTCTTGCTCTGTAAATTTTTATAAATGATCTGGATGAGGGAGTTGAGTGCACCCTCAGTAAGTTTGAAGATGACACTAAATTGGGTGGGTGTGTTGATCTGCTTGAGAGTAGAAAGGCTCTACAAAGAGATCCAAACAGGCTGGATCAATGGAGCCAGGTCAGTTATATGAGGTTTAACAGAGCCAAGTGTACTTGGGTCACACCGACCCCATGCAATGCTATAGGTTTGAGACAGAGTGGCTGGAAAGCTGCCTGCCAGAAAAGGAACGGGGGATGTTGGTTCACAGCCATCTGAACATGAGTCAGTGATGTGCTCAGGTGGATAAGAAGGCCAACAGCATCCTGGCCTGTATAAGGAATAGTGTGATCAGCAGAACCAGAAAAGTGATCATGTCCCTGTACTCAGCACTGGTGAGACTGTACCTCAAATACTGTGTTCAGTTTGGGGCTGCTTGTTGCAAGAAAGATGTGGAGGTGCTGGAGAAGGTCCAGAGAAGGCCAGCGAAGCTGGTGAAGGGTCTAGAGAACAAATCTTACCAGGAATGGTTCATTTAGGGTTTGTTTAGTCTGGAGAAGAGGATACTGAAGGGAGACTTCATTGCTCTCTCCAGCTACCTCCATCTTCCCCCAAGTACAGTTGCTCATCATTCATGATTTTGTTAAAGACCCAGAAACATTTTTCCTGGGAGCTCTGGTCTGTGGTTGAATAGAGAAAATTAAGACAGCTACTCCAAACCAAGCATTAATTGCCACAAGATCATGTATCAAATAAAAGGGGAGTGTGCACCAGCTGCATATGTATAAATCTGCCTTACTTTAAATGTTAGATGGGCTTTTCCTTAGACACTCTAACTTTGTGGTCCCCTCTTGGCAGTGAGATTTGTCAAGAGGCAGCTTTTCTACCCACTAGTTCCTATCTGGGGTTTAGGTTTTTATCCTCATGGGTTGAGTTTCTCATCTGTCAGAGCTACATCCCTGCCAGCCAACCTGCTGGTTTTCAGTGTAGAAGGGATAAAATTTCAGTGGGAATTTGTGCCAGCCATGTCCTTACCACTCAGCGCAACCGATGCAAACTTGTCCAGATGTGAAATCTTGTGTAACAATTGAAGCAACTTACTTGCAAAACATGGACTTATTCTTGCTTATACAATAAAATAGACTTCTCAGTATTGATTGTAATCCAGACTTCAATAGTTTGGGAAACTTGCTCCTGGTTTGGTGTCACAGGTTTAAGCCTACTGAATCTTCTGATGGGTATCGGATAGAATGCTGTCAGCTTTAAAATGAACACGCTGGCTGGAATAAAGCATTGTGGGGTTGGTAGTTCAGATTGTAACATGTGAGGCTTCCTGTTCTGGGTGCTGTACCTGGTTTCCAGTTTGGGCTTCTGGTCTTTTCTGCTGGGCTGCTTGCAGGCTTAGGGATGCTGGGGTTGTTTGTGGCTGGCTTCTGCTATGCTTTTCTGCAAATAAGGCTAAGGTACATTGGATCATCTCATTAAACTCCCTGTCTCAACCCAGGGCACTTCATGTTACTTTCCCTCCAAAACTGTGTGGGAGGCTTGCTTATGAGAGTTGATTGTCTTAAACCAGGACGTTTGGGTACCTTGAGATGCTATCAATATCCTTCTGGACAGCTACTGTTGCTGTAGAAGTATGTTGGGCCAGCAGGCAAGCATGCAGGTACAGACCTGCAGTAACAGGAGTGAGTATACATCTGCCCATGCACCCAGCAACAATGAGTGCAAGGAAATAAAGTTTGTTTGAGCTCCCAAAGTGGCTTATTTTACCTATATAAAACTAAGGGAGAAAAACCAAAGAAAATCAGAATCATACCTAATAGCCTAAAAAGTCTCTCCTCAGCTTTTTTGTAGAGCCCCTTCAGATACTGGAAGGCCATGAGAAGGTCACCTGGGAGCATCCTCTTATCCAGACCGAACAGCCCCAACTCTTTCAGTCTGTCCTCATAGGAGAGGTGCTCCAGCCCTCAGAGCATCCTTATGTGCCTTCTCTGGACATGCTCTGTGCAAAACACTTGGTACATTTTGAATGTTTTCTTCCTCTGTTTGTACACTTGCATTAGGTTCATTGCTATAGTTGGAATGAATGACTTGTTAGCTGAGGAAAGCAGTTATTTTAGGTAAACAGCATCAAAAGAAAATGTGATGTAGCAAAATTCAGAGACCAATCGTCCAAACGACAGTTTTAATGTGGGAACAGTGCATGTGAACCACAGGAAGCAGAAATGTCTTTTTTCTAATCAAGAGAAGGTGATCGTATTTCCTGCCCCATGACTGTAATTTAAGTTAACAGAAGCAGAATATCCTGAGCTTCTTTCTGAAATCTCCTGAGCAGGGTGAAAGATTTTCTGTCATCTTCAGAAGATGAGGATGAACCCCAGAGTCCCTGTGGCTGCAGGCAACACTTCCTATCACCAGCAGGCTGTTAAATTCAAGAAGTCTCTTGGGGTTGGCAGAGCAGGGTTTTGGCAGGTTTCCATGTCTCTGGGGCCTTGTCTTATGTAATGGGCACCCAAAAAAGGGATACAAGTCAGCAGATCATTCTTGACTGCCAGGTGAATGTGCCTGGAGGCATCCCTCATGCCCAGCCTTGCCATCCAGCCGTGGAGCAAACCTGCCAGACATAGCCACAGGCATAGCCAGAAGCCATCATGAGCACATCAAGCTGTCTGTGCCCATAGAGCAGATGTGGGCTTGGCACACCACGGGCGAGTGTGGAACCTTGACCAGGGTTTGTCTGGGGCACATGCTCTGCTCTCCATGTACAGCTAGGTAGGTTTGTCTGTTGTTATGTGGTGAGGGTGGCTTAGAGTGCCATCAGCGTGGCTATAGGTAACTCTGGGCACCAACAGGCTGTCTGCAGCCTTCTTGTAACCTGTCTGCAAGCAGGCTACAGGCTGCCAGCAAGGCACTGAAGTGTATGAAAGTAGCAGATCATAGAACCACATCTGGAGCTGCCCATCAAAGGCCTAGCAAATCCCAGTCCCAATTGGTTGCCTTCAGTGACAGCTTTGAACAGTGCTGAAGTACATGCAGAATAAAAGTACTGAGTTTTGTCAGCAAATTTCTTATTTTTAAATTTATAATGCAGAATAAGTAGTGGGAAATGTGTTTTGGCTGCATGCAGAGTATCATCTTCTACTTGATAAAGAAAATGAGTAAGAGAATGTGATGCCCATCAGTGGTCAAAATGCAGTCTTCCAACTCCTCATTGAAGCCCAGTGTCAGGAGATTCAGGCTGCTCTGCTCCAGATAAAAGGATGGATGACCCTTGGTTTCAGCAGTGATTTTTGCCTTGAGAACCTGGATTAAGTTCCTAGCTCTGACAGATACCTTATGGCCTTTTGGGGTCATTTACACAAGATGTGAAGAGCCTTTAGATATGTGGAACTCAGCTCCCTCATAGCGTTTTTCCCAGGTCAAAACTTAGGCTATTAACATTTCCTTCCTGTCAGGGATGTTGCGGAGGTAAACAAGCAGGATTACAAGACAGTCAGGTGCCAAAGGTAGACAGCTGGGGCTGCAGAAGTGTGCCTTTTGACCAGCCAAACCAGTGGCAGTGACTAGCAATTTCTGCTCTGGGCTGTCTGCTGCTGAGCTCTGCATCCCAGAGTGTTGGAAGAAGAGTGCTGCTGCCTACCTCACCCTGACCCTGCCAGTCTCCCTTGGGAGCATTAAATACCTTGAAGTTTGGGTTTTAGCTCAAGGTATTAAGGGACTTCAGTTTCACCCCTCAGAAAGACACAGTAACTCTTGAATGATATTTTGCTAAACTTACAAGGAAGAGGGACCCAAGCTAAGATCTGTGACCTCTGATTTTACAGAGCTCTTTTTTCAGGCTGAAGTTGATTAATGGTTTTTGTAATTGTAGAGGTTTGCAATTCCTAATCTCTGTCATCTGACTTTTTTTTTTTTTTTTTACTTTTTTTTTTTTTTCCCCTTAGGAAAAAGGGTTTAATTGAGTTTATGGTCAAAAATTTCCAGCTGAGTGAGGAGAAAGGTCTTGAGTCCATTCAGACCTCTGAGCCTTCAGAGACAAAACTTCACAGTCCTTCAGATTTCCTGAAACACTTAACCACTTAGGTCATCTTGTGTAAATGCTTTAAAGACTGTTTCTGATACTGTAACTGAAGGTTAATGGCAGACAAGCCTCCTGTTGATTTTGCTTTTCTAACTAGGATGGCTGAAAAGGTTGTTAAAAATAATTATTAAAAATAAATAAATCGTTTTGTACAGCTAAGGCCAAGCTGGAAAGGTAGTACAGGAGATTGGCATTTAATACAGCTTGCTCACGCTAAAGTATAAGATGGAGACAAATACACTGGTGGTTAGGAGACTTTTCCTATTCCGAAATGTGGCTTGTTTTTTTTAAACCAACATAATGGCTTTGAAAGTGTGGATAACGTGGAAGACAGGCAATCAACAGTGTGTGTGTAATTCACATTTTAGTAATATGGATTTAAATTAAGTTGTCACTTGTTATGTGCAGCCATTGAAAAATGAGTTCATTGAAATGTTGTGATACAAAGTGCAGATGGGGCGGGTGAACTGACATTTTAAACCGGTGTTCTGAAGCTGTTACTTGTGCCACTTGTAGCAGTGCTTTACATCAGTGTGCCTTGCTGTCACTGCCTGTTATGTGACCCATCATGCTAGTCCAGNGGGGTGTTGTAGATGTGACACTAAGGGTGAACTAGCGGTGGTCCTTTTTATGTCTGTAGAGAATACAGAAGGGACCTCCCTTAGCTTTGGTTTAGCTCTGGGTAAAGAGGTCATAACCATAAAACATTACACAAGACAGAAAGGAAATTTTATTTAACTAAATTTTCTTGAAGACTTGTAGTGTCAATTGGAGCTTTGGGCCAGGTGTTTAGGCAATCGATTAGATGTAATCCCACAGAAGTGAAGCTCTGGCTTGTGCACACAGAGCTTTCATGTCTGTATTGCTAACCATCTGGGCAGGCTCTTCTGTCTAAAAATCTGTCTCTGCTTAGAGGAACAAAAGAATTCTTGTGGGTTCATAGACGCTGTAGTAAGGCATCAAGTAACTACATGGACTTCTGATGTTATGTGGACAGATATGTTAGTAATTAAAAGCTCTCTAGTCTGGAAGCAAAACAAATTCTAAATGCAATTCAGATTGCAGCCAGTATAAAAATGATTGGAATTAAATGAGCAAAGTCTATAATTTGCATGGTTTTCTATTCTTCTGGTGACTAGATCATGTCTAATGACATTGGAGAATATGTAAATTGATCAGCAGGTGAAATGCCCTTGACTGGGCAAATTATGTGTAGTATTACCTTCCTCATGCCAATTGAAAGCACTGATGAGTTTAATATGCATCATCCATAGCTGAGGTGAACTGTTCATGAAGCAAAATTAGACTGTAACAGATACAGCCCATTATTTGCCCCTCAGTAATTGTTTTCTCTTCTAAAGTACAAACCAACATTGAAAAATGATGCTAAATCTAATTATAATAATTGTGATTTGAAAAATACAGGTATGCTGTCCAGTGTGGTTACAAATGCACTTAGTAGCTGACAGGCAGTTTAAATATTTTCATGTGGAAACTTGGGGCTTGGTGAGGAGGACATGATGTGAATTTAAAATGATTATCCAGACGTCATTGGACAAGTGAATAACGAGCTGACTGGCCTAGTAAATCATGTGAACCTGTCAAATGTGGGAACACGTTGGGGAGGAGATGATGTCAAGTAACAGTAACTTAGCAACCTGGCATTTAGCTGTCCAGAGAATGAGTAAGAGTAGCCACTTTTAAATAGCTGAGTAAATAAATGAATCCCTATATGTCTTAGGTGTGCTATAAAAATAGTCCAGCGCCGTATGTTTTGTGTCAAGCTGCTTCTTTCTCCAGGATAAGGTGATTTATTATTTCTATTGAAATGAAAAAATGGATTGAAAAGTTAACCCACGTGTAAATGTGTATCTGTGGCCTTTGTCCCTCATCTGGCGTGCAGCCTTTGGAAGTGTGCAAGGCAATCAATGTGTTGCAACTGTGGGGGTCCTTTTTTTCCCTTTGACTTTACTTACGTTCATGAAGATTTGAATGGCTAGAAACAATTAATTTCTTAGCAATTTCTGAGCCATTGCATTTTCAGGTCTTTATCAGCATTTTCTCAGTGGAGGCAGAACCAGTTTCTGCTCTCACATCAAAATAAATCTAGGGGTAATTCCACTGACCTCCAATCTCATTTGAGTTCATTGAATTCTTCTTTCCGCACTGGTATAAATTGGCAGCAGCTCCCCTTACCTTGATACTGCTGTTATTAAGTAAAAAGGAGTTACCCCTGCATTACTTTAGGTATACATAAAAGCAGTAACTAGTCCTTTGCTTTGATGACTCTAAATGTAGTCTTACTCCAGAAAGTGGAAATGTTGAATAGTTCTTTGAGAACAGTTCACTCCTGGCTTCTCAGGTGATCACCTCAGTGCCACTACAAGCATTCAGCAACAATTCCAGAAAGGTTGGAAGAAACCTTTTCCCAGCATTTTGTGCAGTGTCCAGCTGTATACATACGGTCACAGTAAGATCAGTATTTGGTAGTCATTCGAGCACATTCTGCTGTAGGCTTGAAATGCAGAAGTCTCTTTCAGAGTTGGGGGATGCAGCCTTAGTTCTTCCCTGTCTAGAGCAGACCCTTAACACAGAGTCTTGCCTTGGCCACTGTGAGTTACAACTGACTAAAGCAGAATGGAGTTATTTAAGAATTTAATTTAAGAAAGATGTTGAGGTGCTTGAACGTGTCAGAGAAGGGCATCAAGGCTGGTGAGGGGGCTGGGGCACAGCCCTGCAAGGAGTGGCTGTGGGAGCTGGAGTTGTTTAGCCTGGAGAAGAGGAGGCTCAGGGGAGAATTTATTGCTCTCTACAACTACCTGAAAAGAAGTTGTAGCCAGATGGGGGTTGGTCTTTTCTGCCAGGCAGCCAGGAACAGAACAAGAGGACACAGCCTCAGACTGCGCCAGGGCAGGCTTAGGCGGGATGTTAGGAAGAAGTTCTTCACAGCAAGAGTGATTGACATCGGAACAGGCTGCCCCAGGAGGTGGTGGAGTCACCATCCTTGGAGGTGTGTAAAAGCAGACTGGATGAGGCACTTAGTGCCATGGTTTAGTTAATTAGAAGGTGTTGGGAGATAGGTTGGACTCAATGATCTCAAAGGTCTTTTCCAACCTGCTTAATTCTGTGATTCTGCGATTGAAGTTTTTGGCTGTTCACTTTACAGTGACAACATTACGATGCCACCTGTGAGAAAGGCACCTCAGGAGTGATGTTATTCCAAAGCTGTCTATATTAACTTAAAGGTAAATAATGTAGAAGACTCAGAGCTAAGTTTAGGATAGCTAAGTAGAAGGTTGGCATGAGTCGATACTCAAGTACATAGCTTATGCAGTTGGCTTTGTGGGCCATCATCATTGCACTGCTGGCGTGTTGCATGCATGTTGAGTATGAGAGTAGTTCACTTGTAATGTAGATATACTATACATCTGCTTTGTGCTGCCAGATCAGTGCAAAGGAGCCTTCATGCTGTTGGGGAGGTGACAGGGAGAAAAGGTTGACTGTCTGATCTGACAAATGCTTGTGGGTGTGCAGTGTTTCCTGTATTCGGAAGGTGGTGTTTTGCACCTGCCTGTTACAGGGATAAATGCCTCTTCAAGATGTGAGGCAGCAAAAGATTAGACCTTTGTCAAGACAGACAAGCAAGGTCTGATTCCAGCCTGCAGGCACATTTATCAAATAAAGATTTTATTTTCATAGCAGCATTAAAGCAAATTATTTAGCAGAGAACTTGGAAATGTAAAATCTGATCACTATGTGGGTCTATTGCAGCCTGTCTACACTGTAACAATAAAAAAGGATTACAAAAAGGTATTCAGGAAAAGGGAGAGAGATTGCAGTGAATCAATTTTTAACTCAGTATTCAATTCTGGTTTTTTATCTCCTTAACCATAATATTTTAACATATATTTTTGTACGGCCAAATTGAAATACTGGTGCTATCAGTAGTATTATGTAAGTCTGCTATGGCCAGGTTTACCATTGCTACTGAAGTTATTGTAAAGTGAACTGACATCATAAGAGTTCAAACATGTATTACTGCTCCCAAAAATTTGAACACCTTTGCGAGAAATTAACAACTAAAAGAGAAAATGTACTTATTTGTTTTCCAAGTTTTTCAGCAGCGTTTTTTCACCAAAATGACCACTTTTAGTTTCTCTTCCTCATTGGCAGTCACCTCAAAAATGATTCACAGTGTAACATGTCGCCTGCTCAGCATCCTCATGGATTCAATACTCTTATATGATTTTTAAAAAATAAAACAAAAAAATAAGAATATACAAAATACCTTTTTTAAGTCAGTGAAGCCAAGTAATTTAAGCAAAATAATTTTCTTAGAAGAAAGGATAGAAGTCTTGCAGTTTCCTCAGATCAGATGCACCCTCTGCAGCACTTAAAAGTGTTGGTCACTTCATACACTACTTTTTCAAATACCTCTAGGTTTTGTAGTTCCACAAATAATTGGAAGTGAAAGAGACAGAAAGTGAGAAAAAAACGAGTTGATCGGGTCTTGCAGTTGAGTGCACAGTATCATAAAACTAAGATACTTACTTCACATTTGCAGACTCATGGGACCTGACTTCCCATCCCTTTTCACCACTAGCTCTCTTATCTTTGAGTGAAAACAGACCCAAGGAATCTGGGATGTTCGATCAACTTTGACCTTTCGTATGCTCCCAGGAGCAAAAAAGGGCCCAAGTGCTGAACTCGATCAAAAACTGTAAACATTTCTGCACTGTGATAGCATTTGGCTCTAGCTGTACCAGGTATCCTCTGTTAAGGACCTTGTGGCCTGCACCAGTTTGATTAAGAACTTCAGAATCTGTTGTGTGCCTGCCCTGGCTGGCACTGCTGCTGGTTCCAGAGTGACTGGTGACAATGGCTGCTGGCACAGTGTGCGGTGTGGTCCAGCACCAAAGCCATCTGAAGCTCCTCTGCTCTACGTATACATCTTACTGCCAAATGAAAAATCTAGGCCTATTTTGAAATATAGGTAGTAAAATATTCCTCTGGTCTCAGATTAATCATTTCTGTTATTTCATCTTGTCCTGTCAAAATGAAACATGGTTAAATATGGGCATTGAGTGCTTAAACTGCTAGCAATGTTACCTTTCATTTAAGTAGATTAATAACGTGTACTCTACATAACAAATTGCTTTAGGCACAGAATGAAGACGTTGAAAACATATTAAAATCAAGTTAGGCTTTCTGAAATAAGTGCTTGCTTTAGAAACAATTCTAGTCTGAAGTGACAAAGTCTGTAGTGTCTTCTGTGCCTCTTTATCTCACAGAAGGAAAAGGCTTCATTTTTGCAGTCCTGAGGGCAAGTATTGTGGCTTTTAAGTCCTGGCAGGAAGCCTCCCCATAAGTTAGCTCTGCTGAAGAAGCAGATGGGGCCTGTAAAGGGTAAGGTGATTATATGAGGGGTTAGACAAGAGAAAGAGGACTAGGAAAACACTAGACAGACTTGCAAGGTTGAAGGTGCAACTAAATGAATCTTCAGAACGAGTTTCAAGAATTTAAAATTCTCTTCTGAAGTTTCAGCTGGCCATGACAATCAAAACCTTAAAACATTGGTTGATGGTTACAAAAATGTATTAAGGAAAGAACTAGAGAAATGGAGGGTAAAAAAGGTCCCAAAAAGAGGCTAGATACTCGAGGCATACTCAATTTCACTGCTTTAACTACCCACCATGCTGCACCCTTTGATGGTTGAGTGCTCCTGTGCTCTTTGAAGGAAAGTAAAACGGGGTGAAGAGGACACCTGCATTAAACCTGGCTGTAGAACTTTGGAATGCATTGTTATTTTCAGAGGAAATGAGCATAAGTGTTCTGTTACAGCAGATACCAGGAATATTTGTTGCCATATTCTTCATGTACTGCAGTCTAAATTTAAGCCAAGTCACTCCTAATCTTTTCTTTTAAGACAAAAATACAGACACCAACAGAGCTACCAAGGAGTATTTATTCCTGAGAAGCCTCCTGGATAAGCGAGTCACTTTTGCTGTCAGGGAATCGGGTGATGACACTCTATCAGTCTTGCCAGCCTCCATGGGGTTTGCAGAAACAGCCTAACAAGGGAAAACAAGCTTGCAGTCAATCACCTTTCTTAAGTTACTGATATTCTGCAGAGAGAATAGTTCTGGAAGCCACCTTTTTGTGGGGAACAGTTTACGTCTTTCCTACGTTGATTTGTTGTGCAGCGTAACCAGTGGATCTCTTTGTGCAGGTATCTTCCTGCTCACTTGTGGAGATCGTTTCAGCTTCAGAATGCAGCACTTCGCAGCTGCCAGTGAAAGACTGATATGGTCCATTTTCCCCTCTCTTCGAACGTCTTCTCAATAAATGTTTGAATATGTAGACTCAGATAAAATATTCTACCTTTAATCTTCCTCTATAACCTTGAGATGCCCCTTCACTCCACAGTGACTCTTTCTATGAAACGAGGAAATAGAACTTCACCCACACTGCCGCCGCGCTGTGAAGTTAAATTAGTTGCTAGCAAAATACATTGAGGTCCTCAGCTGGAATTATTGGTGTTATAATTGTGCAAAAGCAAGGCTCAATCAGATATTTTAAATTATATTGCACACTGCAGCTTATCCATTTCTATAGGGACTTTCTAACGTTTCTTTAAAGAAAGCTTGTCATTGAATTTAATGTTCTGAGAAACCTGATGAACTTCCAGTCTATTCTAGTGATATATTTCAAATTGTGCTTGTAATTGTGTTTTAGATTGCATATGTAAGTTCTTTTCAATGCCTTAATACAGTACAGGAGTCTCAGTACACCTTTGAGAAGAATGCGCACTGTGGGCTGGAGGCACTTTTAAGTGTTTTTAAATTGTCACAGTGAAATTATCACATTTGTTTAATTAGCCTGTAGATCCTGCCACATTGACTTCTGTCAGCTGTATAACCATTTTGTTGGATAGCTAGAAAATCTGACCAGAATGTTGGATTTTTACTTTTATTTCCCCCTATTGTGCCAAGGAAAGCAGTCATGCAGGCACCCAGCTTTGCAGAAATCAGCTGAAGAAAATGTCACATTATAGCATTAGACAGCAAGATGGTTTCATTATTTAAAAACCATTGAGGCCTTTGCTTGACTGACTACAAACTACGGAAGTGACTACTACTCTGGAATAGGTTGCCCAGAGTGGTTGTGGATGCCCCCTCCCTGGAGGCCAGATAGGATGAGGCCCTGGGCAACAAAGTGTAGTTGAGAGGCATCCCTGCCCATGGCAGGGGGGGGTTGGAGTATATGATTTTTGACATCTCCTTCAACAGCCATTCTGTGATTCCATGATTGAAGTACAAATCTGAAGTTTGGACAACGTTTAACATTCTGCATGCAATGCATGTGTTACCATGTTGTCTTCCAGAGCTCCACTGTGGTTATCACTGGAAACCAAATACTCACCAGGTTACAGCTTTTCTTTAAATGCTTCCTCTATCCCATTCAATGCAATGGCTAAGAAAATATTTCAGGTGAGGGAGGTGGAAATAATATCTACTAGTACTTTGCAAGGTGAAACGGGAGCAACATGGGCACGCATGGACTTGGGAGACTTGCATAGGTTACTAATGGGGCAGGGAGAGCAAAAGGCAGGGTAGTGTTCTCTGCATTTGCTGCTGGCTGAGTGGGTGATTTAAGGCACTGACCAAATTTCTGGAGCCAAACTGGAAAACAGCAGGTACTGATCTCTTGTGAGGAATGCTTTGAGATCCAATGGAATTTATTGCACGAGCACTGAGTGTTAGAGGCCCCTCTGGGGTTTGTAGTCCATTAATTTCTTTGCCATGAGTATATCCTGCTTAAAGAACATGCTACAGTAACCTTTAAAAATACTCTTCTGAGCCTCAGAGAAAAAAAATAAGAACTCAAACAAAAAAACAACTCCTGTTTGGTTTGTAGAAGAATATTCCCAGAAGTGGTTTTTAATTTTTTTTTTTAATCAAGCCAATTAATCCCTTCCTACTTACTCCAGTATTTTATCATTTGTAACCTCTTGAGTCCCTAATCTTTACGATATGTCTGAGCTGCCAATTTCTCTGAAAGATGAGTGTTGTACCAGTGAAGAGAAAACTCGTACTCAGATTTTATTGAGGAACAGCCTCTTGTCATTGCTGAGTTCAGACAAAAAACAACACAGCTTCAACAATGAGAGGTTCACCAGAGGCTTCTTTCCATGAAAATAGTTATCACTCCTTTTTTCCTTGCCAATTGAGGCATTGTTGCTTTTAAAAGCAGTTGTCATGATCTCCTCATTAACATTTTTCTAATATGATAAGTGTAAACTACAAGAAAGCTTTGGTGTTTGAAAGGATACAGGAACCCTAAGGAATGCTGCACTAAAACTGCTTGTGCTCTTTGAAAAGGCTTAGAGTGGGAATCTGACTAAATGTGTCATTCTGTCTCCTTTGCAGCAGTGTTGTCATTTTATAGTGTCTTTCACTTACAACACAAGTTACCCTTCAAAAAAGAATGCAGTGTTACTGCTTCTAGCCTTTGTATCTCTCCAGCAAAGGGAGATCAACAACTTCTTTTGGTAATTGCTTGATCATAATATATTATACTTTGTGCTAAAAAAAAGAAAAAAAAAAAAAAAGAGTAAAGTATTCTTTGGCAGGTTTATACCAGCTCATATGATAACTGGTAATTGTCACTGCTTGACATCAGCTGGAGTTGCAAATAGCACTAACTGCTTAGAGCTAACAAGCAACCATGGATCTGCTGGGTGGTCTTTTCTTGGGCTTGCTCCAAGTTTGTTCCAGATTACTCATATGACCCTTGATAAACTATTACTAATGAACAGTTTGCTGTTCTTTTTTTGGCCATCTAGAAGCAAGATAATACATGTCATTGTCTGGTAATGTATATGTATACTTTTTTAAGGGTGAAGCACCAAACTTAGTGCATTTTAGTGCTGTGGCTTTTGTGTCCTACTCACTGATTTTCCTGTAGGGGAAAAAAAAAAAGTGTAGTGTTGAAGATTATGGACTTAGCCCTTTTTGGTTAGTTTTTAGGAGTCAGTTTCTTCAATATAGCTTGTTGTTTTAAAAAATCCAAGCATGGGAGGAGGAGAAATTAATCTGCTGTGTAGCCTGAACATGCTGATTTCAGATGTTAGGACCACTCTGTGTGGGACCAAGCACCCTCAGCTGTCATATGTCTTAGTGGCAGTTCCAAGTATTTAATGTTTCCAAACTCAGACTTACTAGATTTGTAAGAAAGAATGAGCTGGGAAACATGCAATCAAATGTGTGCATGTGACAGTGGGAATCTATCTACCAGAAATACTCTGTAGTCTCCATACCTTAAGGGAGATCAAAAAGACCTCAGTGTATTTTGGCTTCATTTTTCTTTACTCCTTAGGGTGGTTTATTTGGGTAAGGCTGACATGCCAAAAAGTATATGTTGTATCAAAACATCTTCTATAACATAGATCCAGGTTTTTTTCTACACCTGTTTGCTTAGCAGGAGTGGATCAAAGGGGAGCGTTGGCATGATTTACAGGACACACAGATGCAGGAACAGACCTGCTTCAAGGCACAAGTGAGGAAAAGGAAATCCAGATTGAAATGTTTGTTCTTTTCCAAAGGCTTGAATTACTATAACAAATGCCAGGTCACCTGGTAGAGTTTCAGGTGGCTGCTTAGGTCTTTTTGTAAGAGAAGAAAATTAATGGGTCAAGGCAGCAAGGATTTTAGGTCTCTGTTGCAGAACCATGGTTTATTTTGGACAAACATACAAAGCTTTTAACTTTGCAAACCAAATCAAATAAACAAAACCCCAAACAAACAAACAAAACAACCAGGGGAGAAAAAAAAAAAGTGCCCCACAACAATATGTCAGATTAGAGGCCAGGCTTCAGTTTTAAGTTTTCTGTCAGTCCAGGGCTTTTTCTGGATGAGGATCAGGCTAGCTATGTTGTTCACTCAGGATTTTTCAGCTAATGTTCACTATTCCATATTTCCAGCCAGTATTCAAAAGTTCCACCACTGCCCTACGCATTGCATCAGACACAATATGAGGCAGTCTTTGCCCACAAAGCATTCATAAGTCTCTGATGTAGGCACTGGGAAGATAATCATACTCCACAGGGGAGAGTGCATTCTTAAAACACTAAGGGCTAAACAAGTTTTCAGCTGGGACACATGATAGGGAAAGCATCACATAGATGAAGAAAAGGAAGGAGTGAAAAAGGAAGCTTCTGTAAGGGCAGGTTTGAGATTTTTTTGTAGGGGTGTTCACTGTCTCTTTGCTTCAGCCTCAAACCACTGTTTTGATGGCATTACAGTTGAGGTGTTGATGAGACCATGTAAGAGAAATCACATTAAAAAGAAATGCTAACCTGACACACCCACTTAGGAAAATCCATGCTGCAATACTGCTTGTGTGGTAAGCAGAATAGATCTGGCAGTCTTGGTTTTGAAGGCAGAACCCCAGCTTTTGTAAAAAATTTCAATGTGTATTGTACAGCAGTGTGTGGTATCTTCTTTTCTTTGTATTTGATGAGTAACAACTTGGAGTCCAGTTTTAATGAAAGCAACCCATGGCTTATGCAAAAGAATTCAGCTTTAAACAGAAGTTGCCTAACCTGGTTTCTTAATTTCCCCCTATATTCCATTTCAGACAATTGATGTTCCTGTTTTAAGACTAAATAAAGCTGATGTCTTCTGGTGCAAGTTGATGCTTTCATGTTCACAATGATTTCTAGACTCAGTTTCTTCACACTGTTGAGATGTGGGTTATAAGCTGGTTACATGGGACACGATGTAAAACTTCAGCAGTTTCTGTGCTAAGCATGCAGAACAAGAAGGTTTGTAGTTTAGTAACTTAATTTTGCCTGATACTGAATTTGGAGATAATTTTTTTTTTTCATGATGTTGCCATAAATGGCTCCAGAAATTAAAAGCATTTTGTAATAAATTACATGGATAAGGTTATGTCACGTGACTACATAATTTACTGCTGTTTGGTATGAAAAAAAAAACATGAATTGATTGCATCTGGCAATGTAAAGGAGATGGTGTAATGTATTGTATAAATGTGCGCAGTGGAGTGCCTCAGGGTAGGTGCAGTCTTGTTTTGTAACTGTAAATTATAGTTCTGCTCTCCTCTTGGTGTGAACACTAAGTTTCAGAGAAGAAAACAGGCGATTCAAGACATGCTTTTTTGCTTGTGAAGCTCAGGATGGATGGAACAAATTACCAGATTCCCTTAAACAAGTGCCAGCAGTGAATAGTTTCAAAACACAGTTGCTTATTTACTTGAAGAAATGTTGCCAATGTTTTTTAAATTGCAGAGATGAAATTATATGTTGGTATTAGTAACTTTTGAAAGAATTAGCTTTTTATTACTTATTGTGCTCTTGTTTATATTATACTGTTGTACTGCCAGGATATTATGTTGTATTTAACAGTTCAGTGCATACTTCCTATCTCTTGGGGCCTGCATGAAAATTAGATGTGCCATCCCTGGAGATGGTTACCAACAAGGATCATTTTGAATAAATAAAACCGATGGGATATGGCTGTGCTTCTCAGTGGGGATGAGGAGCTGCCAAGAACAGGAGATATTGCATTGGCCATACTGTCCACAGCAAGACTGTGGCATTGCACATTGGGCAATGAAGTCATTAATTTAGTTACTGAGAGATGAAGGTTGCCTAGCTGCTGGAAGTGAGTTTAGTACATGTGAGTGCTAAGTACCTGAATAATTATGGGCATATTATTAACTTTCAGGACTCTAAAAGTGTTGTTATCTGGTATTGACTGCATATTTAGTTCTGGATGCAGTACTAAGCAGATAGGATTTGTAAATATGGAGGATTAGGATTTTACTCTCATCATTGCTCTGATGTTCTTGAAATGCTTTGTGAATAACACAGTACTTAACCACTGTCTGCCAACATCCCAAGTGAACTGGACCTCCAATATGACCCATTCTGGCATTCCACGTTCCTGACTGATCAGTAGGTCTGTCCAGAATAGAGTATTCAATTTTACCAAAATATGAATACTGTAGTAGGACCCTTAGGGAGTTGTGCTGCATCTCTTGAAAATGCCAAGAACGTATGAGAAGGTGTTCAAGAGCACATAACCTGCTTGGGGCTGCATTGAAGGACCATCCTTGACAGTGTGAGTCACGTTCAGGATAGTTTTTAACCATATAATCTTCCTGAGGTGGACTCTCAAAATTATTTTGATCCTCTTTGGAGAGATCTAGCCTCTTTCACAGAGGAGCTTTGGGAATGAACTATTATAGGCACAGCATGGACCATTTGGGGCCTAGGAACCAGCAGGGAGCTGAATCATTTGACAATGTCAATTGTATAGACTGTGGTCACTTTTAGGATTGTGTCAGACTTCTCAAATTGGAAATCCAATTCATGTGGTGTAGCTTCATTACTCTTCTCCTGTAACAGCTTGTTGAGCTGAGACACCTTCTCACTGTAATGAAGCATTGTTTTTCTTCAGATACACAAAACTGTTTAGAGTTTTAAGTAGATCAGTCATTACTTGCCTTTTTTTTTTCTGCCTTCATAATGCTCTAAGCAAAGGACCTGAGTAATTCTAGTTGCAGAAAGTACAGTAGGAGGAAAATACATTGAAAAGTGTGAGGTATACAAGAAGTCAAGCAGTACTGAGAAGAAAATGTCAATACTGCTATCACTTCCTTTGTGAATTTCCAAATGCTAACAAAGGAGGAAAGGAAAATGTATGCTGTAAAGTTTATAGACAACCCCTGTCGTCTTCTGCAGCAATTTCTGTATTCATTTTCCCTGACTGTAATTTTCATCTGCCCTTCCTCTTTCTCCTTATATAGAAAATATTATTAATTTACCATGAGAGGATAAGGAATGCATCCCACTCCCGCTTGGGAAAAGAGAACTTATTTTCTGTGATTGATAAAACCCACAAAATGAACCCTGTGTTTTTAGATTATGGTCAGGAAAATGATTGCTCTTTGCAAAATAAACTCAGGCTTTCCAATAATAAACTAACAAATGTATGCATTCTGTCTTCAGATGGCTTTCTAATAGTTTTTTGGACAGTATCAAAATGAATTCTGGTATGACAAAGGCATCATCAGAGATGCAACCACGTTGTTCCTCCAAAACTATGTACTGAGCACTAGCCACTGGTAGTAAATTTGCTAAAAAATTTGCATGAGTACAAAGCTTCCTGCCTCAATATTTGTACCAGAAAAAATGGCTTTCTGTTGGAAGCAGCCAGCTCACCACAGAGGGGTGTTTTGTTTTATTTTCTTCCTCTTACAGGAAAAATTATGTGATATGCTTTTTCTGAAGTGGTGAAACACATAATAAAATGCATATTCATGATTTTATCTGTCCTGTACCTGTCAATATTGACAAAGTATGAAAATTCCTTCGTCAGAAATCCTTTAGCCCAATATAAAGCAGACCATATTACTGGTCAGGATATTCCCAACTGCTTGTGCAAGTTTCCCATTGTTTCAAAAGGAATATGAATGAAAAATAGCCCATGATGTTCCTTTGGGCTTTAATGTCATTTGCTTATCCACGTATAACTATGTAGAATAATAGAATCACATTCTATGATTCTATGATATCTATATATTAATTCTTTCCTTGGCTATATCCTCAAAGATTAAATGGTTTGAGATAGTTTTTAATTCAGTATGCATCACACATAAAATATGGCTACCCCTTACGCATTACTGGCTTCCTAGCAGGGAGAGTTTGATCAGGTTTGTATAAATGCAGATACCAGAAAGATACTGTGAAACAAGACATGCTTTTTATTGAGGTTACATTGATAAATAGTTAATAAAACATTAATAAATCATTAATAGAGTCTTTAATAAATGGTAAATCACTTGGTAATCTTTATTCCATCAAGACAGTAGGTTGCTTAGCACCAGCTGTAACATCAAGTCCGTAATAATCTTAGAATATGTATTCTTTTTTTGTTTCTTGAATGTAGCTCTAACATACTGTGTAACCAAAACTTGAAGAAAGTTTAAAGCAAAAGATTTAGCTAAGAGTTAAAAGGACTGACAAGGGCAATTGACAGAGGGAGTATCAGAGATAAGGTGTCTTTAGCAGTCGTGGCCTTGGACTGCATTTCTTGCTCACAATGTGAGCAGGCTGCTCTTCTGACTGCCCTCTAATGATTTGGGCAAAGTATCAGTCCTGAAACAGCCTTTGTGGACTCTTAATGCCACAGAAGAAAAGCATGAGGATTGTTGTTTTCTTCTGACTTTTTGAGCATCTGCTATTCACAAGAGAATTACTAAGAGTAGTGTTTGACCATCAGAGATCTATCAAACTACAGACCAAGAAAAAGGCCTGGGAAGGGTCTTAGAAATCTCATCATCTACTGTACATCCCAATGCAATAATCAATTCTGCCTAAGCCATTCATGACCAATGTGTGTTATCTCTTCTTAGGTATGTTGCTCCAAATATCAAGTCTGTAGCTTTCTGAACAATCTTTTTCAGTGCTATATGGTCCTTAGCTTTACAGGGCTTTTTGTTATGTCTAACTGGCATCTTTCTGGCTGCAACCTAAGTTCATATCCACCATAAAATGGGAGAACAGGTCCTTCTGTATTTGAGGACTGTTCTCAAGTCTCCCATCACTTCTTCTAAGAGAAGCAGCATGAGCCCCTTACCCTGTGACTTCAAATTAGATCAGGCTGAACAGAGTACACTGTAGGAAGAGAGGCTCTACTGCCTCAGTAGAAGCACAGAGAACATAGTCTAGCTGCTTTTTTTCATAATGACCTCTTAGAGCCTAGCCCTGTGCTTTTATCTGCATTTAAAAGCACTCAACACTTTCTTCTGAAGAAGAAGGAAATTATGGGAAAATGAAATACAGAGAAAGGAAATAAATCTTGAAGGTGCCTATTAATTTTAGGGACCGGTTTTGTAAAGCTATTTACCAGCTGCCCCATATTCCCTGTACTGAATTCTCTCGCTCTGACCTTTTCCTTAGAAACTTGCAAGTTTAAATGCTTCCCTAGTCCACTTCTTCCACACAAGCCATGATTTGGCCTTGTACCTCTGCTTCCCTTAAAAGGTTTGCTTGGAGTATTTGTGGGTTCGGTGATTCATTAGATTGTGTCTGCATGTGTCCTTCTTAGTTACATACCTGAGGGCTTTTATAGCTGAAAAGAATCAGACTTAGCTAAAAGGACGAGCGTGCCTAGCTCAAATAAATAAAGCACATGGAGTCAATTAAAACAATGTTTAAATAATTTTCAAAAAGGAGGATGCCTGATGTTACTACATCAGAAGACCACAGTGACTTTTAAGCCAACAGACTGTGCAGGTTTACTTTCTCATATAATCTCCAGGTCTATAAAAAATCCACGCTTCCATCACAGTCATCTACCCACTCCAACAGTTAACATGATTTTGGAATTATTTTAAGTCCAAACCATGTGAAAATAAATCCTAACTCAATTTTGTGGGATTACTTTGTTTCCATTAAATTCCTCTTTAAAGCGTTTCATATGCTCGGTTTTATTATTGTTACTTCCAGGAATTTCTAAATACTTCCAAATTTGGATTGATTAAAGTTTTTTTTAACTTTTCCTGGGGGAAAAAAAAAAAAAAAAAGCAATCCCTCGTCAACTTTCTGAGGTATTTACAAACCAAGATGTTTATCTATACAACTTAATGGATGCATGCACAACATACAGAGTCTGTGTGGTTCTTTGTAGTCATAATATGTTAGAAGGTAGATATATCAGATTTCACAAGTTGAACAAAATAGAGCTTAGCAAGTACTTAACGACGAGGGACCTCCAAAAGAAACTGGAACAGCAAAAAATAGTGAAGTCATGTGGATGATTAAACAAATGACATCCTTTCTTCTGATTCTCCAAAGTAATGTGCATGTGCTTAAGGAACAGAGTAGGAGAGAGTTAAGCAGAAGGTCACATCTCTGCAGGATGTGGGGTTGGGGTTTTGTCTCTTCACTGAAAACAGTGCAGTGCCATTTTTGCATGTCA
Organism: Psilopogon haemacephalus; assembly: GCA_013396835.1. Lineage (NCBI taxonomy): Eukaryota > Metazoa > Chordata > Aves > Piciformes > Megalaimidae > Psilopogon > Psilopogon haemacephalus. The sequence goes on along the minus strand of VWZI01013030.1, from coordinate 1,537,817 downwards.
TTCAGTAGCTCAGTAGTGCTCTGTGTGAGTGTAATGTGCAGCTGTGTGGTGGTCAGTGTGGGGTTGCTGCCCACACATTTTGAAGTCAGCTCAAAACTTTTCTCTATGATCATTCAAGTTTCTTTGGTCAACAGTGGCAGATTTAGGTGTGTTTCTTTAAGTAACTATGCACTTACCACTTGCACACATTGCATGCTTATACACTGAGCATTAAGTAGTTGTGTTGGGTTTTGTATGTGATCCTATCTGGAATTTTCTATCCATAAATTTTAATACAGTAACAATTAAAATGCTTCACTGTACCTGGCTTGTACTTTTGTAGTAGAATTTGAAAGTCATAAGGTCACTCAGACACATAGATCAGATAGTCCTAATCTCACTGAAGTTGACTTTTGCCTCTGACCTCAGTAGACCAAGGATCTCTTAGCTTGTAATTGAATTTCCTTAAATGAGACCAGAGTAATTTTTCCTTTTCCTATTATTTTATGTTAAAGTGTCTCCTAAACAGGAGATTGCTAGATTTGCTTACACTTCAGCCCTCTGAATTGGTACACAGTGGTCAGCTTTGTAGGCAAAGAGAAACAACCCAGCAAAGATGAAACAGATTGCCAAAGAAAATATCTCTGCAACTCTGAATATTTACTAAATTAAAAACAAAGATAAGAGAGAATAGAGCAGCATCTACCATAAAACACACCCATTAGAAGGGCAATTACAAGCTCTGCCTGAAACAATACTTTGGCAGTTCCTCTACTTGACTGGTTTCCCCCTCCTCTGAACATAAGCCTCAGTCTGCCCACACTGAGCTCAGCCTCATTATGAAGAAGCAGAGGGTGCACTTCCTCTTCTGCTGGTGTGTCAGACACATAGGCTTCCAACTGGTCTCTTTGAAAGTAGTTGGAATATGCATGTATAATTGATAAATTAACACACTGATACAGAAAATGGGCAGGTTGATTAGCTGGCCTGGTAGGCAGGTCTTCACTGGAGACCTGGATTTCCTAGTTGAGCATGGGCTTTCTGTGCAACCCTGTGCAAATCACCTGATCTCTCAGTCCTTCATTTTAAAATGGAATCAATGGTGCTCTGATGCTGTGACCAGTACTATGAAAAGGTGCTTTGGTCCACAGAATACAGTCCCCCCTCTCTTCTACACCAGACAGTCATGCTACAAACCCACTCCAGCTATTTCTGGACTTGATTTACTTTTTTGCTATGCCACCTTGAATGGGGGTTGCATTTGGCTGCCATGCAATCCTAGATAGGGTTGCATCCAGTGCAGTACAGAAGGGATCCCCTTCCTCCTAGGGCTTTGCAGGTAAAAGGCTGTTCTGTACCTGTGATGTCTTGATTCATACAGATTGACAGGCTGATCACAGATGTGGAGTTAGCTGCCACAGATGGTCAAAATTTTTGAGAGTAAAACCTGTTCTTACCCTCATTCCCAGGAAGTGCCTCTGTTGGGTAGTTAAAGTGTCCATCTACCACATGAGGATGCGTGGTGATGCTTCCTTAATCAATTGCATCTCCAGGCTGAGTGGAGAATACGTGATCATTTTTTGCTCTCTTTCTTCCGTACAAACATTAATTTCTTTTCAAAAACATGTCTTTTTTCTTCCCTAGGAGATGACCCATTCCTGGCCTCCTCCTCTCACTGCTATTCACACTCCAGGCAAGGCTGAGCAGACCAAGTTTTCTATCCCAAGCAAGGTACAAGTAGGCTATTATCAGTGACCTGATTAACATTCTATTCTGTTGAATGTTCTTTGCTGGAGAGTTGATTTTTGTAATTGACTCAATTTTCGAAGTTTTCTAAGGCTTTCTTTCAGTTGAAAATTCCTAATCAGACCGTTGCTACTAGTAGTAGGGTTGCTCAATTAAAGCTGTAGAAGTTACAGTGGAGGTGAAGTGAACTTGTATCTCTGTTTTATAAGGTTTTCTACATCAAGTACAATTTTGGTTGGTTTTCTTCCATTATTATTTGTGCAGTACAATGGCAGAAATGGTCATTTGTTCCTGCTTAGTGGTTTGATTGCATCATGAGGCTTAGGCTGCATGGTCACATTATGGTGAGTTAAAATGATCCTTCTTGTGATCAGTGCTATGGCATCTGTCTCAGTGCATACTCCAATGGACTTGGAAAAAGCAAGCACTCAGGACTTGCACCTCAGGAGCACGTGCTTGTAGACTACCTGCAGTTCACCTCATACCCAGTTAACCTTTCAGTTGTACGATTTGAATGTGCCTTTAGCCCAAATTCTCCTGCTGTCTTCTAGCTTATGATTCAGAGCACTGTTCAGAGATTGAGCTCATACTCAGGGCTATCATTTCCAGAGGTATTTTTTGCTGGGACCTCTACAATTGTGAAATAATGATATTTGGGGAAGGGGAGAACTTTCTCAGGGTGAGAAATCTTCACCAGTCTAATGTGGAGCTAGATAAAAGTTTCTTATAACTTACCAAACTGCTGCTGCTTAACATGGTAGTTCAAATCATCATTCCCTAGTTTAGAAGCTGGAATGTGATTTTCCTCATACTGATTTCATCTGTTTGGCAGATATTCCCATGCCTGAAACACAGCCACCATACCTAATTTGAAACCATATGAAATTAGCAGTATCTGTGGTTCCTTAAAAAAACAAAGCGAGTGGCCAGAACGCCGTATTAATGGAATGTGATTGTTACTGCTCTAGCACTGCCATTGGCACTGCAGTTAACTGCTGCAGCATTAAGCATCTGAAATCATAATCCTTGTTGCAAGTTGGGTTAAAGTCAGTTGTACCCATTTATGTGAAACCTGTCTGTATGCAGTTAGAATAGAGTACTGGAAGGTGGGTTGTTTGGTGGCTGGTTTTATTTCATTTATACCAGCTCTTAATTTAGTGCTCAGGTTTTGATGAGCTCTACAGAAACTGTCCTGCAGACAGCTGTGTCTACGTTGGCAGCAGTATAAACATAGGTTTAGAAAAGTTGAAGTTTTGGGTTGCTTTTCTGTTTCTATTAAAATTGCTTTGAACTTTTCAGATCCACATCAAAGTTAATTTCTGAGCATGTTAAATGTTGATTCTGAAATTCTTGACCGTATCACTTCAATACAAAATATAAATTAGATTTTTAAAATACTGGGGTTTGAGCTTATATTTCAGGAAATAGGCAAACACATAAATGTTTCCAAGTTCACTGGTTTAAAACATACAACAGAAATTACTCTTCACAGCATCACATTAAATCAATTGCAGCTAGCCAAATTTTAGACTCAATGTGGCTAGATTTTGTAGCCGTATAGACTGGGAAGGGTACTGTTAAAAGTTTTTAATTTAACTATTTTTTTTTTAAGTATCCTTATGAGAAACATTTATTTAAAAGTGTGATAAAAAAGGTGAAACTTATCAGAACAATTTATCCCTTTGACATTCAAATGTAAAGTGCCATGTTTACTCTTAGGGCATGATTTACTTCACAAGGGACTGACTGACAGCACATTATAATATTAGGAACTAATAATGCCCTAAGAGGAAGTGCAGTGAGGGCTTTAATGACTTTAACATCCTACAGAACTAACACTTCCAGCAAAGTAGTGCCTGGCTGTAAGATCAGGTTGTAAATAACACCTTAATTTCGAATGATCAGACTCTGCTTGGAAGGAAAGCTTATTACAAGCACTGTAGACTATAAAGCCTAGAGAAAAACTGAGCAAGAAAACACTGTGACATTAAGGAAACAGCTTATTTGTGAGCCAACAAGAATCCTGGCATTAGCATGCTTAGTGTTACAAACCAGATTCTTTGCTGGTTTAAAGTTGTTGTACGTCCATTGATTGCATTGGATTTGGACCAGTTTCCATCAGGCAAAGATCTACATCCTGCATCTTTATTAAATCCCATGTGTCACAGTCCAAGTAAAAACAGTGGCTATCAGTAAAAGGTTACTGTATTTCCAAGCAGTGAGATAAAAAACCAAACAAATAAAAAAGGCAATGGTGCTGAATTTAATACACAGTTCCAGTCATGGTGAGTCTAGATTGTACATGGTAGATGGTTCATACACACATCCATGGCCAAGCCTGGAAAAGGCCAGGACCACTGCAAGTATAAATCTGTGCAGTGTCTCCATAAAGGGGGGGTGCCTATATTTGCAGCAGCTAAGAACAAGCTCTTGTCTGAACTGTGAAAGGGTCCATCAGTGGTGCTCTATCTCCACAGTTAATGTTGGTTTTAAACTAGTGTCACTGGCGCTGCTTTAACAATCACGTTATCCCTTCCTTGCCTGTACCATCTCCATCCCTGTTTGTGTCATACCAATGCCCTTAATCTAGCAAGGCAAGATGTATCTTACCTTCTTCATCTTATTTAACTAATGTTGACATTTTGTGTGTTCTTCTTTATAGGACTCCCAACACCTGACCTCAGGATACAATGTACAAAGTAGGTCTTTATCATCCTAGTCCTAACAGACAGGGTTTGGTTGTTGGGTTTTTTTCCTGCTTAACATTATTAAAACCAAGGCTAAAAAATTAATTTCTATGGCGCTAAAGCAGATCAGTTCCACTTTTTATTACATGTTATGCATTGTGGCATGTTGTGAAACCAAGTATAATTAGATGGGCTGACAGCTTTGGATGCATTTTCATTCTACAGTAATCTTTTGACATTTGGAAATGTGTTCCTTTTGTTTGCAGAGTGGAGTGATCCAACAGGAAAAGTTGCAACTAAGTCAGTGCCACAAAAGTCGTAAGTATCATTACTTCCAGCTTTAAATCTCATTTTAAGTTTATCATAAAGAATGAGTTTGTTTCTCCAAAGGTAACTAAAATCTGGCTCTGCTCATAATCTTGTCCTGGTGTTCAGGTGTTCTCAGTAGTCCTTAGAAATTAGCCATAAACCAGTTTTATGTTTTCAGTGCTTATTACTGTTTCTTCTTTTTAAGCATTAGCTAACAGAGATATGTGTGAAAGATGAGTTTATTAAGCAGAAATAATGCTGATTTTAGTTGTACAGCTTGCCAAAATTAAATCACTTTTATGCTTCTCTCATCATATACTAAGCCTCTTACAATAGAAAATGCAACCCAATGAACAGATGATGCAGGAATTAACATTCATACAGTGAGAGAGAGTAAAACACATCATACAGAATGATTCTTCTAGCTGGTGTGGAAAAGCTGCTCTTGAATTTTAAACTTTGAGAAAGCTGAAAATCACAGATTATTTATAAATATGACAGTTTAAAATCATGGAAGAACTAATTCCCCATAGTGTCAAACCATTTTTTCTTTGGTGCTTTCTGGTGTAAGGCTGCAGAAATACAGCAGCGAGTGAGTTGAGACTGAACTGTTTTTCACTTCTACTCCAAGATCTCGAAGTAATTTACAAACAGGGAATTGAATAATAACTTTGAAAAGGATGTTGTTGGTTTTTGTACTTCAGAGAATGTGTGGCTCTGATTTCAGTTCAGAGCTGTTATTTTTTTCAGTGTTCAAATGTTTGAAACTACTGAACACAGAACTACACTATCTTAAGTACCGTTTGTGTAAATACACGTGTTCATTTAAAATTGCTTCAGAGTTCCCTTAATCTATTAGGACACAATTTAAAGTAAATCCCTTTAGAGGAAGAAAAATGAATGTGGATAAAAACTAATTATAAACTTATTTATTAAAAATATCAGTTTATTTTGAATATGTTGATTCTTAGTGCAAATTTATGTGCAAGAAAGGACTTGCTGGAGTTCAGCAATTTGTGGCCATCTAAGAGATGGAGGACAAGGGTAGATGTAGGTGCTGAAGCCACTGATGTACCCACCAGACTCTAAAGGTCAATTTCTTTACTTACACACTAAAGTCAAGGGACTATTTATTAAAAGAAAAAAATTTTGTTGAGTAAAACTTCACAGAATTATGGTTAAACAACTAACGCAATTCTAAAATGAAAGAATTTTTTTCTGCAGTGTGAGTGAGAATTGGATAGGAGTGCTAATGATAATTTAATTTGCATGAATGCCATTTGTTTATGAACCTTGGTAACAAATTAGGTTTTGCCCTTTGCTTTTTCATTTCCATTTTTTTAAAAGATTCTAGCCAACTATACTCACAAAATGGTAACAAAATGGGTGTGTTCATGTTGCAGAACATCTAAGTGATCCAAGGCTAACATCAAGCATGTTCCATAATAAAAGAAAAAAAAAAAGGTTTAAAAAAAATTATTGCATCTTAAAATGATTTTTCTACTAAAGCAAGTGTATTTGGATTCCACTGTGAAAAATATTTCAGTGAGTATACCATAAAATACAATATTTCAATAGTTTGTAACCAACAGTAATAGACTTGTCAATCATGGTTTATAGTCATAAGCTGAATTTCAAAAGAACAGTGCTTCAGAGCTCAGTGGTATATAGTGCATTTAATGGGACCAAAGCTCTCTATAGGAAGCCTGATATAAAACCTGAAGACACTGAGTACATTTTATGAACCAGTTGCTCTCTGTTCTGCTGCTTGATCTAAAGTTCCAGTACTATCAATCAGATTTCTGCTGCAATGAACTGCCTTCTTATGGTAGGTGATAGATTTTACACATGAGAGATCAGAGCTGCAATAAAGCTGCTTTTATTTTTAGCTTCCAAATGAAGATCAGCTAACCCATTACTATCACTTTTTCTCTTTTTACTGCAGAAAAATTGTTAAGGCAGCTTCTAAGAATTTCCATAGGGCTTTGGGAGGTTAGAAGGCAGTCCACTGTGAGACTTGGTATTACGAGGCCAATTTGTTTCTTTAGATCTGCATGTGCAGCTACCACCACTTTCACTGGGAATTACAGTACTTGAGGACATAATGAAATTAAAGCAGAGTGGGACAGAAAGATGTGACAGTGTCAAGTAGAGTTGGATAGTGTGATCCAAATAAATCCTGATAGATTGACAGCTCCTGCAGTCATTGTGCATTTTAATGATACATTTATTTGTACAGATTATCAGATTGCAGTTATATTAAGAAGGATTTAATCATTCTAACATTGGCCATTTTCAGAGGTATTGAAGTGCATGAATAAAATTACAGTCCAACCTATCCCCAGTAACATTTGTTGCTACATTGTCAACCACACAGCATGATCTTACTGAATTCCAAACTGTATCCCTAACCAATTCCTTATATATTTTGTCAGTAGGCTCTGTTACCTGTTATTTCAATTTGATCAAATCTAACTGAATTTGGGGTTGTTCATCTGTATGCTTTGTTAGATACCTTTTAACCTAGACACATTTCCAGATACTCTGCAACTTTTTGAAGTTTGCATGCAATTCCAGTGAAGCTTAAGTTATATTTTCTGTTCCATTGGTCCTAGTAACAGTCTTAAAGATTCCATTGGCTTTGTTAGAGATCTGTAGAAATTGGTAGCAATGTGTTTGGATTCACCATGTCACTGATAGCCCAAGATTAGTTGAGCAACGTGTGCAGAACAAAGATATTTACCTTCATGATGTTTCATGCTGCTTCAGCAGCCAGTCTTCCTGTATGTCATCACAAGATTCAGGTGTAGAAACATTGGCATCATGAAAGATCAAACCAAAAGACTGTGAGATCTTAGCTTTCAGGTACAATAAGACCTACAATAAGGTCTTATTTTCATAGGGGAGTGTAAGATGCATGACTTTTCTAATTAAAGTATTCTGAAATACAACATTCATCTTTTCTATACTATTTCAGTCTACTTTATTATATCCACGTGGTGGGACAGACAATCTCCAATGTTTTGCAGCAAGTAAAGCAGGGGGTAGAGTAGTTAAGATTTTGTCTGAATTCTGCACCTAAGTTGTACATCAGTACATGTGCTCATAACTAACTTCAGATCCTAATTTCTACTCAAAAATCTTGACAATGAAATTTTGAACACCAGTATGTGCACATGTGTGTGTACCTGGTCGATTTTTATCACTAAAGCCAGGCTGTGTAAAACTACAGCACTTGGCTTCCTTTTTATTGTAATTTCAGATTCACTGTAAACCTCTACTGGGTATTGTGCAGTCAGTTTTCAGCCATTCTACTGTGATTATTACAAAGCATAGTAAGTAGGAACAGATAAGGTGCAACCAATTGCGCCGAGAAAGATTTTCTGTCAACTTCCATGAGTCTGAGTGTATGAACTTAGCTCTCCACTTGGGTTTCTGTTATATAATTACCATTGCGCGTATGTCATCCTCAAACATCCAGTCCTTTTGTTCTGTTTTGGTTGTTAGCATTTGGCCTCTGTCCAGTTGGCAACTACCCAAAACCTTTTTAATCAAGCACATCCTGTGTTTTGAAATCATACTGCAGAGTAGTCTTGGGTAGTTTCCATAAAAGCCTAGCTAGAAAGAAGAATGTAATCATAATGGTATTCTTCCCCTGTCATAAAATTACTTCCTATACTTACTGTATTAATACAGTATTAAAAGGCCCTTCTTATGGGCTGAGTGAACTACCGGAAACCATTAAAAATTTAGAGCAGCAGATTTTTATGGATCAAACAAAACCAGCTTATTTCATCTTTATGGAGGTTTCGTTACCCATCGTACCTAATGATACACAACCTGTGTTGAGGCTAAGCAGCAGCTAAACACAATGGGCTCAACAGACAAAACAAGCAGCTAAAACTCTTTATGTGGTATTTCAGCAAGGATTTTCCAGAGGGGGCTCACCACTGGTTTCAGCTTGGCCAGGATTTCACTGCACAGTTCTAAAAAATTTTTAGTAAATACCAGTGCTTTTCTAATCCCAAATATTATCATAATACTTGATGGAAGGCTGTTTGAAAATGGAAATACGCTTCTTGACATCTAACTACTTTTCATAAGCATCTAATGGCTTTGGGGAAGTTCTCTACTGTGTCAGGGACAACCACCTGGGAGCACAGAAAACAAAAATTGGCAGCATGTTCAAGCTATGAATTAAAGGTAATTTACGGTTCGAAATGAATCAGCATGAGGTCCTTATGAAGAGTAATCAGACATCAAGAGGATTTTACACCAAGGATTGTATATTGGATAATGCGACAACAAGTAATGTTGTTATTCAGAACATTCAAATCAAGAAGCGCTGATGAATTCTTAACCTTGAAAAAAATCAGTTTTAAAAAACTGGGATTCATTCAATGTTGATGCATCACTTCCAGTTCAATCACATGAACCAAAAATGTTAAAATTCATCTGCAGCTGGAATAGGAAGAATATTTCTCCTTATTTATTTATTTATTTATTTAGCTCCAGTAACAATCCAGCCCAGATGTAATACACTGAAGAACCTCAGATTTTAGAGGTTCTAATTACAGTTTTTAATGGATCATACAAAAGCATAGCAGCATCAGTTGATTCCACAGTGTTGATAGCCTACTTGCTTTTACAGCGTACGCTCATTTTCACTTAGTATGTGCGGCAGGCTTTAATCATTAGGTTAAGCACTGCCTGTTTGTTAGAAGTAGGAAGTTCCAAAGATATTCCCTCTGGGTAAACTGCAAAAGTCATGAATACGAGGAACTTGCACTGCCATGTACAAATTATGATAAGTGAAACAACACTGGCATGTAATTGGAACTCCATTAATCTTTAGAGACCTCCAGTGCACCATATTAAAGGGACAAATAGCAAATGAAAATAGAAGAGTCTGTTTTGATAAGATGTCATTCATCTTTCATATTCACTGTTCTGTTTTGTTAGTTAGAAGTTTGCTTTGCGTCCTCATAAATTCATCCGTTTGGAGCAATGATGGTCAAGATTGAATCGTTTTGCTCCTCACTGCCACAGGTTTTTCCTTTGGAGCAGTGTGATAAGTAATAGGGAATAAAACATACAAGAATTTCCTCTGTACAATTGCCTATAGAAGCAAACTTGAAAAACATTTCAGCTGCTGTGAAATATGTTAAAATCCAGTGTCATAATTAAAAGCTCTGTATCCTTGAAGATAAGCCCATTATTCAAAATAATTTCTAAATTAGACTTTTAATTTGTTTTCATTATTCAGCTGGCTCACATACAGTTTAACCTCCCTGTCAAAATAAAGTTATTTCCTAATACATTCTTTTCCATGATCTCTTTCTCCTGACATGTTTATAAATCAGTTTAAAAGATTGTGGGAACAGAACTAAATTAATTCTCTTATATTTTACTGATCAATGTTGAGTAATTTTTCCTGACTATCAGAGACTCATATAATTACTGCCTTTTAAGAATGCCTCTAACAAGCTAACCAACTGCATTCTTGCCAGTGTTGCTGATTGCAACTCAAGCAAGCACTGAACCATTTGAATTTCCTCTGATACTGTATAAACCCCTATTAAAATTTCAACATTTATTTGTCCTAACTAACAAGTAGCAGTTGAAATAGTGTGTTCTCAAGTAGGGCGCACTACTGCCTCACTGCCAAATCTATGCAACCACTGAACTGCAACCACCGGAGCGTCAGTATTAGTAGAGACAGGTAAATGACACACATTAGCGTGTTTGGATTCAGGATGTGTATCCCTGTCTGCTACAGATCAATTCCCATTTTGGAAACTGGTTAGACTGCAATTCTGCCGCTGGTTTCCCTGTATTTAAACAGCTTTCTCACAGGCAGCACATACGTGGTGCCTTCATGGCTTAGGGCCGGTCTCAAACTGACCTCCCAGTTTACATTTCTGTGGGATGGAGTCACTTCTGAACTTGCATGCAACTTTAAACATGCATTTTGAAAAACAAATGTGCTTGGTAAATCTGAAAACGTAAATCAGGATAAAGCAGAGGTAGTCACCAGACTAAATACCTCTCCCACCCATTTGTTTTGCAGGCTGATGATAAAGTGCATATGAACTAGTTTTGTACTTGGCTTTCTGGCCACCATAATTCGGACTTCACCCTGCTCCCTTTTGTCTTAATTCTGATCTGTCACTAAATTTCAAGTTCAAAGCCAAGCTGTTTCTCTCTCTCGCTCTTCCTTATGCTCTTCACATTACTCTCTTTCATTCTTACTGTCATATTTTACTGGCTTTGTGGACTTCAGTAGCATGAGACAAACCGAGAAAATTGTCACTCAGATTCATCTGCACCATGCTGCAAAGTAGTCATAATCGGAAATAGGTGATAAGCTTGAAAGAAGAATGGGGGTTGCCAGAAATCTTGGCATTCATAATACAGGAGTGGGCTTGAAACTTCCAATTTGTGTCCTAAATATCCTAGGTAAGACTAACGGCCACTTTTCCTAATATCACAACTTAATCCTTTGCATCTTTCCTCTGAATCCTTCTGACAACCCCAATAATCCACCACATTTTTCTCAGCTTTACACTCTCCGTCCAGAGGAACTTATATTGCTACCATTATCCTTTGGGCCGAGGGCTCAGCAGGGCTCCAAAGCCTATCAATTTTCTGGCCAGAGGGCTTATTTTTTATGAAGTGAAGTTCTCACAACACCCCATGGGGCTAGGCCATGCTCACTGCATTATCCTCTGTCTTGGATAGCCCTTGGAGCCACAAATTCAAAATAGCTTTACCTTACAAATAGGTCCTCCCAAATGGTGAAAAAGGAAAATATTCCCCACTGCTGGGCTAATTACCATTCTGAGTTCCTGGAGGAAGAGATGCTTCCCTCACTAGCATTCTTCCATCTTGGAAAAATGCATAAGGCTTTCCTAATGCTGTAATTGTAGCTTCCCTAAAAAAATGATGAGGCCCTGAAGGAGGAGGGAAATGTCTGTAGCCTTACTCCAGTAGGTGCAAACCAATTGTTTAATTAAAATCTGTATTATGGGAGGAACAGGAAGGGGCCTAGAAAAATAGCAAATAAAACGTCATTTCCAAATTGCCACAGGAGCTTTTTATCACTCGAGCTAAAAATAGTAAACAAAATCTGAAGCTGGTTTAGCTTTCAGGAAATCGTCACTTGCTGGAAAAGTCTTGTCAATGTGCTTCACGAAAAGATCTTTACAGGTTTTGAAAGAAAGATTTTGATTCTTCTGCCTCATATTGACAAGAAAGACTTAAATGCAGGTATCAGACTCTTCTGAGTCTGCAAAAATAATATCTGCAGTAATGAGGGAATTGCTTTCACAGCTATTTACCTGTTAGAATTTACGGAAGTATTTGCTTTCTTGGGTATCTCTGATAAGTCACATGCATGTAACAGAGTTTTAAGGACATATACATGTGTTTTTATGCAGGGAGAGAGGAATGTGAATTGGTGCTGCCCATATTTGATTTAGCATGAATTTCAATAGTTCCAGACAAATTTGAAAGCCTATACAAATCACATAGCTTCAAGTCTGGCTGTGTGCTAGGCTGGAATTTTCTGTTAGGTCAGACCTTTATCTCAGCTTCTTTTTGTGGCTCTTTATGGGGAGATTGAAGAGGAACTGAAACTGGTGACCTGTCTTGACCTTTAGTACTGGATTAAAATTCCAACTTGCTGCCATGGCAACGAGGCCTTGAAAATTAGATCCTGGCAGAAGCAGGGAGAAACTTAAAACTGCAACTGCTGCACTGAACTGAAGAAAGGTTGCTTACAATTGTCAGTGACAGACTTAATTGAAATAATCTGCCTTTTCTTGTATTAAAAAAATATATAAGGAAGAGAGAAATTAAAAAAAAAAAAAAAGGCAAACCAGAAAACTGTGTCTTGATTTTTTTTAGGCAAAAATCTGTTGCAATTTAAAGCAAAGCACATGCTGGCAGATCCAACACAGACTGTAATATTAGAGGTGGCAGTAAGTGAACCTGCATGGTGAGGAGGGAGCCAGACATGCACTCACAAAGGTCTAAACCACCCAGACCAGACTGGTAGCAGGAGTCAGACGGTGGCCAGTGTTAAATCACAGGTTAACTTTTAGGTTTTTTTCTCCTTTAACCTGACACCAGGGATCAAAAGAGACATCAGTGTAGCGTTTGACTCCCAGGATCCGTGCAGTTATCTGTTCAGTAGATGCAAATGGATAAACATAAGCTAGATAGTGCTATTTCAGATCAAGTGTGATAGAAGTTACTCATTTTCTAATCTAATCAATGCCAACAGTCAGAGGGAGATAATAGTTCAAGTCCTTCACTGCTAAAGGAGGTTAAGTTGTTTTTTCACATGTGAAGAGCAGAATGCTTTTGTAATCTGAAGAGAGAAGGTGCCGAGGGTCACATAAAGGTTTTCCTGCTCCTTATCACTTAATCCAGAATTAAAATAACCTTGAAGATCAGGTTGCAACACCATAACACCATCTCTTGTTAACCTGTGGCTTTCCCCAAATATTCAAGGGTCCTGAGGATATTATGAAGACTCTGGTCCCCTTTCCAAGGTGATGAAGCACCAGAATGACCCCCTCATCACACAGAGGAATGCTGCCTCCCTCTCTCGCACACACCGGGAAAAAAACAAAACAAAACCAAACAAACAAACAAAAAACATAAAACTATGTAGACTTTACGGAGGTTTCTTGATGGACAAATAGTTGCCACTGGATTGGATTAGATGTTCTGTACAGTTAGGTAACTGCCATTGGATTGTGGGTACCATAGCTAGATGGAAGTTTAACCACTGTAGGTAGCTATCATTACATTGTGGAAGGCAGAGTTTTGTCAAAGCTTAGTGTCAGAAGTCGCCACAAAATCTGAAGACCATGTTTACAGTCTGAAGTCAAGTAGGCAGCACACACAGAAATATACTTTGTTTAGCTTCTCTGGGCTGAGTTGTGATTTATTGGCCTATTTAAGTATAGGATCACAGGAAATATTGCAGATGTTCACAAAATACTGAGCAATGCATTTTTATTGCTGCCTTCACTACATGGGTTTAGGATAATGTTTATGGTTAATACTATTATCAAGGGCAGATAAGCATTAAGTAAGTGCAGATTTAATTGAAGTAATGCATTGTATCCTCTTAACAAAACACTAACTTCTGGAGTAGACTGGTGATACATGGTGGAAAATGGGTGAATAGATGGGCAGTTTTCTAACAAAAGGAAAACAAAATCCACTTAACATTTCTTAGGCTTTGAGTTACACGCTTCACTAATGTCAGACAGTTAAGAATAGAGGCCATTATTTGGAATTTCAAGTGTCAAATTAACTCCTAAAGTAAGTTAGTTATTTCAGAGGAATTGCTGTCAGAGATTAATTTGGCCCATCCTGTTGCCACTGTTACCATTTCCTTCAAAGCACCACTAATTCTGCCTTAATTATTGTCAGGCTGGACTATGGAGCCCTGGAGTATTTGGCAGTAAACTTGTGTTTTGCTAGGAGGGAAGGCAAAGAAACATTTAAATAGGTTTTTAAAATGAGCGTGGAATCTCTGCAGATATACTGTTGCAGTGCATGCCGTATATCAAAATGTATAAGCATCTAGTTGTAACAATAGCTTTGTAAACACATTACTGAGCAAACTATGAAAAGTAATCCACCAAGGGGCTGTTTCCTTAACTCGTAAGCATGAAGCTAAGAGACCAGTGCCATAAAGTAGATATGTGCTCTTAAAAAATACTTACTTTTATGTGAGATTGTTTTGTTAAGCCCAATAGATGATTCTGGTTTTATTTTTAGATGCATAGCTTTTAATGCTTTGGCGTATTTGTGTTTAAGGCAAAAGTCAGCTGTCCTTGGAAAGTCCATGAATAATTCATCAATCTGAGGGAAACAGTGCTTAAGGGTGGCATGAAAGCGCCCACATGCATCTCACATGGGCAGAGTGCAGCAGTGCCATGCAGTCCTACTACAACTATCTGCTAGATTTTTGTGGAATTACAATGTTGTGATATATAATGAGAAAAGCCTTCAGCACTGTCATTGCTTCTAGCAGCCTGCAGGCATGGCCTGAGGGGCAGTTGGAGCCTACCTCCCGGGATACACAGAGCCTCCTCGCTCCAGAGCCTTTGGTTGGCTTGGTGAGCTATCAGCTGCTCCGGGGCAGCCGCACCATAGCAGGGCTGTAGACTGCTTATCCAGGAGGAGCACAATGTCTTAGAGCCATTTTGGAGGCCACAGTTTCCAACTAATCTTGGCACAGCTGTCAATCACATGTGCATATCGCTGGCCTTCATTTCCCTATCCCAAATCAGTTCTGAGCAGCCTGCAGCAAAATAGAAAAGGAATGAGGCAAACCATGCTACAGTGTGAATAGTTCTGATCTCTTACTGGCATCTTGCCTCATGCCTGGCTGAGAAACTTTCTCACCATTCAGTATTTGTGGATAATGTCAAGAAGGAAAGGGAGACACAACCAGAGAATGATCTGAATTCTGGGTTGATAAGCTTTTCTGCATTCACCTATCATGTCTTCTGTCAAACAGCAGTGTTCCTGGTGACTGCAAGGGGAGTTTGCTCAGATGCTGGCAGCTTATTCTCAGAAGGATTTTATTCAGGAAATTGCTAAACTTGAGTTAAGAAAAGGTGCTAAGTGAATTATACACAAACTGGATATGGAATTAATCTGCCATAGCCAAACTCCAGTAAAAGCATGTGTTTGCCAATTGCTGACATTTCTTGCAGTTCCATAAAGTGTGCAGCTATGCAAATACTGAGCTGGCAACTCAGTATCACCTTCCTTCTCAAAAACTTTCTATGCTATTTTACTTTAGCCAAAGTGATCTGTACAATTCTTCTTATTATTAATTGTCTCTTGTGAATTAAAAAATTAAACTACATAAGAATTGATCCTGGTTGGATCCTTGGTAATACACGGAGCAGAGCTCAGACTGGTTAATACCAGTGAGAGAGCATACTTTGATTTTGTTTAGTTTGTCTCAAGCGCTAGAAAAAGTACCTGTTGGCAGCAATTATATGGTTGAAATCTCAGCTATGACTGGTCATGGTGATGCTCTTAGGAGTAAAGGGAGATTGAGACTTTTCACAGGGAAAAAAAAAAGAGCAGTATACCTAGTTTTGAAAGTGTGGCAGGAGTCCTTTAGGGTAATTATACAGTGTTTTAGCACCGTTGTTTTTTGGTTTTTTTTAAGGGATTGAAGGCTTTAATAAACATCGATTCTTTGTCTGTTTTAAGTTTTTTTGAAGTCCATTACTTCATGCGTAGCTTACAGAAAACTCACCATGCAGTGTGTTAAAAAAATAATAAGGCAAACACAATGAATCTGTTAAATCATAATGATTCCCAATCGTGACAAATTTGCAGATTAAAGCTCATTGAATACACATTTAAATGATAAATGATAATGGCTTGGAAAGAGCCATTATGATCTATTTCATCAATAATCCACATTTTTTGCCTTGTAACTACACCAAGGATGAACATAATGGATACTGCCTGATGAAAAAAATATTTTGTTTATGGAAGAGAATCAGAGAACAGAAATTCTCAGATTAACAAATTTAAGCTGTTGTTACTGTTTGTTTATATTGTTTATACATGACAGATTTTTCACGTTATTAGTATTAATCATTTACAGCTCCAGAGCTTGTGCTCAGAAAAAAAAAAACCAACAAAACGTGTTTAATCATAGAAATCAAACAGCATATGATTTCACTGAGTTTTGGAAAGCACAAGTGGGCTAAATGAAGCAGGCATGCAGAGTTAAGCATTCAAGGGGTTTGACTGCAGTCTATTCAGCAGTTGTGAGCACCCAGTCCCACAACATTTGTGAGAGATGTTCAGTGGGTTTGTCATTAACCTGTCGTGTGTCTCATGGAGAAACACATGCACATGCTCACGATTTGCTCTGTGGTGGGATTTGCTGTGCCTGTCCAGGACAGTCTTTAGGGTACTCCAGCAGTTCCCAAGTGGATTCAGTTTGGTCCAGATGGTGCTGATACGTTTTGGTGCTCATGGGCATTCACCTGTAGAAGACCTGGTGGGGTTTTGTTGACAAATTCTTCAATTTATGCTGAAAAAAAAAAATTCTGATGAAGAGGTGGGGGGGAAGGTAGATTCAAGTGTGCTGTGTTGCCAGCTCTTGGTTCTAATCTGATGTGCACACACATGTGATCTGCACCTCATCAGGTTAGGACTTCAGTGACAAGTGACTTTAAATCTGAGTTCCTGAAGATCATTTATAAAGCAGCAATGGGACTCAGTTTGATACAGGGGGTGACAAAATACATCTTTGTGGGATATTCTGACATAAAGCCGATTTTTTTTTGGTTGTTGTTTAATTGAGGACATACTTTCATAGGCAAAAGCTGAATCTGCTACAAGTATGAGCTGCGGTGGCTTCATTTGCCTTACTGCATGGCTGGATAAATGGAAGGAGTTAACAATAGAGCAGAATCACAGTACACTTAGCCACAAAAGTCACCACAGTGAAGCTGCTAGAGTCATTCCTCTGAACGATGTGAAGGTCCTTTTTAAGGGCATTTTCTGCCTCTTGGTGACATACCATTGCAGATTAACACCATGGAGCTATTTGACAATAAACAAGACTGTCGGAACATCATCTGAAAAAAAAGCAAAACAAAAAAAAATCCAAACAAAGAGCATGATCCAGTTCCAGGGCCTAGATAGCCCTCTTAAAAACATCCACGATTTATGTAGTTCTCTTCAAAAAGAATGAGTTGTTATTCTGCTCTTTGATGTCACATAGCACACAGCTCCCACCCTTCACCTTAGATATTTTCACCGGGAGCAAAATGCTTCAAGTGGCTGTTGTGTGGGGCAGTCAGTAGTGCAGCAATTCAGCATTAATAGCATCCTGTACTACCACAGTGTTTTGAATTATAGAAGAGAGAGAGAGAGAGAGAGAGAGAGAGAGAGAGGAGGACTCTTTAACTTTGAACACAAGTTTATGTAAATACTCAAATAAAACATAAGCTTGCAATGAATTTTTGTAGCCTTTCTCCTTCTGGAGGCCGCATGCCAAGACAATCCCTAATGCCTGTGGCTGAGCCTCAGAGGCTGGGCTGATCATCAAAAGTCACTCAAAGGGCGAGTGCCGTGGGGCCAGCTGCAGTGTCACTCCGCATTAGAGCTGCCCAGGCCAGCACCGAGGAGCTGCCGTGTCCACTCAGCCCATGCTGTCCTCGGGCAGCGGAGCTGTGGCGTTGTTGTGGCAGTGCAGTGCTCAGCTGAGTGAGGTGAAGCAGTGCACTGCCTCTGCACTAGCACCAGTTCGCTCAGTGTGAGCTAAACATCCCCTTTGAACACCCTGTGATGCACTAGAGACACGGCCTTAAGCAGGTGTGAAGACAGCCAGCTATAGGAGAGGCTGATTGCTTCTTCCTTGGCCCTCACATGGCTGCTGGTCTCAGCAGCCTCCAGCAAGCTGAGTGCAGAGCTGGACCCTGTGTTTTGATAACCTGGTCACTCCCTGTGTGGCCTGCTCCGGCCTCCCAAATCTCTTGCAGTCACATGAGATGCTGTTACGGCTGGGCTAATGACTTAGAAACTTCTCATTAAATATTCCTCTTGGCAAAGTTTGGTTCATAGATACTCTTTGTGGGGGAGGGGGGGATCAGTCCTGAGTGTTAAAAAACCAGCTCTATTTTTAGGCCTTTTTCCATAATAAGATTTTTCTCAAATGACTTGCTGCTGTAAATGGGTCTTTTTAAATTTCAAAAGTTCAGTTCTAGGTTCAGGGGTAGCCCTCAGGCATTGTGCTGGAAGATCCTTGTGCATATTACAAAGTGATTATTGACAGAGTTTAACTTTATTGACCCTGCTTTCCTAATTCCTGACAAATTTTCTAAATGTGCTCTTTAAAATCCCTACAGAGCACTGCAGACTTTGGGTAATTCCAGAGCTGTGCCTGAGATAATTGCTTTATTACCTTCCCTCTATCCATCCCCTTCCCCAGACTGACTGGTCCTCTGACATTTCTTTTTTTAATATATACCAAGGAGTGTATGTGTGTTTGTCCTTCCTATAGCTTTCCACTTAGCATTTGTTCCAGCACATCCATTTTTTCATGCTCTTTCCAGTCCTGCTCTAAGCCATTCCAACAATGTACTTCTGTGTGCCAAGAAGAAAAAAACAAAAAAGCCAAACCTTTTTTCAGCAATTTTATACCTTTGCCAATGGGTTCAATAAAAACAGATTACTTGTTTACTCCTGTATTGACAACTGACAATGTTCTGAAAGTCTGTCTAACCTCCCTGTTGTGTATCCTCAGCATCTGCCATGGTGCAGAGCTTCAGAGAATCACAGAATGTTACAGGTTGGATGAGACCTCCAGAGACCATTGAGTCCACCCACCCTGCCAAAGCAGGATCACCTGGGGCAAGCTGAACAGGAATGCACCCAGGCAGGTTTTGAAAGTCTCCAGAGAAGACTTCACAACCTCCCTGGTTAGTCTGTTCCAGTGCTCTGTTAGCCTCACCATAAAGAAGTGTCTCCTTGTGTTGAGGTGTAACCTCCTGTGTCCTAACTTGTACCCGTTGTTCCTTGCCCTATCACTGGACACCACTGAAAAGAAACTGACACCTTCATCTTGACACCCACCCCTCGGATACTTGTTGATAAGATCCTCTCTCAGCCTTCTCAAGTCTAGACAGCCTGGGGTCTCTCAGTCTTTCTTCATAAGACAGGCATTCCAAGTCTTCATAGCTCTCTGTTAGACTCTTTCCATCAGATTCCTCTCTCTTGAATTGGGGAACCCAAAACTGGACACAAATTTCAGCTGTGGTCTCACAAGGGCAGAGCAGAGAGGAAGGAGGACTTCCCTAGACCTGCTGAACAAACTTTTCCTAATGCACCCCAGAATGCCTTTGGCCCTCTTAGGGACTTTGCTGTGCCAGGGATACCTTGCTGTCCTCTAGGACTCCAAGGTCTTTCTCCGTAGAGCAGCTTTCTAGAAGGATGATTGGTGCTTGGTGTTGTTCCTCCCCAGATGCAGGACTCTGCACTTGTCCTAATTGAACCTCATGAGATTCCCCTTCTTCTTGGTGTTTCGTTTTCCCCACTGTCAGGCTTGCAAAATTCAGGGGTAAAAGTCCTACTTAGATCAGCAGAGGAAAACTGAGTATTTAATTCCTGCATAGGATTCTGCACTTGATAGCTGATAGTGACGCATCATATAAATTAAGTACATTTTGTGCTTAAGTGCTTTTTTATTAGATGCTGGTGAGACTGTTAATAGCAGATACATTCTTTGGATTTTAGAGAAAGTTGCTTGCTCTGAAGTGATTGAAAATCAGGCGATACATCTATCTTTAGGCACAAAATCATTCTGAAAATTAGAAGGACAACGTGTTCTCTCTTATTTAACGTTTCCACCTTACTTGGAAATAACTATATCGCATTAATACTGAATATGCCAAGCAAGTCACTAAAGCATTTTCTTCATCTTTTTTTGCTATGATGGCAGATTAGGTGCTTGTTTCAAGGGTTAACCTTGTTTCATCCGGAGTTTTAAGGTTCTGTCATACAGGAGTTAAGAGAAAAACATTGGCTGTAAAATTTTGCCTAACAGTTTAATTTTTGTCAAATGTTTTCACAGAATGTTTAGGGGAAACAGTTCAAGGTACAACAAAAAAAGGTACTTTGGGCATCTTCGAGTATCCCCTCCCTGGTTTTTTTCTGAAGAAAAGGAAGGAACATTATGTTATTTACACAAGTTCTCCCTCGGTCTGTCCAAGCTCAATGTGTTGTTGGAAGCAGAGAAGTGTGCAGAGGAACTTATTGGTGGTCTTAGGTGGTGGCAGAGCAGGAGGTGTGATTGTTGGCTTTGTACTGCTCACACACATCGTAGTGAGCCAGAAAATGTTTAAAGAGGAAAGCAAGGGAAAGTAGGAAAGAAAATGGGAAAAAATCACCTGAAGTCTGTCCAGTCAGCACCAGCTCTGTTTCTGTTGCAGCTTTCTCTGTGGAGCTAAGCAATTGCCTTAGACAAAGTTTAGACAGTGGGTTGGTAATGGTTATTGTGCAAACCTTAACTGTCATTTCCTGACTCACTGAGGGCATGACCTGATACCCTTACTCATGTTCCTTATGAGCTGGCTTGTCCAGGTGTGTGCAGTTTGTATGTGTCAGGACAGGTACTAATTGCGTTGTGTAACAGTACTGAAGAGAGATGTTTAAATGGTACAAGAATGAACATGGAATACAGTAGATAAAGAAAAACACAGATGGTGGAGAAAGATGAATTTGTTGTTAAGGCACTGGTTTGGTCCTCAGGAGAATTTGATATTAATTCCAGCTCTGACAGAGACTTCCTGTATAACCTTTTGGAAATTCTGTCTCAGTTCTCAGTCTGTAAATAGGAATAGTTTTTTTCCCCATTCTCTGTCTCTTCAGTTTAGACAGTGCAGTTCCTAGATGCTTTAGTACTGTGTTTATGTACTGACCTAGCACAGGGACCATGATCACTCTGGGTACAGCTACATGTGTTTAATATAACACAAAGGAGTGACATAGAGATAGGGAGGGGGAAACTGTAAAATTATGGGCTGAGATATACATGTCACTGATTAAGAACTTACAGAATTTAATATGGGATGTTTGGGATAAACCTCATTAAAACATTGCCTGTTGGAGACTAAGATTTATATAATTTCTGAGAACCTCTATACTGTAAGAGGCTTCTGTAAAGAAAAAAAAATTGTTAGTTTAATCTCAGTTAAATTCTAATGGGCTTTTTACATAAGCTGGTTTTTAGCATGCATTTGGGATGAGTGTATTACACATGAGTAGTGAACTCACAAGAGAGTTATGTGGGTAATCCCAAACGAATGCCAGTAAAACTTTTATAACACATAGCATTATTATGGAATTCACTTATGCCACATATTTTACAAGGGAGAAATAAATATTTTGGTCATATATTAGAGAGTTTATTATTTTTTTAAATTTTTTTTTTGGTGGTGGTGTTTTTCACATCCCTCTGCCTCTAAAGCTGAGCCAAGTGAATACCAGCAATCCTAGAAGGAAGAGAAAATTAAAACAAACACATGTATAAAATCTCTTAAAATCAGGCAAGGGCCAGATTGTACTCTCTTTACTCATACCAAACACCACCTTGCTCCTTGACTAGCCCCAAAGATTTCCTTGGGACCATTTGTCAAGCAAAGTGCTCTTTGACATATGCGGCAATATCTAGAATCGACTCAATCGAAACTAGCTTTTTCCTTTTAAGCCCTCCAAAGCTTGCTGTCTTCAGTGGTTAGAAACACATATTTATGGGGTTTTTATCACATCACAAAAGAACAATTCTCCCACTGCTTAGAGGGCCTATTCCAGCCCCTTTTTCAGACTGGGGTGATGTGAAGCAGAATCCCAGCACTTTTATAAAGGTGAGTAGGAGAAAAGCCCTCCTGACCGGGTGAGTGGCTGAGCACACTGCTTCCCACCTCATTCAGTGGGTCGGGTTTGGAAAGCAGAGAAAAGGAATTTGGATCTTCCACTTTCACCAGCTGGCATCAGCAGCTTTCTAAACCCCACTTCCTATGACAGATGTAATGATGTAATACCCTTCTCTCCATCACTTCAGCATATTAGCTTCCATGTCCCACATTCAGTTTCCGTCCTTTTGGGAATGGTTGTTACACCTTAAACTTACCATAAACACAATCCTTCTGAGTGTAAATGCAGAGCATTTTATATCTTTTTCTCTTGTTCTTCTGCTGAGTTAATTTTATTGTCAAGATCATAGATCCTGAACTAGTAGGCATAAGTCAGTGGAAGAACCTGAGTTTACTGAGAGCAGGATCAGGCCATAAATGTCCTGAGTTTGTTATTCTGTCTCACATAAAATAACTTCACCAATAAAGTGTCCTGTCTAATGAAGGCCAATCAAGGATTGCAGCTTAAAACTCCACATGTAACCTAGCTATCTCAACATTAACCTTCTCCTTTCATTTCCTTAGATATGTTGAATAGGAAACAGTTATTGAACCACAGCTATATTCACAGAAACCATTTGATTAACTGACTGTGTTTTGAACTCTTGTGACCCAATGCTGAAATATAGCTCAGACAAAAGTGACAGAAGCCCAGCAATGAGATGGGGCTATAAAAGAGCACCAGTAAACTGTCCATGGGCAGCCCACATTCATGTTCATGTTTATCCTTGTGGAACTTGCAAAAAGTAAAGACAGATGTCCAGCTTATCTCATGGAGTCAATAGCAATAATATGTACAGATAATGCTCCCTGCAAGTTGAGCCTACCCCTGCTGTCACTATGTCTTTATGTGTCCACAGAGAGAAAACCTGGAAGGCAGAGGAAAAAAAAAAAAAAAGGAAGTATTGCCAGAAATCCCTGTAGGCTATCTGAGAAGGAGCGGATGCGTAAAGCATTTCTTTCTGCATAAACATTTAGAAATCAAACTCTCATAAGTCAGGGATCCACCAAATGTGGTGTGAAGAAGCAGATGAAGCCTGCCTTCTGGCATGCCAGCATTTGCTGATTGATTTGGAATGCAGAAGGGCCTTTTTTATTTTTATTTTAAAATTTGAACCACATCTTAATACAAATCAGGTGAAAAATAAATTGAAAAATAGCAAGCCTGAGATTACAGATGTGCCAGCTTCATATTGTTCAGTTTAGCTGAGGTCATAGCCAAACCCATCAAGTTCACATCATTTAGTGTATGGCCACTGAGGTAATATTCAAACAAAAGAAAAGCAGTCAGAATACTGATACGCTCCTACTTTGCCAGCTGGCCTCGTTCAGCTGTACAAAGAACACTGGCTTTAGCTATGTAAGGAACTCTAAATCAGCAAGGAATACAGGTTTTTAAAAGGATGTTCTGTTCCAAACAGCCCATGCATGCTCCAGCTCTGACTTTACATCACTTATAAAGAGGAAATACCTCTGCTAATGTGCTGTTTCATATTCTGAAATTTAAAATGTGAGAGCCATGCTAATGATGATACAATTAATTTAGACAGAAGAGTTTTTCAACAGGGGACATTTGTATTCTGCTCAGTGGTTTAGAAAAAGCTTGAAGTTCCTAGAAAGCCTACATGTAGAATTACTGGCATCCATTCCTCTT
Source organism: Psilopogon haemacephalus (assembly GCA_013396835.1). Classification (NCBI taxonomy): domain Eukaryota; kingdom Metazoa; phylum Chordata; class Aves; order Piciformes; family Megalaimidae; genus Psilopogon; species Psilopogon haemacephalus. The sequence continues at coordinate 1,513,962 of VWZI01013030.1, read as the reverse complement.
CCCTACTGGTGATGTTACCATGCTGGTTCTCTGCACACAGGTATAGATTTATGTAGATTAATTTGGTATAGTACAGTGAATTGCCACTATGATAGATATTTTAGAATTACTTCCTAGCACAGCCTAATGGCTGGAATCAAATAAAACATAAAAGTAGATTTATATAGATTGCTGTATAAATCAGATAAAGCTTTATGTTACCTAGCATTGGTAATGGAAGCTTTTCCTGCAAATAATATAGAAGTTGTTCATGTAATATTTTCATTATTTCAGTGAGAGTAAAGCAACAAAAAAAAAGAAGAAAAGAAATAAACAAGTCTGTCAGGCTTAGCTACCATTAAACATCATTAACTACAATTTTGCCTGACAAGTTCTCTCATCTGGTGATGGGTGAAATGCTAGAAAAGTAGACTGAACAATTGCATAAACCCAAATGAAATATGCCCTTGTATTCTAAGTGTACGCAGTTCAGTCAGTTAAAATAGAGCAATTTATTATGTTTTAGCAGCTTGAGCTTAATCTGGTTTTAAATAGATCTCTTGTGTTTTTAACTTCTTGCTGAGATTTAACTGGTTTGAGAAGACATATGATGTAGCGCCACGCAATCTCTTGCTCACTCTCTCACCAATTTACTTTGAAATAACTCAAAGTACTGATGATGAAAATAACTCAGAGGAAATGTAGATGGGCCTCTAAACAGCAGCAATATCTTTCGTTTGGTTTAAACAAGTGGATAAAGGCTAATGAAAGAGACAAGGTTACAGAGTGGAGAGAAAGGAGGTGGGTGTAGCAGGCAGAGCAGTCAACAAAACCCCCTCTGGAGCTTTGAGCACTTGGTCAGGCATTGGTTCATGCCATGGGATATCCTTTCCATAAACTTCTCACAGTTAATAGCTCAGCATTTTGGGGCCAGCCTATCAAATTTCTTATGAGTCAGTTTTGAATATCAAACTGCTACTGTGAACCCTTTGCCGTATTGGCCTCCCCTTGTCAAAACGAGTCGAGAATGTTGATCAAAATATCCTCGCATAATACAGGCAAAGCTGTCACCTGCCTGCATTCAAAGTGTGCTCTGCTATTCCTCGAGACGGAGAATATATGACCTTTAGCTAGCAGAATATTTTGACTGTAGACATTTTGTTTGATATTCTGCTGTAGTTTCCCACTTATTCATTAAATCCCTCAGCCTTTGTGGTTTTTCGCAGGTAATTTTGTAATTACACCAGCTGCGATAAATACTTTCTTGAAATCTTACTTGAAGAAATTTAGCTCAGCCCCTTTGCATGTGGAAGGAAATAAGCATCTCACTTAATGTTTGCGCTATTGATTGATCCAAGCAGCCATGCCAGCTGCATGGGTAATTGCTTGTGCATTCATATTGAATGTCACAGAAATGGAAAAGGGAAGTTTTTTTCAGAGAACTCTGTGTGTCTGTTGAAGTTCAGCCACCAAGTGATGCCAAAATCTTCTTGTAACTGTGAAGGGGACTCTCTGGCAAAGGCTGCACAAACAATAGGATGATGGACCCTTTCACCTTCAGGTTACTAGTTCGAATTCAAGGCAAATTTGAAGTGAACAAAAGTAATTACACTCTCAGAGCTATTCAGTGGCCTGTGTGAAATGAATTGAAGGTCTCAATCAGAGTCTAATGGATACGTGTCCAAATCCTAATTGGCACTCTTGTGGATACTGGCAGCATGGAGGCCAAGGACTTGCATGAGCATACAGATTGGATTTACTGTCCTTGTCCAGAGCTGGGTTAGAGACCAGTGGAGTAGATCATAGAATGTTCATGATATGAATGTTTTCTGGACTGAGAAAGGACTGCAAATTTTAAAAGCATTTGTAAAGTAGTAAGTTTTTTGGATTTTTTTTTTTTTTAAATGTGGAGAAAAATGGCTAGCAATGTTTGTTGAGTTGGCTGAAACTGTAAGGTGTCCTGAATAAAAAAGTAAGGAAAAATATGTTTTAATTAAAGTCAGAAAATACCAAGAAAATCAGAAGAGACTCTGCATGTACTGTTCCTTCTTATGAATGACTTTTTAAACAGAACCAGATTCTCTGGTCTTTAAAGAGTATTTTCCTAGAAGAAATTTGCTGTTTCCTAATAAAAAAAGAAGAAGAATAGCCTTTAAAAAAAAAAAAATAATGTGCCCCCAGCTGACTGCCTGAAGCAGCTCTATGACCATGAGTACATATTGTGATCAGAGACCATATATTGCTAAAACTCCTTGATGGAATGAGTTTTAATTTGGTTTACAGAAAGCTTTAGGGGATATGACTCTCTACAAATTAGACCACAGGAGCTATAAAATGAAGGATGTCCTCCCTAATTAGAAACAGTGGAGCAATCTGGTGTTCTTCCTAGTTACAGCCTCATGGGTGCTCTCTTAAAAGTGAACTCCAGGCAAGAGATGCTTCTCTAGTAACCATTATCTGTCTTTTTACTGGAGTTTATCTGTTGCCCAATTTTCTGTCTCCAGTTCTGAACATGGCTTTCTACATAGCTGTGGTAAATTCTTAACTGAACTTTTGAATGACTACTGCAAAACAAAAATCTCTGTATTGCTCAGTGATTAGCCACCACGACCAGAGCAGCTTATTTGTTTGAAATACAAGGTTCCGAGGCTTAGGTGAGCATGGCAGGCAGTGGCTGTACCAATTCTGTTTTCTCATTCCTCTTCTGTTGAAGTTAATGAGTGCTCTAAGGAGAGGGATATAGATGGACTGAAATAAATTATGCTTTAGTGTAATCAAATTCAATTTTCTAGACACATTTTTTTTTTTTAACAAGAAAGCATTTGTCAAACTGGGATCCAGTATTTTGGGCAAAACAAACCAGTGCAGTCATTTAACTATGGCTGGGGGAAAAAAAATGGTTCCTGCAAATCCAATAGTGCAATGTCTACAGCTTGTCAGTGGTGCCAAATGATAAAACCAGATTTAAGCATAACTGCAAAAGAGCATTAGGCATAAATGCACAACAGCAGAAAGTCAGCTGTGAATGTATTTCCAAACTGCATGCGATTGGGAATCTGAATGTGGATTTGAGCTGGGTACTATTCTGAGGCTGTGCTTAGGCAGCTGTAATTTGCCTTTTTTTAATTGTCAGTAAGGGAGGACATCCAGGTTCTTAATTCATCAACATCTTTTCATGTAGACTTATATGGAGTAGGACCAATGACTTATATGGAGTAAGACCAATGAAAGCTTTAATTTGCTAGTGACATATTGTTTCCACTAGGAGTTGTTGTAGATCAATCCGAGAACAATTACTAGGTAAATGAAAGAGAGGAGAGGAGGGAGGAAAAAAAATCAAGCATTACTCTGGAATATGGGTTTAAAAAATGGAAATTTAAAATGAGTCAAAATATTTATTTTGCTGCCCAGTATGAGGCATTACTGACAGGAAAGGGCTGTGTTTTTAACTGCAATTGCTGTTTAGATTTTACCAGAATATATAACCGAACATGTCTCATGACCGTCTTATTTTCATGTAGTATTTCATCCTCTGGCTTTGTGGGGGAACTTTATGCCAAGAGAACTCACTGGAGACTGAGTGACAGATCAGGCTGTTGTCCCACATTCCCTTTCTACTAAATCACAGTTTTCTTTAGATGGAAGGTGGCTATTGTGAAGCTGTCAAACTGAGGAAAGTTAAATGGGCTGAAGTGAAGGCTCCTGTTAACAATAGCAGCTATCTCTGTCAAATGAAAGCTCAGCAGACAGTTACAAGGCAATTCGGCACTGATGGGTGGTCGATTAAAATCAACAAAAGGCAAGATGAATGAAAGGGGAAAATCCCTATTACTTTGTGGTAGAAGCAAGGGGAAAACCAAAAATAAAATAAAAAGCCCACCTCACCCAACCCCGTAGCAATTGGAACAGACTTGTAGTTAGCATGACCTTCATCATCTCAGATATGGCACAATAAACCTGACAAGATTATTTTCTCTCCGAGCAGTGCTGAGATATTTTCATTGGCGAAAATCTGGAAAAGTAAAATAAATGCAGAGTTCAAGGCAATCGAAGAATTCTTGAATCTGATAACAGCTGGAACATAGTGCCACCAGGAAAAATAGCTAGGTTTTGTGCTAAAAAAATTATGACTTGATCTTTTTTTTTTTTTTTTTTTTTTCCAGTGTGGTATCTGAGAATTTTGAAGGTTACCCTATAGACAACCAGGAGAGGATTAGAGAAAAAATTATCTTTGAGCTCAAGGGAGCACCAATTTAAATTGGATTTGAGATATAACTTTTGCATTACCTTAGGAGATGAAAGGTGGTATTGTGCCCTGATAGTTACCCAACTACCTAACCATATGTATTAACTGGATTAGTCTGTAGATTAACAGCTTGCACACCAAGTGCAGGGGGTATTGTGCAATTTCCTCTTCGTGGGACTCATCCTCTTTCAGCTGAACGAACATTGAAACTCATCAATAGTAGGGAGGGCTTCATGAGTTGCTTTTGAGACATAGGGTAAATATACACACTTGTTTCTTAGAAGATAATTGTCACTGTGGGACTTGCTACAGCAGGTATATAAGGTAAGCTGAGAGTATAGGATAAAAGGTGCATTATGTCATATAACCATCCTGATAGACAATCAACTTTTGGAACCCTGGTGGAATTTGATAGGAGGCAGACACCCAGACCCACTTAGATCCTGTGAAAAGTCCTTTTTTCACAATTTAAGTGCTGGGAGGCATTCTGTGAAATTCAGAAAGCCAAGAAAAGCAAATAAGTTCTTACATAGCATACAATTAGGACTCAGGTTGCTGCCAGCAGTGGAGACAGGGTTCAAAGAGATTCTGAAAAAAAAGACTGGAACGGAGAATTTGGGAGACATATGTGCTCCATGAACATAATGAACCAACATCTCATTCCAGTTATATTAGGAAAAAATAATTCAGTACTAACAAATTTTTCCATTGAACAGTCTCCTGTGACAAGACACAGAACCAGATGTACCACAGGCCTGATCCAGTCTGACAACTCTGACATATTATTATACCAATTTCTGTCTTTGTAAAGTCATGATGTCATTAGAATTTATCAATGAAATTAAGTTTAGTCCGCGTCACCCTTAGGTTTTGCCCTTTGAAGAAAAGATTGAGTATCCCTTTATCAATTTATATAGTAATATTCTTGTTTATTTGCCTTAAAATAGCATTGAGATACTTTAGTCGTGGACAAAGAAACTTAAGTGTTGGGTGTAAATGTGCAAAAAGAGAAGCCAAAAAACTGGTATTCTGAAGTTCTATTTTGTGGAATGTTTTTAGCACTGAAGACCATGTTAAGAGTTTCAGGATTTTTTTCCCATTTCATGCATTTCACGCATGAAAATAATATTAACCTACCTCTCAGAGAATCAACCACAATGTTCCTCAAAGGCTTTGCAGTGGAGAAAGACCAGCATGGTCTCAGGATCACTTTGGCTTAGAGACTTTAAAGCAGGGAGCTGTTAAAAGAGGTCATGTTTCTCCCGATCATGGAAATGTCAATGTCTGTTACGTTCTCACTAGGAGCAGACCCATGATAGTAACGTGCAGGGTTTGCTCTCGGTAATTAGGCACAAACAGCATCTGTGGATATCTCTATCGTAACCTTTTAAACCGATAACTGGATATTATTTTCTTAGTTCCTCCCAGCTTCTTTCTTCAAATATTAGAAAGGGCCATGCAAGCTCAAATTAGGAGGGAGCTCAAAAGTAGCTTGGTCTTCCTAGAGAACGTAAAGAACAGAGGATATGGATGAATGTGGAGAAATGCAGCTTTTCCACCGCTACACCATTTGCAGTGACAGTGAAAAAAAATTACCTCTGCAGATTTCAGGCCAAAGTGTGGTTTAACCATGTGGCACAATTTACGGGGTAAACAAACTTAGCAAGAGCTAACTCTATCAGAAAACTTGTTTAACATGCACAGAAGGCACTGTTAAATTATTTCAGGGCCATAACTCAAAATGCTGGGGAAAATTCTCTTAAATTACAGCCAGTGCAAGATTGGATCTGTAGCCAAGTACATCAACATAAATGTTCAGCTGTCTGGGGAAATAGAAGTCTTACACTGTTACTTAGGAGAAAATGTGCACAGACATGGTGGAGCCCCTTAAGAAACAATCCTCATTTTGTTAAACAATAGGATCAAATTTTCAATCAGGTTATCAGGATTATTGCGTTCTTCAACCTTGCCAAGCAAAAAGAAGTATCAGCATGAAGACAGATACATTTTTACAGAATTAATGATGTATGAAATGTGGAAGTGGAGACATACATTTTCATTTTATCCTCTAATTTTTCTTTTTACATTTTAAGTGAAAGGAAATGCTTGGAAGTATTTGCAGTTATTCATATCTGTTTATCTTAGAGTGATTATCAGAGCAAACAGTGTCAGGCATTGTGTTTGGATCTGAGCCTGAAAAATAGTGCTTGCAGGAAAGAGGATTACTTGCATGAGTCAGTGTTTTCAGGACTGTGCTTGGTACTTGATTTCTACCATGCATATTCAGTGCCTTATAAATCATCCAGATTCAGAAATCGTTTAAGTATTTTACTCATTTATCCCCACTATTTATATTAGTTTTAGTCTTGCTTGGTTTTATCCCCTCTATTTATATTCAGTTTAGTACTGCTTGGATTAATCTGTGTTTACATTTTCAGATTGATGAACAGAATGTTCATTTAAGGACAGAACTGAACTTTCTTACTAAAGATTCATTTCTCTTTGCAATATTTCTGTCATATCTGTGAGATAGGTGTGGATTCTCAGTGTAGGATTTTACAGCTATAGAAGCAGAGCTGAAAACAAACCAGAAATTTAGTGCAGTGAAAATGAGGCTCACCTTCCCCAGGATCACCATGTCTTTGCTTCCTGTGGGATTTTTGCTGATTGGTCAACTCTGAACTACCTCATATACAATGCACAGCCCACCAGTATATTTTGTAAGGATGTGATGTCTTTGCAGCACTGAAAAACACAGTCCCTTCTCTCATATACACTCTGATACTCGCTCGTCTTTCCTGTGGCCAACCCCTGCACTATTTACTGTGGCACCATCACCAGGCCAGTACACAGGACTTGGATCACGTTTGGAATCCTGCTTTGTTGATACAGATCCCTGACAAGCTCTCTTTAAGTCAAGTGCTAAGCTTAAAACACTCTTTAAAAGTCTGGTATGTGACAGATTTCACTTTTCCCCTTATGAGCAAACACTGTTTCTGAAGCTAAAGCTTCCATTCTGCATAGGCGAACATGCCACCAAAACCCATATCCAATCTGCATTCCGTTGCTTTTTCAATGTCTGCCGCTGGAAGACCTCCCCCTACCAGTCTTTGCTAGACAACTTCAGTCTTCCTTTTGAACAAGTCATTTACAGTTTGATGAAGCTGCTGGTCATTTGCAGTGAGCCAGAACCCTCTACTGGATTACAGGACACTCCTCCCCAACAATTTATTCTTCAGGACAGATTGACCCCAGGGATTCAGAACATCTCAACCTGAGATCGTCTTTGGAGAGCCTTTGTTGCCATTCCTCCACTCATCTGATTAGTTAGGGTCCACTCACAGTGGACACTGAGCTCTTTTGAATACAAGGACACTGGCCACACAGCAGCTTTTTTAGAGGCTAGTGCTGTGAAAGACACTGGCATGCTTGTGTCTTGCCAAACACTTTTCTTTCTGTGAAGAGTTGAGCAGATCCCAATAGTGCTTGAGCTTTTGAGTTTCTCTTGAGTTCAACTGAGGAGTTTTCAAGTTTCCTTATGTTAGAAAATACTGTACAATTTTAGTAAACTTCTAATGGTTAGTCAGAAAAAATATATATATTTCTACTAAATTAAAATCTGCTTTGTATCAGGAAGACAACATCATCTCTCTCTTCCTTTCCTATCTCTTCCATTCTTCCTCCAAAACAAGGCTGCCACAAGTAGATACTCTGCAAAAACACAATGAGATACTTGGGTTTAGCTTGCCTTTGGTGTTTCCTCCCTCTTCTTCCACCTTTGCCTTCTCTTTTTCACTTTCCTATTACTGCTTTTTATGTGATTTTCGTAGGATTATGTTTGCATGAACACAAAAGCCTCTTCCACTCTAGACCAGGTTAATAAAATATAAGATTTACCAGATACAACTTATTTACAATCAGCAGAAACAAAAGAATTATGCTCTTCAGGTACAAGATTAGTCTCTGTGAGGGAAAACCCTGGACAAAGATCTGTGAATGTGACGTTGGTACTGACAGCTATAAAGCAGCTCCTTGATGGACTNAAGAAAAAAGAACATAGTCAATGAATAAAAATAATATCCTTCCATATGTACTGTAGAACATCAGATAGATGAGCTAGCCCTATCTTAGTTGCTCCCTGTTCAACAACTGTTTAATATATTCTCAGGTTTGATTTCTTAAAGTCATCTTTGCAAGTTACTGTAGACTTATCAATCATTGTTTAACTGTGTGCTGAGTTCCCAAAGCCTTTGTGTGTAAATATGCCAAGAGAAGGCTTGCTTACTAGAGAAAATACTGGTGCTCTTTCTAGGAGACAGTTCTAATCAAGTATGGTTGCAGTAAGCAGGTGTTTTTCATGTGGAATGTACTGGAAATGAGTATGTATCACAGAAATGGCTCTTGTACTATGTATTGCTGTTGATAAATAGCAGAACTCAAAATTGTATCAGCCATTGCAGTTGATCAAAGGTAAAACAGTAAAAGCTTTGTGCATGCTGGCAGAATTTGGCCCTCTAAAAAGAGTGGTGTCCTCATTTTTACTCATCAAAAACTTGAAGAGTACAAGCTTTACGCTGGCATTTTTGGGAATTATTAGTACCTCCCTATATTTTTCCTAGACCCATACTTTTCTTTCTTCTTGTCCCTTTTCTCTTTCTCTCATCGTCCTTCCCATCCCCCACCCCCTTTTGTTTTTTTCTTCAGTGATAGATCATTCTGAAGCTCTGCCACAGAGATATCTTGTGCTGGGGAGTTGCTGGATGGTGGGGGACAGTGATTGCACTTTTCTAGACAGAAGGCATGAACGGTGATATTAGTGTTAAGACTAAATATCAACTCATGAGCTGGAAACGCATGCTGCTTTTTTTTACTTTTTAAACTGCCTGTTACACTGTTTAAAACGTTCTAACCCAAGCCTGCTCCCATTCTATTAGAAGTGTCTTTGGGAGCAGAACTGGACCTCAATATGAGTGCGAAGGTATTGAATATGTTACAGTGTTATTCATGTTAAGCATACAGATTTCCGTCTGCACTTCACAATAAATGGATAAAATTTGGCAGCAGGTTTCTCCCTCCTCCCAAAGTTCTTGTCTCAGCTTTAATGAAAAGCAAAATGCCTGTCAACAGAGCAGTAGTTATAATGCACTTAGTAGCAACTTAATGTTTCAGTTGCCTTGAAGAGCTTTTTATGTGTAGAGATTAATGGATGGCTACATAAAGAAATTCTTCTAGTGAAAGAATTAATTTTGCTTAATCCTTTTGAAATTAAGAGATGATATGGAGAGATGAGTAATGAAGTGCAGTCTCTGATTGTGAGGTACCTAATAGATAACCACAGGGGTTACTTCTCTCTCACCAGCTGTAATTACACTAATTATTAATATGGTGCCAGGAACACTAAGGCAGGCTGAGTGTGACAACAAAATCCAGTGTTTCTTAGAAAGTCTTCTTTCTCCATGAGCTGGGCCAGAGGGAGGCTGATGGTGTTAGGAGGCTAAAATATGCCTTCCCCCATGGGAGGGAAGAGACCAAGTACCTCTGTTGCTCACAGGCAACTTGTTTGTTGTGAATATATAAAACTTGACTTCAGTTCTTTCCAAGGGGAGGCAATTTCAGACCAGAGGCTGAGGAACTGATCTATGCCTTAAGCAAATTAGTCCTAGTCAGACTACTGAAATTATCTGAATGGGTAGAAGTTACTCCTGTGCATAGAAGTTTGCCAGACTGACCTCCTCATTGACAAGAATGTAATGAAAGAAAATGGTGGATAAGGAGAAGGAAAAATTAATAAACTCTATTTAAGTATGTATAAAATTGCTGGACAAGTGGCCTTGACTATTAAGGTAAATGGTGCTTGTAAATTCCATTTAATCTTATGAGATTTTCTTTTACTGTAACTCACAATATCTCAGAGGAAATATTTTGAAGATGAATTCCACATTTCAGCAAAAGAATGAGTATCAGGTTTCAAGATTTATCAATGGGATGTTTCAAAACAAAATATCTTCTTTTTTTTTTCTTTTGAATTACTCTACCATTTATTTTCATTTCCCCAGTTTTCTTGTCCACTGCATTATGAACTTCTCGGGGGAAATCTATTGTTAGATGTTTTCACAGACATAGGCCCCCTTCTTCCCCCATGATAAAGGATAAAATTGTGCTCCAGTATGTGTAACACATTCTCGAAATACATCTGAATTCCATTATACAATTTGTCATTTGCATGATACCTTTTGAGTTACCACTCTCAGAGAAGCCTTATGGACTACAGAGAAATATACTAGGAAAATGAAAAACAAGTTTGGTGTGAAGTCCATAGGGTAAAATGGCATAGATTGTGTTGAAGTGATGGCCTTATTCCCATGAAAGCTCAGGGGTAGAAAATGGAGCGTCTTGGTGATAGGCACTATTTGCATGTACAGTGTTCCCTCCGCATAGGTACTGCTGCAGTGTAACAAGGGCTTCCTAGCTCAGGATAGCAATGTACTACTTTTTTCACTTCAAAGACATTTATTTGATTCCTGCCTGTTCTGGATTTAAGTCTTATTAAGCATCGCAGGTGAAATTTGCTATAAGGGTCTAAGCTCTCTCTTTAATATTGAACAGAGTGACTGGTTTTGCACATGCTATTCCAATCTAAATCACACAAACCTCCATTTAAAGTGATCCTTTTCTATCAGTGGCAGACTGAAGCAGGAGAGGTCTCTTTCCTTGGAGAGTACCCACATCCTCTGTATGTTTCCTGTACCAGGTCTCCATATCAGCACTTTGTTGTGTCTTTTGTGTCACTAAGCAGTTTCATCCCTACCTTTTCAGCCAAATTGAAGCAATATATCCTACCCCTCTAATGAGACAGAAGTGCAGTTTGCCCATTGAAGTTGTAAGGACAATGTTAAAGACTTAAAAAAACAAACTGCCTAACTGTTCTGAAGAGCAAGAATCTCATTCCCATATTACCAGAGACAAACCTGGCAAGAAAAGAATGGCATGTCTGCATGCCTGTCTTCCTTCTTGCAGAAGCAACGTTTATGTTTGTTGTGATATGACCCAGATGGGATATGCATTTTGTACAAATGTGGTTTGACAAGACTGAGTTAATTTTCTGGGCAGCTCAGGATTAGGGAATTGCCCAGTATTCCCTTCACTGTCTGCCTGCGGCCCCCTCTTCCCTTTTCTTCATCTTTTTCATTCCCACAAGACTTTTTTTACACCTGAGTAGAGCTCCAGTGCAGTGGTGAAATGATCCCAGAGCAAATTAGAAGTGCAGAACCTCATCCTATTTAGGCTGCTTTTTAAGAGCCTTCTCCTTGATGAAGCCATCTCACCAAACCTATAACATCTTATTATAAACACGATGTATTCCCATCACAGCCCTACACAACCAGAGCAGGAAGAAATGCATAGCAGTCACAGAAGTTTCTTGGCAATCCAAGACTTACTCATTCTTAAAAAATATTTAAATACACTTAATATGAAACCAGTAAAGAAAAAAGGCTGTTGAGCTGTGAGAACACTCCTTCGAGAAGATCAGAGAGCCTCCTATAAAAACATGTGAAATTGAGTTGTATTGTGAGATTATCTCACATCTTCTAATCAGCTTCTTACTTGCTCATTCACAGGATCTCAAGCCAGCACAAAACATGTGCTCAGCAAAATAGAATGAGATTCAATCCCATTTCAGTATGATGCAGCTGAACTGGGTGTCACCCCAGTAACTTACAGCCCAGAGCTGAAGTGAGGTTCTGCTGCCTTTGCTCTGATGGGTGGGAAAATCTGTTTCAGTGGCCCTAAAAGTCTCATCAAGTCCTATGTTATGTTGCTCTGCAGCTTTAGCCTCTCACTTTCCATTACTTCTCTGAAGCAGAGTAAAAAATGTGCCTAGGCTTAGATTTTAACTGGGTAACTCCTGCTCAGTGTTATTGGGAGTGGCTGGAAGGACTCCATGACTCACTCAAGATGACTCATTCAAGGGAAAAGGTATAAAACAGAGTCAGTCCCACTGAGAAAAAGAAGCCTTAGTGGGACTTGCTTAATCTTTAGTTATGACCTGTTAGGAGAACAGACACAGAGGTGTTTCTGATTATGTTTAAACTGGTTTATTATCGCGGCATATTTCCAATTGATATTTTTGGAAAATGCATGAAGACACAAAGACAGAAGATAAAAATTTAGCTTGCTATGCCAAAATCATCATACACTACTATAGAGATAGATCATTTGGATTTTGGGCCATCTCATCATCTTCTGAGGCTTGGTACAAGTTGGAGGCTCCTAAAAATAATATTTTGTTGTTACTATTTCTGCTAAGACTTTTACAGAACTCTCTCCTAATAAAGCACTCATCCAGCTGTTTGTCTAGTTAAATTTGTAATGTAGGAACAATCTGCTTTGGGAGCTGCTTCATCCCGGAGGAAGTGGGTATTGTAGTCAGTCAATGAGATTGCCCCTACTTACACCGCAGATAAATGTGGTGCTTTGTCCTGACGTTCCTGCTTTGCAATAATTTCGCATTCCAAATTATAAACCTCTGAAAGTTGTAGATTATAATAAATGTGCTGACACAACTTCATCTGTCAGAGGAAATGGCATTGCTCTAATAATGAAATAAAAAATCCCACTTAATCCCATTCTTTCCCTAAAGTGGTGTTTTGCATTAGCTATGGATGAAAAGACAAACAAGTACATGTATATTCAATAATAATGTCAGCTGGGTCAGAGAAGAATAGGAAATGAAATGAATTCATGACACTTGTGGAGATAGCTTTCTGATACAGGCAGTTTTCTCTTTGATTTGCCCTCATTGACAGTATTCATTGTAACTTTAGCATATCCACCAAATTGGCCTTTATTAACAGCTGGCCTGATCTTCATAACAAATACACCTTGTAATCTCCAGTCTGAGGTTTCTGAGGTTAATAATTACATAAAGCAGAATAGATCATATGCGTATTTACAGGGATTGCTCACTCAAGAGGGCCTGATTTCACATTCAAACCATCCAGATTATTTGAGAGAGCTGTAGATAGAGAGCTCTTCTGTCTCAGGGCTTTGAAGCTGAAATGGGTTACCTCTCTAGGTATGATAGTGAAATAGTCACCTTGAATTAAGGTTGCTGACAATCTCAAAAAGCCCTTATTGGTCTTCGAGTGTGATCAGATGCTACTTGCTTATAAATGAGAGTTAATAGAAACATTAAGCAGTACAAGCTACTGTGACCCATGTCTTCAGTATGTTAAACACATTTTAAAATAGTGGAAAACAATCTCGTTCTCTGCTTTCCCTAAAATACTGCCTCTTCTAACCAGCATCCTCTGGGAGCAGGTTATTTGAACTCTTCGGCATTCTACTTTCATTTGCACATACTGTGTGTTTCTAATTTATTCCCTCACTTCTCCAGCTACCATGTATTTATTGTTGATACCATACTCAGTTTCTCTTTAATTATTCCATCTGCCATGAGAGTGTGATGCATTTTAGAAGCTGGGTGGTTTAGTTGTTTAACCTTTGAGTTTTGTAGCTGAATGGGTTGACATATTCTTCTGTAGCAGAACAGGCTAAGAAGAATTATATACTCCAAGTGATAAGCTTGGAACTGCTAAAGAAATACCAAAATCCAATTTTTTTCCTCTCTCTAGTTGTCTAAACATCCATTAGTCTCTTGAAGGGAACTCATAAATCCTGCAAATTTAGTTTATCTGAGACCAACTCTAACAGTTGTCCTTCCTACTAATCATGTTTTATATCAATTTTATATTTTTCAATATTCAATAAACATGTCTTGCACTTACTGTACTTGTTAGTGTCTGCAGTATAGGCTGGATGAGGACAGTTATTAATCAGCCATTTCAGATGGCTGTTTGGTTAGTTTAGTAAGTGTATTCATTTATCTTTTTTATGTTTTCTTCTTTGTTCTTTCCATTTATCCAACATGGGATTTCATTTGTCCTCTTTGGTTTATTTCTACATTAAAAAAAAAAAAAAAAAAAAAAAAGAAAGAAAGAAAAATAGCTGGAGTGAAAAAACACCACTCTGGGCTTCATTCATGAACAGACCCTTTGCATTATATCCTCTTACATCTGCATTAAAAAATAATAATGGCACACATTATCTAGCACTGCTGCTTTAAAGCAGTGGATAATTCACACATTAAAGTGAGATGTAGGTTTAAAAGTAGGAGTGTAAGATTGAATTAGAGTTAAGAATCAGAATGGTGTAGCCCTGTGTGAAGATGGTCTTGGTTTCCTGGGGGTATTGTCCTTCTGGTGTGTAATGAGACTTGCAGATAAGAATCTGGGACTGCACATACCGCTGTACATTGAGAATGGCACAGCAAGTAATGACAATGGGGAAACAAACGAATGTGTCTGCTAGATAAACAGCATTAAAAGTTCCTGTTCATCACCCAAGTCCAGGCTTCTGAAGATTAATATTTCCTGCAAAAGCCTGTATTAGGTTTGCATGGCAAGGTTTGGGTTGCCAGGGGGGGAGGGTTGAAAAGATGGCTTCTATTGGGAAGATGCCAGAACCTTTCCCCATCCTGGCTCTAAGAAGTGACAAGAGCAAGAATGTGAAACAGACACTACAATCAGTGAAGAAGGAGGAAGAGGAGATGATTCAGGTATTGAAACAGAGATTCCACTGCAGCCTGTGAAAACCATGGTGAGACAAGCTGTCTCCGTGCAGCCTATGGAGCTTCCCATGCTGAAGCAGGTGGATACACCTAACAGAGACTATGATGCCATGGAGAGTCCCCAATAGAGCAAGCTCCTGGCAGGATCTGTGACCTTGTGAAGAGAGGAGTATTTTTGCTGGCAGGGCTTGTGATCTTATGGGGGACCTATGCTGGAGCAGCCTGTTCTTGAAGGACTACACCCTGTGGAAGGGGGACCCACAATGGGGCAGTTTGTGAAGGACGCTTCCCAGGGGAAGGACTCTGCAGCAGCAGAGGAGGAGTGTCAGGAAGAAGGAGCAGCATGGGCAGCGTGATGAACTGACTACATCCCCTATTTCCCGTCTCCTTGTGCTGCTGAGGGGAAGAAGGTAGAGAAATTGAGGATAAAGTTAAACTCAGGAAGAAGGGAGGTGTGGAGGGAAGGTGTTTTTAAATTTTGGGTTTATTTCTCATCACCCTACTCTGATTTGGTTGGTAATAAACTAATTTCCCCAAATTGCATGTGTTTGCCTATGGCACCAATTTTCAGGCCATCTCTCTCTGTTATCTTTTTCTTTCCCCCATCCAGCTGAGGAGCAGAGTAATAGAGCAGCTTTGGTGGGCACCTGGCATCCAGCCAAGGTCAACCCACCACAAATTCTTACTTCTGGAAGATTCTTTATCCATGCTACAGTCTTACTTTTATGGCTTCACATATTACAGAGAGGCATCTGCCATTTATCAAGACATTAATGACTAGTAGTTATGTGTCCAGATACTTTGTAACCACTGAGCTACCCGACAACAGAGGTCACTGAAAGACAGATGACTTACAAACCGATTTAAAGATCTCCTTGCACTTTGTCTTTTTTTTTTTTTTTTTTTTTAAGAGCACTATGAGGGCTTCAAACCTTTTGATATTTCCACATTAGGATTAGTGTCCCCTCTTTAAAATTCCTTATACCAGGAGGCTTCTGTGATTTACTGGTATTCTTCAAACAAAAACAAGAAAACAAAAAAAACAAACAACTTTGTAACAGAGCATCTATTGATTGCTATAGTTATTTAAAGGCTAACAATAAAAAATCATAGACTTCAGTCTCCATCAAGGCAGAAGGGAAACAGTGATTGCAATTTGCAAGCCTCCTGCCGTGGGTAAAGGAGCTCAGGCTGGGAGAAAGGAAACTCAGCAATTTTAGTGGCTGTCACAGCAGATCTGGGTGAGATGTGCCGATTCATTCATGTGTCATCCTGTGATAAGAGAATTTGTCAAGGTGAAAAGATGGGTGTGAGGCAGAAGTGTCCCCAAAGGAGTACAAGCTCTAAGGAGGACCACTAGATAAAAACATTAATATATGGGAAGTTGCACTGGAGTGTATTTGGGGGTTGCTAGTCATGTCTCTGTCTCTCTAGGTAGACAGACCTTGAAAGAAGAGACCTGTTCTACAAAGGTCTGACAACAAATAGTGTAGTTGCCTGGCCTGTGTGGTTTGGATTACAAAAGAAGTAATAGAAATTAATGTTAATGTAGTAATGTGGGGTATTGAACTCTTTCTTCTGCCAAGAGAAAAGAAGGAGGCATTGAGACAGTCACACCTTTAGGAGTTTCCTTCCCCTGTAATAAAGGACAGGGAGCAGTCCTGTGAGATTTCTCTGTATTTAAAAATAAAGCAAATGGGGATATGAATTAGCAGGTTCCCAGCTTGGAAAACTCACCCTTCCTATTCTTCACTTTGCATTCTCAGTTTGATAAGGTGGGGATTGATACCAGCCTCAAAGAGTGATGCTCTAGAAACATGAAGGACTTTCTGTTTTTAACTGTCTTAGAGCTGCAATTCCTTTCCATTTTTTAACTTGTAAAAGCATATATGTGGACTAATCACCATGAGACAACATGTAAATGAAAGAACACATGAAAGAGGAGTTGACTGCTAGACTTTATGATGAATGAGTCTGAAAGTCATTTATTCTTAGCTAACATCACTCAGAAAGACTAGTACATACACAGAATATTCATCAGTTTACTTATCATAGATCTGATTTTGCTGATGTTGAATTGAAATAGTTTTTCCTCTGACTTTGCTATTCGGCCCACTGTTAATTCATTAAATGTAAAATTCTGTCTTGTCTCTTTTATTCAGAATGCTTGAGGATGATCTGAAGCTCAGCAGTGATGAAGATGACAATGAACAGGTAAATATACCTGCTCTAAGTGCATAGACCATATCATCTAACAAAGTTGTTTTATCAGTTGAATGTGAATGCACATTGATTTGCTGTATTTGCATCAAAAGCATTTTGGGCTGTTGCAGCAATACCATTCACAGCATAAGCTGCAGACCAAGAAGAGAGCACAATAAGGATATTTCATGTAGTTTCTCAATAACTTGTAGTATGTAGAAAATGTTTGGGTTTTTTTTTTTTCCTTTTGGCAGTGTGAGCTTCATCTCATTCTAAGTTATTAGAATTCATTCAGATCTCCTTAGCTCTCCCAAATACATTCTTAAGAACCAGATTGTGGTCTGTTTCTGCAGGGATTCCAAACATTAACAGTTCCAATCACATAAAAAACAAAATAACTGTCTGGACAGGCAGCAGACTCAGTATATTTTGTAAATCCTTACACTTTAAGGGAAATATTCATCTTACCCCTCATATGTATGATGGCATCTCTTATTTGTGTTACAAGTAGAGGGTATAGACAAAGTTATACACATTATAGGCAAGAATCCAAAGCTTTTTAGGTTTTCTGTATGAATGTGTCTGTCCTTTAGATTTTGTCACACACTGCATCCCACAGTAAGGCGTTGCAAAGCTGAACAGCATGGCTCTGCTGCACCACTCAGGCATTACGCTGGCAGTGCTTTCACACTTTAGCAGCTTCTGCCACATCTCTTTAAAGAGAGGGACTGAAAACCTGAAGGAAGGTTGATCTCACCCACTGGTCAGACACACAAGCATCAGCAAAGTAACTGCAATGCTTTTTGACTGCAAAAAAACTTTCCCAAAAGTATGAAAAATGCTCCTTCATGAGGGACAGAGCAAGGCAATTACAATATGTGAACTTTACAATGTTGCTTATTCAGCTGTGGAGCCCAAGGTTAGAAAAATAATGTTTTGCCTTTTTGACATAAACATTTTGCAGTCAAATGACACCACTGTAATTCAGGTGCACACATGTGCATTCTGACAAAGAGAGAAAAGTTAAAACTCTGCTCAAAACCATTCTAGCAGTCTATGTAGTGTTTCTATAAGGGAATGGAATAATTTTCTTTACAGTTTGGGGCTTTTTTGTTGTTTTGTTTGGTTTTTTTGCTATAACCATACAACCAATGTGATGTATGCACTAAAATTTACTCTTTGGGGTTTTTTTAACAAATAAAAACACAGTATATAAAAATCAGATTTATTACCTTTACCTCTACACATATTTCAGGAACCCCAAAATTCTTTGAGCACAGTGGTCAGCTAGAAACCCTAGGATTTCTCCTTTGAGAATTGCTAGGGACCCTTCAGAGGCAGAGCAGTTATGACACAGATATATAAATGCACCTTGATCTCAACTTTTAGTGAATGTCTATAGGATATGGAGAGAGTTTGATCTATCAGCCTGTCTACCAGTAGTCCATTTGTCATGGTGGAATAGTGTTGGAAGATTGTCTGCAAAAAAACAGAGCTCTTCTGTCTTACTTTCTCACTCCTGTGAATGAGCACACTTCAGATCTGTATTGCATTTGTTTAGGGGTCCATGGACCTCAATATCTTTCAAATGTTAAACGTCTCCTTCCTTTGCTCCCTACTTTTGAGGGGAAACAAATACACATTATAATTACAGTCAGTCATATAATTAAGGAGTCAGGCCTGATTGCTAGATAGGATGGGAACAATAAAGAGAAAGTCAGTGGCAGGTATTTATTCTATTAGATAGTATTAGTAAGGTTGTTACTAAACATGCTGCCCACTTTTATCGTTTACTTTTCAGGTTTTTAAATAACTGGAGATTGTTCCAGTTATAAAACCAATCTGGAGAATGCTTCTTGATATAAGTGTTAGGTCTTTTTTGGTTAAGGCATACATGATGGTGACCTAGCAGCATATCACCAAGAAAAGGATTCCTGAAAGGAGACTGTACACTTTAATTTCACCCCAGAAGGTTTAAGAGGCTTCAGCAAGTGATAGCTGGCTGGAAATCCAAACTACTAGTGTCAAAGTGCAGCAAATTGCATGGAAACCTTGTGGTCTTACTCACCTCTTAGACTTCTGACAATTGTGGGCTTGATGCAGAAGCTGTCAAGTGAATTTCTTTAAGGCGTGACATGCAGGAGGTCCAAGAGAGTTATTGCAGGTCTTTTCGTACTTCAGATCATAATAGTCATTGCAGTAGTGCATTAGACAAGTAACAAGTTACTTCAGCCCAGTGTCACCTTTTGGGCCTTGCTTGACCCAATGGAGACCTGTTACTGCCAACATCTAACACATGTAAGCAGACCCCACAGTGTCTTCGGTGTAGGCACCGTTGAGCTGGCCATGGGACGAATGCTTTGTCCCATAGACAAAGTGTTGATTCTTGTGTCTCGTTGCAGGTAATTTGGGATTAAAGACACACAGAAAATGACGGGTTAGATCTGGAATCAATTTTCATTTACAGCTCAGAAGCAGTTATTGATGCTGTGCTCACGGTTCAATAAAAGATCTAAAGATATAGACCTTGTGTTTCTCTTTCAATATAAGCAGCATAATCAGTGTCAAATGTTTTAACAAAGAAAATTGTATTGACAGTTTTATTAAAATTTCTGTCTTTAGAGTTTTAAGTTATCTACAATTTGACCTACTTGAATGGTTTTTAATATGCACGCTGACCAACCCAATCGATTTTTGTGTCACATATTTATAATACCAGGTACACATCTGTTTAATGTATTATTTGAGAAATATTGTTACATATAGGCATTCCCTGGATTGTAAACTGTTTTAGCATTGTCACCGAGAGGAACATTGGCACATGCATCACTATTACATTCAGAAGTCCTACAGTATATTTTTAGGTTGGTTATGAGATGTATTTTAGATTGGCAGATGATAGGCATGTTATTAGTGAAACCATTAGATGGCAAGGCACTTCATAGTAGCTAATGTTAACACTTCTGTGAGGAAGGACAGAGCTCTTAAAGAGCTTTATTGCTCTGTTAAAAAAATACATCAGAAATTAGGAGGACTAGTGAAGATTTTTAATTAGAGTCTAGGTTCAGCTAAAAGAGCTTAGATAAAACACAGGTTAGTATTTTTGTTCTCTAAAGCACCTCTGTATAATTCAAATTAGCTTTGAGCTCAAAGGCAACCAAATGAGTTGTGCCTGGATACAGTATTTTAAGTAGCTGTAGTGTACCCAATTTTCTTTAACCAGCTCCTCTTTGTTCTTCTGCCTACAGAACAGTCCTGTTAACCTTTGAAATGTGTACTTAATTTAAAGCACATTGCTGGTGAACTGTGTGTTTTTGAACCAAAGAAACTTTTATAATAGTTACAGACCTGCTCTGTTTTCAGTACTTTATGTATATAGTGGTTTTGGCAGAAAAAATCAATGGAATTTTTTTTCCCTTTTTTCCCCCCTCCTTCCCTTAGTGACTGTCATTTTATTGCCCTTCTCTGATAACCATACAAATACAAAACATGCATATACTCTATAGCCTTGTTCTATCATTTGTATTTCACACAAACAATATTTTTTGCTAGGCTAGTATTAGGTAATTGCATATAAAGTCCTTTGTAGCTGAGTCTGAAGATGTGATCAGGCTGAGCTTTAAATTCTTATAATGCTTAGTGAACTGTCAAAGTCTTTGTTCATTTATTTTCTTAAGTTGATGAATTTCTAAGATGCAGTATGCTTTCATTGCATCATGTAAATACATTTTAAAGTGAAACAGTGACCACTTCCCATGTTAAACTAGAGATCTCCTTCCTGTTGTAATTTTTCCCAGTTTTTAGCTGGATCCTGAACAAGCTGTTTACCTCCCCAAGGTTTCTCTACGTTTCCATTTACTTCGTTATCAGCAGAAAGGCTGAAGAACAGCTCTTCAGTAATGGCATCAATACTGCACACACAGTGAGAGAGGTCATCTTGTCAAAGCTGTAGAAAAATCAGATGGATTAGGATGAAACTAGGTGCAAAATAACTTTGATAGAGTCTTTTAATGTAAACAGTTTATCTGTCATTGGGTTCCATTGAAATCCCAGAGTGGTGTAGCATCAGTTGTAGCTGCAGCACTGAGTGTTTTGCTAAAGAACCCACACTCCAGTATTTAAGATCTACAGTCACGTTTTATAATTGTAGGGAAACATTTTCATTAAGCCATTAATGAAAACAGAAGCTGTTAGGATAATGCAGTCATTCTCTAACCTTGTCAATCTATAGCCATGAAAAATCTTTTCATGAAGATATGTCTCTTCTCACTACCTCAGTCCATTTTAATTGATACTCAAATTTTATTCTGCACAACACTAGTTGAAACAATGATGTATTATCAGTCATGTAAAATGAATACTCCAGCTTCTGTTAGACAAACCTCTGGCAATAAGATATTTGATATCTGACATGTCTAAGAGCATGATTCACATGGTAATGACATGGGTTCATATAGTATATTTGTTTACTATCAGCTGAAGCTTTCAGTAATCACTCTTGAGATCTGGGCTGAGCTTGCTGCAGTTATGAGTGAGAACATGACACACTACTAAAATACACAGTGTTATCAAAAGCTTTTAACTTGCTCAGATTCATAGAATCTCTTGTAATTGTTTCTGCACATCTTGTTATTGTGGAGGTCATCCATCAGTGATGAAGAGGTTTAATGTAAGCTGCAGGACAAACGGCTGCTGTAGAGTGTACAGTACTACAGATCAAGAACACTAAGTTTGCCTCTGCAGGCTGCACCCATGCTCTTAACCTGGGCACTGACCAGCACAGGAGCTGAAGGAGTCCTGCCCTACTGGCCTGGCTTTTTCCATGGGTTGCCTATTATGCACTGACAGCTCAGTGTTTCAAAAACCCTCCACCACGGTAAATAACATAATATGGGGAAAGGAAATACTGGCAGGCATCTCTAACAAAAGGAGAATGAAATGCCTTTGCTAAAAAGATGGATAAATGCAGTTGCAAGAAGTCCTCTCCTGACTTCCCCACAAGTAAACAGAGGCTTCATAGCTGCTCAGCTAACTGAGGCGTTTCTCCTAGATTTAGTTTTTCATGCCACCAGCCAGAAGCAGCCAGGCTTTCAAAGACACACCATAAAATATTTGCCTGAAGGAGAAGCTTTAAAGAGGTCTGATGGCTCCATCACTACTGAACAGAGTGGGGAAACCCAGTTATTCCTCAGTACAGTTGTAAGGACCAGGTGCTGGAGATCTACCAGCCTTTCTGGCAGGAGGGAGGAGGGAGATGCAGCTTCCAGTCCACAGGACAGATCATGTGCTCTGTATGTGTGCATGTTTGTGCACACACGTTTTTTTTGTGAAGGCATCTTTATGATAAGCTTTGAGGAAAAATCTGTTTCCCCAGGGCATCTTGCTATTTGTGCCACTTATGCAAAAAGCTCTGTATTGTTTTGGCAGCAAGCAGAGGCAGCAGGATGTGAGATGGTGGATTGACACCATCATCATTAAGAGAAAAGCCAAACCTGACCATACTGTCCTGTTAAAATAAACCCCAAGTTTGTAATATCTGCAGGCCATCTTGGTGCTCAACACACACTAATCCGACTACATAGTAAACATTTATCTCCCTTTTCTCCTCAGAAGGAGAATGTGATTTTTATCCTGAGTGCCTTCTGAAGCGTTTTGGGAAAGGAAGTGTCTGTCTTTCTTATGCTGGCCATCTGCAGTGTCACTCTTTTGTAAAAGCCCAAATAACCATCTGTGAACTTCAAAATCTAAGTTCTTGGGAGTCTTTTAACACCAGTAGAGGATAGTGCAAGTGCTGGTTTTGAAAATGGGGTTGGGGAGTGGGGGGTTGTGAAAGTTTGAAGGAGATAGACATAGGTGGCCAGAACAAGTGTAAAGTAGGTGATGAAAAGGGCATGATAAATCCAGTAATTAGCTTCTGTCAGCTAGAATAAGGGGAGAAGAAGTGAAAGTTGATCTCCCCTGGAGGTATTCCAGAAGGAGAGCCAAACACCTTAGTTTTTCTTCGGATGGATTCATCTGCCACAGCAAGGTTTGCTCCATTCTGTGCCAGCAGGATGAATCTTCACAGAACAGACCTTCTGCCTGCTCCTAGGGACAGGTCAAGACCACAGTGTGACAGTGCAATTGATTTGGGCAGGGTGCTCTCACAGAGAGTGTGCCTGCTTTACAAAATTAGTAATTTCATGGCAATAATGTTAAGTATAATTTTTGGAGCTGTGCAATTTCGTAATTGCCTATGTCATCCAAGCAACGTACTAAATGAGACCAAGGTCAACAAAGAGTTATTTCATGTATGTTTGCCTCTATTAACGCTGCTGCCTGTTTGTAATAGATTTAACATTCAGTGGAGATGTAATGTTCAGTATAAATTAAAATCCTTAAAGTCCTTAGTCCTGCACAGGAAATAAATGGGCAGTGTGAACAACAGCAACATCAATTCACACCTTCCTAGCCTTGCTATTGCTGGTACTCTGACTCTGCCCTTCTGCTTCTCAAGTCTAGGGAACTATTCATTAATTTAGAGTAGGGGGAGACACTAAGGATAGGTTGAACTCCTGAAGGAACAAGATAACCTTTGCCACAAAAGAAAGTCTAACAGCTCGGATGGCAAATGAGCAGGGGTGCAAGGAGCCTATCCTGATTTACATTTTGATGCACCAAGTTTCAACTGGTGTGAATGTTGCAAAAGTAGCAATCAGACATTGTGCAATACAAATGCACCTCCATTGCAAGACCTCAAAGTATCAACACTGATCAAGGAAGTTTCAGAGACTGAGACAGAAGAATTACCTTCTGTTAAAACTAGCAAAGTGAGGAGTACACAGGTTGTGGAGACTGCAGCTGCACAGTGAAGTCACTGGATAGTCTTTGAATCTAGACTTTTGCTGCTTAGTTCTTGAGGGAAGTTTAGATAAGCAAAATATTTCTCTTATAAACCTTTACCCTTTTTTTACTGTTTCTTTTGCCTCCTCAAGATTTTTAATCACAGTTGACACGTTGAAATGCAACTTTGGAGTAAGCTAAACAAATAATGGATTTTTTTTTTTTTTCTTTCATTTAATAGCCATCTGGAGGGTTGAACCAAACACAGGTTTTAGAAAAATTGACAGTAAATAAGGCAATAACAAATACTGAGTTTTATTCCTAGCTAGGTGTTTTATATTTTCACAATAGTATTATTGTCCACCAAGCCTAGGTAATTTGTAGTGAATTTGTAAAAAAATATTTTCTATGAAAAGATGTTTCTAACCAGAATATCAATTTATAATGGTTTTCTTTCTCTTAAACGTGGGCTGTTCAGTACTATTTGACCAACTTTTGGGGAGCTCTCTTCTCTGCTATAAGACTCTTCAATTGCCAGGTCAATTGATGTTGGCAGCCCATGTGAATCTGCTAGACTTCATTGATTAGCATTTGTAAAGGAACTTGACAGTGGTTTGTAGGACTACAAAATCTGAATGAGTACAATATTGCAATTTCTCCTGTGTAGGATGGAGGAGTCAAAATTAGGGCATCTTCTCACAGAAGTCACCCCTGTAGCCTCCCTACTACCAAAAGCCAATAAAATAAGGGATAGTCATTCAAATATTGCCACATTTTTTATTGCATGCTTCCTTAGTTTGATTTCCACCACTGGCCTGGTGGAAAAACAAAGATTTGGGAAATAATGCTGACAGCCCCAAATATATCTGTGGTGTTGCTCAATAAAAGCAGCTGGCTTACACCAAGGTTGAAGGTGACTCCTAACCCACAGACAGACTGTTTTAGAGATCGTCGCTTAAACTCTGCTTTTCATTTTGCCCAGCCTCCACTGCTCCAACTGAAATTAAATTTCCAGTATTTCAGGTACTCTTAAGCAACTGTGTGTGAAGCCATGAAGGTTACTGCATTGCTCAAAGCAATGATGAGAAGCTCTCTGTGGCTCATACACAGCGAGAGTTCAATGAACCATTCTGATTTGTAGATAGCACATGCTTGGTGACTTGATATTTTGAAAAATGGATCCTAGCTAGCCACATTCCACATTTGGCTTCTGAAGGAAAAATACCCATTTTTTAAAAATGCAGCATGATGATGAGAGTAGCTTCCTTTTTTTTTTTTTTTTTTTTTTTAATTTGGTCCTAGATACATTATCATTGGTCTTTTTGTCCTCGAGGTGAGGCTGACCTGGAACAGCACACACAGAATCTCAAATACAAGGTTGCCAACTTCATGTCAAAGGCAATTAGCAAGAAAGAAATACAATCTCCTCTGTTGACATTAGGGGACAGGTAGAGGAGAGTGTGACCAATGAAGTAAAGAAGAAAATTTATGCAGGTATCATCACGTACTAATCCTTCAGTCCTTGTGTTTGGGCTTTCTGGATGGTTTGCATGCTGTACACTACATTCTCCTCCTCCACAGGAAGTTGTAGTTAGCATGAACTGTACTATTACAGAATCAGAGCACAATACAGTTAGTAGTGGGGTTTGCTTCATTACTTAGGATCATAGGTAAGACATTCTGTATAAAGAAAAGCATGGTGTAAGTTTCAAGAGAAATTATAACTACAAAGATAGGTATGTAAAAAATGGTATACATAACTCAGCTAATATGAAAAGTTTGTTTATATGGGATTGCTGGATAGAATCTCCAAGGAGTCTCTTCTATGCCTACAGGAGAGGAGAACATCAGTGGGTTGTAAACTTGTATTGAGTTGCTTAACTATTTACCCAAGCACAAAGAGGTGCTTAGAAACTGGGAAATTAACCTAAGTAAGGTTTGCAGCATAGGAAAAAGCTAAACCATGAAGACCTTTCTTATTATGCCAACACCCTAAGAGACTGAAGGTCAGCAGTTTCCTTCTTAGGTGTTTGATCAGTGTTTCTGAATCCAGAAGAGGAAACATTCTTAGCAATTACTTCCTTTCTGATCTCTTTTCTCAAAATCAAATAGTTTTCACTGAAAATGCTGAATTTCCAGTTATACAATGGAAAATACATTTTTTAAAAATTTGGAAGCAGACACTTCCCCTGTAACACTTGACCAAAAATATTTGTTTTCTTGCAGATGCCAATTATTTTACTTAAGTATTTTTGACCCAGCCTCTTGTCAGTTCATTCTCCTCAAACTTTGTGATGCAGGAAAGTAGTTCTGGAGTATTTTTTCTGGTCCTTAGCCAAGAGGCAGTCCAGTTATTGAGAGTGATACAGAAAAAAACATCACTTTCAAATTTTGCAGTCATTGTGCACAATCTAAAAGCAGTTTGTGCATATTCCCAACTTTAATCTGTTTTGTAATACTTTAATACCTGCTGACAAATAAGCTTATGAGTATATCCTCACTGCAGATCAAGTAAGGCACATTGCAGGTGATTCTTGTACTAATGCTAAAACATCTACTTCTAAAATCAGCGATAAAGCAACATAAGAAGTAGCAGTCATTCACAGTTCTAAAAGTCATGGAGAAACAGTCTCTAATGGACGATCCTCTGTAACTTACTACTTTTAAAGTAATCTTAATTTTCTTCCTTCTTCCTCAACAGTCAGCTGTTAAAATAAGGTCATAGAGAGCAGAGGCACAATTATGAAAAGGCCATAACTGAGGGGGGAAAAAAAAAAAAATTACAAATCAAAGTGGAATGATTGTCTGGTTCATTCTGGCTTCCATTTTCTAGTCATCCTAAATTATTTTAATGCATGTTTTCAAACTCAAAATTAACAAAGGTCCCATGATGTAATTCTCCTTACACATATTGAATGTGACATTAGAGCAGTCCAATTTCATTCCAGTCTTTTTCAGCATCATCTCCCACTCAGGGCACATGTATCATGGCTTAGGGACCTCCTACCTGCTCTGTTTCTTTCTAGTACTTTTAATACATGAAGTTGAGGAATCATTGTGAAAGTAAAACCAGCTTCTTATTTGTAAAGGACTAGGAACAGAAGATTTTAAAAAATAACTCTTAAAACATGTTTGTCTTTGAAATAGCTTAAATTAATAATCAAAAGCTTGCATCAAGTCTAAAACAAATCAAACTCAGTCACAAAGATGAGAAACAGGAATTATTAACTGACTAGCAAGGCTGATGGAAGCTCAATGAGATCATTTTGTTCAAAGATTAAAGGCGATGAAGACTGAAATAGTTGAAGAGGATGGCTACGAACACATCTGACTAGAGCTGCTAAATTCAGTAATGATCAAAAGTTAATTATCAAAGCAGAGAGAACTACTCAACACAGACAATTTGAGTCAATAGCTAAGCAGCCTAGAAAAAAAGTAATTTGGAAGAAGTATTTTCCTATAATGAAGTTATATGAGACATACATTTCAAAGAAACCTGCCTAAAACAAGATTGCATTCTTCCTGATCAGAGAAAAATAATTAGCTCTAATTGACAGACCTACTGCACACCAAATATTTTCAAACAATACGTTTCTGCATCAAAGCTTAATGTGTAGAGTTACTCGATGTCACTTTGATTTTGCCTCCCTTTATCTTCTGCCACTGGGCATGCTCATAATATCACAACAAATATGCTTTGAAAAATGAATGAGCAACACCTACAAGACAAATAAAAGCAGAAGGACAGATCCTGCATTTCTTTCTCAGATAGAATCCTTAACGTATTTTGTGTTGTGTTTAACATCACAATTTTCCCACTCAGAGGCAAACTAAAATGGCCAGTGGCTTAACCATGTAACATCAAACCAGGCTGGCATGTGCATTAATCTGAGCATTTGCAATAGTTGTTTAAAGTTGTATGAATGGACATGTGCGTGAAGGATAGTGTCCCTCCAACATCTGCCTTTTCTTCAGAGTTAGGAAAGTGCCTTCTCCTAGTAACAAAAGGGATGGGGAGCAGGGGGCAGGGGTGGGGGAAGGAGGTGGAGATTCTCTGTGTAAAAATTATAAGGAAATACATGTTCATGGTCTGAGAAAATAAAATACATCTCTAATTCTTTCTTGCTAAAGCTACTGGGTTTCTTTCAGGTTAAAGAGTTGCCATCAGTGTAGCTAACTAGTCAAATATCGAACATCCAGTGTAGACCCTGTTCTTTAATATTCTAGGACTTCGTCATTGCCAGTTCTCACTCCTTGAAATATCTTCATCTTCTTTAATCTTCCATGTAAACACTTTAGCTCACACCATCACACACATGCTCTCCAGAGTATCTTCTGGTTTACTTTGTATTAGAGTCAGCTGCGGTATTATTATTTACTTGTGATCCTAGACAATCTGCCCTCTTTTATTTTCTTTATCCATATTTTAATATCAGCTTTTGTGTAGTGATTTTTTAATAATCTGGGGGGGAGAATTATTTAGATGCAATTTTCACATAATTGAACTCAGAATTGTTATAGCCCGACTACTCAGTATATAGAAGACTCCAGCAAAATATCACTGTGGATTCAGAAAAACTTCTGCCATTATGGAATTCTATTTATGAGCTTTAGGAACAATTATTTTCCCTGCAGAATGGGACTGAAACTTGGCATTTAGTGTCAGGCTTGGGAAAGTGAAATGCCATTTTTCATGGTGTTTTAATCCATTTTAAATGAAACATTTCTGTGTCATTGCAAGTAGTTTACTACTCAGAAAAATGTCTTAATAACATTCTTCTGACTCTTGCATTTGCACGTGAAAGCTGAGAAAAGCAGATTTGGGAGACTATCACTGGGAAGAGGCACCACTCACTTTGTCTCACTAATGAGGCAGGGACCCAATTTCATCATAGATTTATTTGAGAGGTTTGGGTCTGTAACACTTGCTTATGCAATCCTAAATTCAGATTTTCCTGAGGTTTAAGTGTTTCATTTAGCTACCCTGCTGTACAATTAATATAATTGTTTCCTATCATGCATTCATTGAGTTATTCTTTGGATGGAAAATAGAATCCAAATGAAAGAAACACATTTGTATTCACACGCTGGGAGCCAACTCAGAGGATGGTGTTGCCCCATCTCAGCTCTCACAAACTCTAATTCTTTCTTCCAAATTTTAAACTCACGATTAGGGATTTCCATGGATTTAAACACATATTTTATCTTTACTGTGATTTGAGGTAGAAGTGCCAACACAGTGGGTATTACGAAAAACTAGCCCCATTGTAGAGGCTGAAAGGAAAACTCATTTTGGCAAAATTTGGAGCCCAGTTGCACACATTGCAGAGCTTTCAAAACTTAGGCAGTTTTCATAAAGGATTTAATTCTTCAAGGGCATATGTGAGCAGTTTTCCAAATGCTAACATTAGCAGTTCCTATGTGGGAACCATTTTATTCCCATCCCTAAGCATAGCAGAGGTTAAAGTTTTCCACCAAAACCCTTCTCTTCCATTTTGGTAGGCTTTATAAAAATATCTCTGACGGTAATTAAGCACTGAGGCTCTCCTTACTGTAATAGGTTTATGGATCAGTTGTCTTGATTCTGTGTTTCACCACTATCCTTGCTTGTGATCTCACAAACCATCTGACTGCTTTCCACATTTAAATCTATTACAGCCTGGTTCTGCAGATGCTAGAGGAGGCATCCTCAGAAATGATGCAGCAGCACTAGTTTATCTGGAGGTGCTGTTTCGAGCCTTCTTCTGTTAAAACATTATTTACCTATTCTGAAAAAAATCAGAGGGGGGATGCAGGGTTGGTTCACATTACATAATTATGCCACAGAAGCATTAAAGAAAGAAAAAAAAAAAAATCAGCGTTAAGATCTTGAGCAGCTTAAGCAGTGTGATAGAGTGGCGCGACTGCCATCGGTGCCCCCAGCTGTGTTGCTTAGCAACATTTTAATTCAAGAAGAATCGAAGGAGATGAAATCCCCGTGGAGAGGGAAACAGAAATGAGAGGGCCGTTGACAGATGATCTGAGTTGTTTCTTCTAATATACTGTGAAGATCACTGGCTCTTTTCATGAATGATAAATGGACTGTACACAGATCAATGGGTTCAGCAATAAACTGGAACCAGGCTCCATGTCTGAGGTGGTGCAGGCCGAGAGGCCCAAAGATTTACTCATTTAGATGATTTGGAGTGTGTTTTCTCAAAGGTTTCACAAGAGGAAATTGATCTGAACATTTGGCCATCCCTTGCCCTTTTCTACTGTTGGTGAATAAAACCTCTTTTGGAAATGGAGTCCGTTCTTCTCTTTCTTTCTCCCTCCGGTTCCAGATATGAACAGATAGCTTGTGACAAAGGGGCCAGGCCTCGGAGCAGGAAATGAAGGAGTCGCCCTGAATGAGCAGTTCCTAAACACTCATGGCCATCAAAAATAGACAAAGCACTCTGATACCATGAACTGGGGCAGAAGTATTGAAAAGCTGTAGTGCTGTCTCTCTGGAAGGGGCCAGCTCCTGCAGCCCTCTGCCCTGGCGGTGACCGACTGCCTGGGAGTGCCCTTCGGAAGAGCATCTGCAGGTTGATGTTTGCTTGCGGCTTGGTTGTGCTTTGGTGTGGTGCTCACTTGTTTGTTTCCCCCACCCCTCTTCTGTTTGCAGGCTGCTGAAAAGACAAAATTGAGAAACATTCCCGTAAAGTAAGTTCTTTTATTCCATCCATTTTAAAACACAGGCTTAGCAGAGTTGTTGTATGCAATTGCTAATAAGATTAGGACAGTAAGAAGGACAATGAAAGAGATTTAAGTTGCCCCTAATCATAGCTATAAAAAGGTCAGTATCACTGAGGAAAGCTTTTGATTTCTCATGTGTCCCTAATGATTGCGCTCCCCAAGTTTCATTCCGTTTCCGTAAATTAATGTGTTGTCTATGAATAGCTGCCAAATAATATCACAATCATACTCAATACATAGTGCTCCTAGCCTTGGGGAGGTTTGTACATGCTAAAAAGATTGTGATTTTTAATTGCAATCCTTGAGAAGGTCTGACAGGGGGGAAATAACTCGGAACGTGCCAAAGTATTTCTAGACACATGGGAATATTTTGCACCTATGTTTCAAGGCTTTGTCATCCTGTTGATTGAGAGCTCTTTCTCACTCTGTGTGTGTGTGTCTCTCTCTCACACCATACACACACATGTATGTTTCTGCTCTTTACAGTTGGGCTCTGTGAAGGATGAGCAAGCTACCAGGGAGCAATTTCCAGGGCATTTTATGAGAAGTTCTTAAATCTTAGGGCACTAGCGGCAACACTCAACTATATATCATTGAATTAAGAAAGTTGCTATATAGATGTCCTGGCTCTTTGAGAAAAGGCATTTTTAGCTAACGCTACCAGCAATCAGTGATTCGGCTTAAATAATGAATACTCCAGTCTTAATGGGCTCTTATCTACCCATAAAACACAGATTTTTAGCTTCAGTAGGTGATCGTTGCAGTTTAAATAAGTCCCAGTAACTGTATATTCCTGTTACAGACAGGGGAAATATTTTTATAGTAGTTTGCTGATGATGCTGGCTTTTGGACTGGAGTGGGTTTGTATTTGTAAGGGTAAGGACCGAGAGGACTCACAAATCGTTGTGGTTTAGCACACATAACAAAAGAATAAAGTTCTTCTCAATTGGCTTCCATCGCATGTAGACACCTTCTAAAGTGAACACAGAGTGCGTATGAACGCTCCTTGGAGTGATCAGGTAAGATATTCATAAGTCACTCTATGTTTCATTCAATCCGATAAAAATTAGAAATGGGGTTCAACAGGGACCTGATAGCACATGAAACTTCTAATAAGACAAGGGACCTTTCTTGCCTACAGGGCTGGTTCAGATTCAGTGCAAGCTGAATTAAAGCCATTGTTAGATGGAGGTTGTTAAATAGAGAGTAGGAAATGGGCTGTGTTTTCACCTCACATTCTAGAGAATCCATGAATTGCAAGGTGATGAGACTACTGTGGAACAACTCCAAAGTAATCATTTATCATTCATTCACTTTGTTTAATATTTTGAGTCAAATTCTCGGGAATAACTCGACTGAATTGAGTTTTACCACATATAACAGAGATACTGATCCTTGGATTTATTAAGCAGTGTGTATGTGACACCAGAAAGATTTGGGAGTGAGGGGAAAGGGTGATTTTAGGTTAAATTATTCCTTTATGGGACGTGAGCAAGTGTAACATTGTGGAATGGAAGAAGGCGAGATTGACAGTCTTTCCACCTACATGCGTGCATGTTACACCCTGTCATGTTTCCCTCAACTGGCTGTTTAACTTCTGTTTGACTATGTTGGTAGTGGCAGCTTCTATTAGTACCCTAGAGAATCCATTATACATACTAATTACATTCTGCATAACAAAACAGCTGAAAAATCTGCCCAGTATTTTTGAGTGACAGTGTAGCTACTTAAGATACCTGTAAACAATTATGATTGCTGCTAAAATATTACCTCTCAGGACAAAAGTAAGAATAGTGTCTTTAAGATAGCAGCAGTAGATATGGATTGCATTTATATAAGTGTCACAGCCACACTTAGTACAGCTCAGACTTGTCTAGCTTTAAGTTGTTGCTTTTGTAGCTCTCAAATGTCAAAGAGAATTTCACTTGAATTTTAATGTTCTTCAGCTATGCAAAATAAAGTTAGTAGCTTCCATTGTCATAAGGGCTGAAAGCTGTACAGATTCCCTCTACCATATGTGACTTATCACATACATTTTTAAAAACACATTTCTGATATTAAGACATATGTGATAGTACACTTCTGCAAATGTGAATTGCTTTTGGCTAAAAGCCATGCACTAATAAGTTGAGCTGAAACTAACTGCATTTGACATCTGTTACAATACATATATATTTTAGCATACATAAATATACATGTAAAATATTAGCAGTTGTCATTAGCGTTAAAAATTTTCTTGTTCTTACATTGTGCTGACATAGGTCTCATGTCTCAAAGCTGATAGACTATCATTTATAGACAGTCCTTGGACAAGGCCTAATAATGCCACCATTTAACATATTAGTTTAGGAGCATGATGAATATTTCTGTAGAAATGGTCTCGTTAATTTTCATTGGTCAGTTTATTAGTGCTACTGGCTTAGTGTCCAGGAGGAAGCTTACTGGATTTTGTTTTTGTTGTTGTTGTTCTGTTGCATCCCTCCAGCACTTGTGGAGGGGAAAAAAAAGAGTAAAGTTTCCTTGCTGCAGTTCAGAAGGTAGCCAAGTAGCTGATTTCTTAACGTCTGAATGCCTATAGGTGCCCACTAGCCAATGTGAACTTCTTGGTGGCCAAGGTAGATGCAGGCAGCATTTGGCTCCTTCAGAAGGCATCATCCCAATTCTGTGTTGCTTTTAGCACTGTAAGACACAACACACCCATAGGAACTCATCTTTATGTATTGGTAGTGTCATCTGACATAACAGTACTATAAATAAGCACACAGAAAATAGCTAAGAAGTCTCTTAGTCTGCAAAACTGATTTATTTTTTTGTGTAGGACGTGGTGCAGTTACGTTTTCAAAGACATAAGACCCTTTTCTGTCTGTATGTGGCACCCAGGTGGCCCCTGTAACTGCTGAATCCATTAAATTTAACCTATGTATCCTCTCCTGCCCTTGTCATACAAGGGGCACTTGCTTTCTCCCGTTGGTTTTATCCATAGTTACATTGAGAGTCTGTAGCAGAAAAGGGATTTCCTGGATGCAAAGTCTGAGATACTTTTTTCACTTACTTGCTGGTCCTTATCATGCTGTTCCTATCCTTGAGTCTGAAAGAGGTACCATGATCTAAACAAGTTTACCCTGTGGAGTGTTTATGATTTCTAAGTAGCTGTTACGCGAGAAATGGTTTTGAACTGGGACACATCCAGAAGAAATAATCTGCTATATGCCTTGTGATTTGATGGAAGGCAGTATCACTAAAATTCAATAGCAGCTTTGTTCTGAAAACCAACTGATGGTAACTCTTTCCAGGTTTTTTCCCAGACTTGAGTAGGCAATGAGAGATGATTCAGTGTAGAGTTTGGAAGAATCATGTTCACATTGACTTGGACCAAAGCACTTGCCTTTTCCAGTGGGTTGAGCTGCAGGATCCCCTCAGATCCAGACACAGTCAGAATTAGGCCTCACTCTCAAGTACAAATACACTTGGCTTGACAGCTTGTACATTAATATAGACTGAAGATCAACCAACTCAGTGCTTTATCACTTCCAGTGGCAGAAGGTGGGAGGAAGAACATCAATTACAGAGGTATTCTTCACAGGGAGAATCCTCCCACCTTCCTGCAACCAGAATTATACATTCAGTGCCTGCACATCCTGTGCTTAGGAAATACCAACATACTTACCCAAAATCTCTTGAAGTCTGTGGTCCTCAAAACTTCCTGTGGCATTGAGCCCACCATAGTGTGGGGGAAAAAAACCCACTGTCTTTTGTTTATTTTAAACCCTTTTCCTCTATTCGCTGAAATGTTCACAAGTAGTTACTCTTTCACAAAAGAGCAAATGATTACTCACTGTTCTTCATTCCTGATATTGCATATCTCTGTCTTATACACCAAGGAATCTTCCTACTCAAAAGCCACTAATTATGTTATTTTCCCTTTAAGTGTGTGGGCTTGCCCATGAGCTGATAAAGACAAGTTTCTCTTCAACTGGGAGAGGAAGGCTGTGTGTCTAATAGTCAGGCAGTGCCAGTGCACAGGGTGATAACTAGTTTCTTTTCATTGTTTTCCATGTTAAGGAGATTAATTCTTTGTGTAGCAATGCCCTTCTATCTATGCACTAGATAAAACATCACTCTAGACAGATGCCCCAATTTAGGATCCTACATGAAAATGCCCGAAGTGATTCCTTGGGAAAGTAATAGGAGGTGAAAGAATGGTTTGGTTAAAACCTGATGTCATCCAACACGAAAATTACAAGAGTTTCATAAGAGAGAAATTAGATTTTTTAAGTGGAAAATGAATGCTTTTAAGAGTCATCTACATAGTCCGTGAACTGCTGTAGAACTGGAATTGAATTCTTGCTTCAGGGAAGAAAACATTGCCTGCCTTCCTTGAGTGTCCTTTATACTCTCTTCTTTTTATAGTGCCTTTAACAATCTTCAGTAGAAAGAATGGCATTTCCCCCAAACACCTGCATATGCTTAAATTTGCTGTAGATTTAATGACTTCCAGATACGTGTTTGGGATTACAGCTTGTGTTAAAATCCCGCTGCTTTTTATATTTTCAAAATATATTTGTTTTCTGTCAGCCACAAGTTTGTTAACTAGAAAGACTTCTGGTCTTTTCCTGCCATAAAACTAATCTTCTCCTCAGAAGGGCATCTGACTTGACTTGGTATGGTTTTCTGTCCCAACCATCACTGGAAATGCAATCCATTAACATTTGATATCTTGACATTTCAATTGACCTCTCATTTGCAAAGCGCAGTGGTATTTTTCATGGCCTTTTCATCCTTGATTATACATGGAATAGGAGTGACTGTTTCTACTGACTGCACTTTAAAAATATCTTTGTTTTACCAGCTGGAGTGGCACCTTGTTTTTCCCTCCCTGGGTAGACCTTATTCTGCATGGAAGGTCTGAGGTCTCAGCAAGTCATGCAAAGCCAGAGGATTTTCTTATTGACTCACTAAGCGGGAGGCCAAACAGGTCAGCCTCAGAGGGTCAGTTAATGTGCGCTGTAATAGCAGTAACCATAAACAGTACTTTTGCTCCCATTGGCAGAAGTGCAAGCCAGTGCACTAGGTCTGAAGGTTGGTTGGTTTGTAACCAGTCAAATTAGGCACCTGTAACCAATAGAGGTATGAAAGGGATGATGTGCTGTTGGTGAGTGTGCTAGGCTCTTCCACTGCAGGATACCTCCTGTCCTGTATTCAAAAAAAAAGACCAAAAATACTGTGTCATCCCGGGGTTGAAAAAGTCTCCCACTCATGGATAATAATATGGGAGGATAGCCATACAGACATATATGTATGTGTATATATATGTACATACATACACAGGTACTATGGACCATAGTTACCTCTGCGTATGTGTACCTGGAGGATATTTGCTGACAGACTTACACTACTTGTAAGAAAAAAAAAGAAAAAAAAAACAAAACACAAAATAAAACCCAAACCTGCTGTAAGTCTCATTCTCAGTAAAATGCCCAAGTAATTTCCACACTGCCACCTGCTAGTCTTTGCTTCTAAACCTTCATAGAATCATAGGAATCATAGAATGTTAGGGATTGGAAGGAACCGCTGGAGATCGTCTGGTCCAACAACCCTCCTGCCAGAGAAGGATCACCTAGGGCAGGTCACAGAGGAATGCATCCAGGTGGGTTTTGAAAGTCTCAAGATAATGAGACTCCACAACCTCTCTGGGAAGCCTTCCTCTTGTTTCTCAGACTATTTCTGGTGAACTACGAAATCAGCCAGCACCAATTCAATTAGTTCTAAAAATCCATTACAACATAGTGCCTAAACTGCCTGCCCATATTCATTTCTCAAAGAAATCCATTCATATTTATGTTTTAATACTTTAAGTCTAGCATGTGAAAGCACTCAAATCCCCAGTAGAAATCCAAGGGAAAGCCTGCTTACAGGCAATTACAGACAATGTTCTTTAGCCCCTGATCCTCCTAGTCTGTCCACTTAGGCATCTACACAGGTAGAGTTTGGCCACTGAGATCACTTTATTGCACCAGCAATAAAGTCCCTCCAGAAATTCACAAAACCCCCAAAGGCCACTGGTTCTGCAAGTTGGGCCACGTGGTGGAGCCTGAACAGACCTGCGGTACTGACAAGAGGGTCAGCAGCTGGAGTGTCACTGTGAAAGCCAGGGCACATGTGCTGCCCTTGCTTTCCAGCACGTTTTATTTAGGGGGTGGGGGTGGGGTGCGTTTCTTCAGCAGAACGTGAACTCTAGAAATGTTGCGGAGGATTATTTTACTCTTACAAGTTAAAGGTTAGTGTTGGAAATGGATTATAGAGCTGCCGCTTTTAAACTGTTGGCAAAGAAATGCACATATTAAATCCTTTTTGATTATATCGCATTAATCCCTAAATACTGATTTTTATGTAAATTTTGACTCTTGCAAAGCTCTGACAATTCAGCTGTCCCCATGTGGTTTTATCAGAGCTTCTCTGCTCCTTTAGATCTTTTTTTTTTTCTTCCCCTTTTTGCGGTATCTTCTGCTTTATTCCGAACTCATCACAGCAGCTGGAAGATGTAGTACTTTAGACATAAAATAATAAGTCTATTTAATATTTTACCTTTATTTTCTGAATTTGTTCCTCTGACACATCATGTTAGATATATTTTTATCAGTCCAAAGGATAACCACAGTAGGGCTATTTTTATTTCTAGGGAAATGATGCATGATAACTACTGGCAGAGCCCAAACCAGTAAATCAGTCCCGTTCCAACCGCAGAATGCATTAAAAGTCTGTAGCCTGTGGTAATAAGTTATAATTTAGTTGACTAGCAGTTTGTTTGGACTTAAAACTGTACAAATGAGTCACATTGGCTAGGTCCTGAAATATAAAATAGTTTGTGCTTTATTAAGGTTTTTAGCTACTACCACAACAGGTACCTAGAGAGAACACATTTTTCAAATGAGTGTAATACATTTTTATAGTGAAATGCTTCCGACTTGATTGTATAATTTATAGTAGATGGTTAAATTACCACACGTCCTGTGTAGTGCACAATGTTTGCTTACAAGACAATGAGATGAACAGACTCTGAGAGCTCATTCATCTAATCTCTTACAAATCTAAGCACGCACCATCAATACCAAGCACCGCTGGCTGTATCCAGCCACCAGGCGCCCCTCAGCTGCCAAGCCAGGCACATTGCTCAGTAGCCACCACAGAACTTCAGGCAGCTAGAGAAGCCTTTTCTTCTGTGTATTTTTATTTGCAGGGACATATATATGCTAACTGACCAAAGCTAATCATGCATTTGTATAAAATTTTCCAGGAGTCTTGCAGATGCCGGGGGGGGGGATTTTTTTTTTCATTGTGACTGGGTCACTTTTGTTATTTTTCAAAACAGCACTTTTACCCTTCCATTCTAATATAGCTTGTCAAGATTAGATGTAGGTCAACTTGTTAAAGTTGTGGGAAAGTGAAAGTTTGAACCAAACAAAACCTCTTTTTGTTTTGAATTTTGTTGTTCCCCCCCGCCATGATTCCTTCTTTGGACAGAAAAATGGTTAAGGTCGATATTTTTTTACAGTTTTAGCATGTATCTGCTCTTGACCAAAGAAATACCTGTTCTTCTTTCCTCAGTCATGCTGTGCTTTTGATCATGTTAGGTTTTGTATTTGTCATTCTGGTTATTATTTTTCATTTGAGGTTACTTAGCATTTATTCAGTTATTCTAAGTGTTTGCTTCGGGCACTGTATTAAGTAACATCTGTTTTCTAGGTACCTGTGATCTTTTTTAAATTGATGCCTTTTAAAAGTGTGCTTCTGAGCAATTAAAATATTGCAACCAAACAACAAATGCTAGCAAAACTGAAGGAAAGGCCTGATCCTACTATAAATGGGAGTACCTGTTCTGTTGGTTTTAGTACAGCTGGCTTAATCCAGCGTAGGAACCGGGCTTAAGATCTCATACTCCTGAATTTCACTGTTACACCATATTTGTGCTGCTGAAAGATAAACTAGAGCAAAACTGTAAGTAGTGTCAGTGTATGTGTATGATTATATGGATTATTTCAGTTCTAGCATGTGCTAGACACTCTCAGGTGAAGACTTTTGCCTTGGAGAGCCTGGTTAAGAGGCACTGGATAAGGCTATCAGGCAATGAAACTTAACTGAGACTGACAATAGTATCTTTGACTTCTGTGGGCTTGTGTCTGCTAGTTCCACTGACATTTCTCACAGTTTTACCTTGGTGCAAGAGGAAATACATTTCCGACTTCTGACCTCATGGTAGTGTATCTAATAGGTTTCCTCTGCCTTGTAGGGTCTCAAAAATACAATAGAATAAAGTGGTCCTGCTTGGTATGACCTTTTATATACCAAAAGTTCCTGCCATACAGCAAATGGTCCTTAATATTGGCAGTGATTAAGTGGAATAAAAGAAACTCAAGTGTCTTTCAAGCAGTTATGAGATTCTTTTACACAAGTTTAAAAAAAAAAATAAATAATGATCTTGTGCTAAGTGAGAGAAGGAGAAAAAAAGTCCAGTCATTTAGGATTGATGAATACGAAAGAAAGGCAAAAGCTAGCTAATGTTTCAGGAAATAACACTGCTACAAGGTTAATTTTGCCTAGTACAACATTTCCTAGTATTGAATTGCCTGATATACTCCCTCAGGGATTGCTCCTGCGCTTGCAATAATCGAGGCTGATTTTATTGGAAAATCACCTCTGGATGAGAGACGTACTCTAGAGAGAACTTTGCATGGGTACAAATAGGTTTTTGGTGCCAGTGCCATGTTGCCCAGGCCAGCACAGTTATAGTTCCCAATCTGTCTGTGCATTCAAGCAGCAAATTCATTAGCAACCCTTCTGGCAGGATAGAAAAATAGACATATTAGGGAAATTTACTTTGAATTGTTTTCAGGATTTGTTGGATAACAGTTCAGTAATCAAATTGTGCCTCCTAACAAGAGCATTAAATATTTTTATTAATAGTGGCAGGGAAGCTGCAGATATTCCTTTAAGTGCTGAAGACTTTACCATAATGCTATGTGACTTGCAAAGATCATGGATGAAAGAAGAGATTAAGCGTAGTTGGAGCGAGGGTGCTTGTAATGTCGGAGCTGATTTTTGTTTTGTGTTGCATGTGGAGGCTGTGTTGAGTTGCGTAACTGTTGCATTACAGATGTAATGTATGTTCAGGCATCAGCTCATTCATCAGAGCCTGCCAGGTTGCTGGATCTTTAATTGCAGAAGTGGACCATATCTTGACAGTGCCGGGCTCCCTCTAACTGTGGGCCCTAAGTTCAGATACATGTGGCAGCTTCCAGGCCTTGTCAAGTGGAAAGTGAGCATATTGTAAAGAGAGCGCGTTTTGCCTCCAGCTGAGAGGAGGGACACGTGGAGCGCCCATGTACCAGGGCCCTCTGCTGACCTTGGAGCGACTTTGAGTGTGAGGAGGCTAGAGGAGCACAGGGGAAAAGCTGATTCAGAGAGACAGATGAGCAGGGAAGAAAAATCAAGGAGATTGGCACAAGTTTGGTGGAAAAAATCTTTCTAAGGAAAGCAGGAGAAATTTTTACACTCAGGGCCAACTCTGTGCCCTTATAATCAGGCTTGTCTGGCCACACACCAACAGCAGCAAGAGGGGAAAAAAACTGAATGCATCTTGCAACTGAAGGTCTGTGCAAAAGCTAGTGTTCTGCCAGGGAAAAAGGGAGCATGGGCTGGATTTATTGAAGAATAAATTCCTTTAAGCTCCAGAAACTGACAGGGTTAAAAATTAGATTTGTAAAAAAATAATGTGTATACTCTTATTTCCTAATTCCTGTTGTCTTCATGATTATTTCACTGTGAAAAGGAGAGACATCCTCAATATCAATCATAGGAAGCCATTTAGAGACAGAAATAAGTGGCATATGGCTTAGCACTTTTGGGTCTGGCAATCAAGTAGCAACCTTCTGCAACACAACTGTAGTTCGGTTCCCAATGGACTTCACTTTGATGATTAGATTTATTGAGTTCCTTGTGTCACTCAAAGACAGCAGAATTTTATACGAGTTGGTGTTAGCTTCCTCTCACTTCATTTCAATTTTCAATAACCAGTGTCATCATATGGAACAGTTTCTTCGTAATGGAACTTCATGTTGAATCAGATTTGTCTTTCAAGTGAAAGAGCACTGTGAAAACTGTCCTGAAATACTGATCTCTGGAAAAATTCTTGTACAGTGAAAACAGGGTGGTATTATTTATTTATTTCTCCTAAAGATGCCTAGGTGCCCAATCCTCAGATTACTCACAAGCACTCAGAAAGAAATAAAAAAACAAAACATCGTCACTGCATCTGAGGATGGTATCCACATTCTTTAGAGGACTTACCCCAGGTACTTGCTGAAGTAATTTTTGTGCTGAGTAAATAGAAAATATGTGTTCTAATCATAACTGAAGCTTAAACTGTGGTGTTTAAAGCCAAGTTCTGTCTAAGTGGAGTTCTATGTAAGTACATCAGAGGAAATTTTGGACCTCGGATATTAACTGATCCCTCTGTGTTTCGGCACATGAGCTGTTGAATACAAACATTCTTTGCTGACACAGAACTGCTCCTTTCATGGTGTTTATCTTCTCTCCACTAGCTCAGCCCCTGTCCCTGGGCAATAAAGAGGTGTCTCTGTAGGCAGGTGGAGGGACCTGCCCTCCTGAAGCTCAGGGAATAGGAAAGGGAAGAGAGAAACTCAAAAGAGTAAGCAGCCCAGAACATGTGTCAGGGTGAACATAAGCCTGTGAGTCAAATGTCTGCCAGTTCTGTTAGGGATATTTCTGGATATATCTGGTGTCTAGGGGGATCTTCTACCCGTGCTGGTGCTTGAAGCTTCCTTCCACAAGGGCCTATGATCTCAGT
Source organism: Psilopogon haemacephalus (assembly GCA_013396835.1). Lineage (NCBI taxonomy): Eukaryota > Metazoa > Chordata > Aves > Piciformes > Megalaimidae > Psilopogon > Psilopogon haemacephalus. The sequence goes on along the minus strand of VWZI01013030.1, from coordinate 1,472,499 downwards.
TCTGTCTTTGGTACCCCTTCTCCATAAGATTTCCAAAATGGAGGAGCTCCTTGAAAGCCCACCTGTGTCACACAACCTGTACGCTGAGATTCACCTGGCAGTTTACTGTATGGCACCTCCCATGCATACAGATTGTGCCAGACAGCATTAACAGCACAGGCAGTGTTTATGAAAAGCAAATTCTGGGGCTTACATTCACAATGAAGCCCTTGCTGTGTAATTCACAATTAGCCTTAATATGCTGTGAGAACAGCGACTGCAGATGAATGTCTCACAACTTTATAAGCCTCACGTTTACCAAGTAGCAAAGATGATATGGCTATCTGTATCACATATCCAAGACTGCCCATCCCATAGTTTTATTTCTTGGCAGTTTCCTACGATTTTGTGAAATATTTTTTTTTATGTGACAAAGTCACTTCAATTACACAGTCATTATAAGTTTTGCCAAGGTTGACTATGGATCGTTTTGTGTTCATTAGAGCACAAAATTAGAATTTTCATTGCAGCAACTGTAAACAGGATTGGCTCAAAGGAGTCAAAGCTTTTTTCCCTCCATAAAATCTTGGATAAGCTGTAACTGAGGACTTCCATGGGGCTTTGATGGATTTTATTTTATTTTTTTTCCCCTTCTGGGTTGTTGAATTTTTTTTCTCTCCTCCTTTCTAGCCCTTGATATATTTGTTTAACTGAATAACCAGTTCCTTTCAAAATTATGACATTGCCAGTATGTGCATGAGCAGGCAGGTGCAGTCAGTGTGTTTCTAAGGCTGTGAATATATTCTTTCTTTAAGTTCTTAAATGTTATCATTCGGTGCTTGGCACTTTAGACCCAGTCAGAGTTTTTAAAAGCCAGAAATGGTCTTCAGGAAATAGCCCTGTTTCAGAAAATACTTCATCATCTACTTAAGCCCTACTAAGCCCCATTAAGCTTTCACTTAAGTAATCTCAGAGTTTATTACTTAAGTAGTAATTAAAGTCACAAATTCTCATGAATTTATGGATATATATGATTTAGCTTGCTGATGTAAATGTAAAGAAAATGCGTCAAAGCCAATCATTTTATATGTGCAAAAGTTAACCAAATAGGAAATAAATCTAGCAGAGAGTGTTTCAAGCAATGGAGAAGAAACAGATGGGTTTCCAGTAAAGTCCAGGCTTTCAAAAGTTGCCTGAAACAGATAAGGAAAAGGACTATCTCTTCTTCTCTATGTTTAGAAAAATTAGTAAGATCCAGAAAAGCACCTTAGAGAGAAGAAGATTACCTTTTCCACTTGATTGCTATAGTAATTTCTTTTAGGTTAATTTAACCTTCTTATTACTGATTTAGCTCACTAGAAACAATAGTATATTAAGTAGTGGGAAACCACTCAATAGGAAATACAAGCAAAATGTCTCATCTGTTAGCCTTTTGGGCTGAAGGTGAAGATATGCTGCTCTGCCTTCCTTCTCTGTCTCTTAGGATTAGGGAGTTAGTGCTGCCCCTAACTTTCTGCTTCACTTGGAGGAGTTTCGAGGCTCTGTTTGTAACCTGATGTGCGTTTACAAGGAAAGAGAAAGGACAGACTCTTAAGAAAGTAGCAAAGAACTTCAGCAGGCGTTTCTGTCAAAATTTGCACAGCAGCAGCCCTCTGCCCTGCTCCTAAAAATCCATGGAGTGCATGCTTCACTTGGTATGTGCCGTTGCTTGTAGCTTGCCAATGGGATGCCCAGTCTTTAAAAATTATTTTTTTAAACACAGATATTTAATATGTCATGATAATGTCATTCAGGATAAGATATGTCAGCAAATGCACCAACAGGCTTTATCAGCTTACACCTCTTAGCAAAACCTGAGGCTGAAGTGGATGGGGACAGCAGAGATATAGCTGAGGCATATCTGTTTCTCTTAAAGAAACGTGTTTAACAAGATTATGTACTATTTGCATTCCGAGTTTGCAATTAGCACCCTGTGAACACACAATGAAATCATCCAAGTGGCAGATAATGTGCTAGCTATATGTAGTTAGACTTTTGTAGATTAAACACGCTGTTAGATATGTGGCAGCACGGCTACATGAATGCATTTTACAGAAATCAATCTAATCTGGATATTATGAGAACTCATTGAAATATGTCTCTCTCATTAAACCTGTGAAGTATGTATGTTTGTGAATGCATGTGTGTGCATGCAGGAATGCAAATTACTGAGTGGAATGATTAGCAAATTGTGGATTGTGGGAGTGCTACCGTAGATAGTAGGAATTTTTCCTTCAAAGCACATATAAAGGTTTGATTCTACAACTTTATTCTCAACCCTATAATTTTACACTAGCTGGCATAAATTAGCAAGATAGAAATCTAAATATATGTGTCTGACATGCCTCTCAATAGCAAGATGAATGCACATAGTGAAATAGTAGTAGTATGTATAAAATATCTATTCTTTTCTGCACATAGGTCGCATTTAAGTCAGGGAAAGGAAAGAAAAATCCTTCGGCTGCCATTTATCTGTGTTGTTTGTAGTCTGGCGTTGTCTGAATATATTTCTTTTTAGCTTCAAGGATTTTCAGTCTGCAAAGAAACTGGCAATGCCAAGCATTCCTTCTCTACCAAATGTGATAATTTCTGAATCCAGACCATGGCTCGCTTGCATTAATGTGCTCAGTGGTCTGGTGGAAATCAGTAAAATGATGAGGCGCAGTGAAGGGGGAAGGCGGGCCTTCCACATTTATTTATTCTGGATAAATGGTGCCCATTAATCTATCAGAAAAATATGGAATTAACAGGGAGGAAACCACAGTTGCAAATTTGGCAGTAGCTAGCATGCACAGATGGTCTTTCAGTGTTTTAAGACTTTCCAGTCTTTTGATATTGATACCAACATTGAAAAGTAGCCTGTATATAGCAAATGTTTCTCTAGAATAGCCATAGAAAAATACCATTCTATATTTTGGAGCGTTGAATCTCTTCTTGATGTATTCTCACAAGGATTTTTACTCCTAAAGGTAAACTTTTAATGCTCTGTCTGTCTTTGGTTATTTTAACAAGCATAATTAGAGTGTGATTCCATAAAATAAGAATGACAGCCATTATATCCAGACAAAGGCATTAGGAAGAATGAGGCTCTTACCTGTGAGCTTTGTTGAACGAAGTTTGCAAGTTGGTAGTCTAAATTGCTTTCCTGCTGTTACAGATAGTGTGCTTCTTTGTAAAGTGCTGTTCTCACAACCAGGATGTGGAGTCCCTCCTCGGCAGTGTTGTTTAGTCTTATTCTGCTGACAAGCTCTGATTTTCAGTCACTCCAGCTTCACTGAAGCTGGGAACCTGACTCTGGTAGTGTCTCCATTCATGTTTCAGGGCATGAAGTCAAGAGGGAAGGGTAATGTCATCTGCTTAATTTGCTTTGGGAATGTTTGGTTGAGTCTTTAAAGACATTGTTGAAATACTTCACAGAGGAAATCACAAAATCATTCTTGCCAACTTTATTTTGAGTTTATTCTCGGCTGATCCAGAGGGTACAGTACCTTAATGACTGTTCTAAAATATGGCATCTGCAGCCCTGTAGTTCTATACATAACCTGCATGTGCAGAGGGAAGAGATATCTTTGACTATATACAGCCCAAGGTGCTTATATTAAAAAAGCAGTAAAACCTGTGGGTCTAAATATATATATAAAAACAAATAGGTAGGTAGGTAACATAGCTAAGTATGTAACGTAGGTAGGTAGGTAGGTAGGTAGATCAATAGATCAATCTCAGTGCATCACATTTTATTCTGGTAACAAATATCTGAGATCCAGAAGTAGGGTGAAAGGTTTAGATGTCTTGCAGGACCACTGTATACTGCTGTCTCCAGTGTATCTGGGGGTGTAGTCCTCATTCATATAGGTCTGTGTGGAGATAGGACAGATGGAACAATGGACAGTCAGGCAGACAGACAGATAGGGATATCTAGATAGAGGTGTGCTAAACCTATAGGACCTTAGGGCATATTGGTGAGCTTCTAAATTTTTTAATTTTTTTTAATAAAACAAGGCAAATGAACACTGTCTTGCCAATATCTACCGATGATAGAAAGAAGCGTTAAACATTAGCTGCTAATGCAAGCATTTTCTAATTGTTGTTCAGCAGAAATCTTGCTCAGCGTCAGAGCGGATGCCGTAGAGGTGTTATGGCTGGAGGAGACCTAGAAGCATCTTGATGCTTCAAACAGTAATTCCTATCTTTGATCCACATAGCCAAATTTCGTGTACCACCTCAGAAACAGAACTTGGGGTAGTTTTACAAAGAGAGATTGCGAAACAGAGAGTTTTATTTCCCAGCTTGCCAACAGCCATCTTGGGTTAACAAATACTTAAGCCATACCTGTCATATAGAGTGGAAGAATTATGCCATATATTTTGCAAGCTGCACTTCTGTTTGTCATAGAATCATAGAATACTTTAGGTTGGAAGAGACCTCGAAGATCATCTAATTCCAACCCCATGCCATAGGGGGGGACACCTCCCACTAGAACAGGTCACTCAAGGCCTCGTCCAACCTAGCCTTGAACACCTCCAGGGAGGGAGCTTTCAGTTCAAAAGAATGGGTACCTGTTCTGCAACTACCTGATATGACTGACCAGGGTATAATCCTTTATAACCATCTGATCATTCTCTGGAAAACTACCTCACTAGTCATTCTCTACCTTGTATCTTTGCTGTTTAATTTTCCTGATAAACTGTGGTACCTTGTGCTTGTTCACATTGCATTTGATCCTGTTTTTTGAGCTCTTTATCTCCACTTCATCAGGATCATTTTATGTGCTTGCAAAATATTTGCACATCTACTCACACCACTGTTAATGGTATTGTAAAGTGTCCATATCTTTTGGTAGCTACTGTGACAGTAGTTAGGCTTTAGTCTTGACAGATGTTTCTTCCCAGATCTATAATTAAAAATGAGATATAGTACTAATGCTGATTTGGGCAATTTATGTGATCTATAACAGATAGCTTACCAGAAGGGATCAACCCTTTAAAATCCTGAAATGGCTGCACATCTTGCAGGACTTCTTAGGGAAGCCTGAAGATCCTGGAGGGTATGAACTTTTCTGCTATTTGGTGTATATGTGAAACTTTCATTTAGCAAGCCACAAAAATGCACAAAAACCCCCACTGCAGCAAATTTCAAAGTCCCACACCAGCAATTAAAGGCTCAGCAGCTCTGATTGTCTATCTGCTAACCCATCGCATATGAATTTCATGAAGTAGTGCTTGCTGTCAGTATTCTTGCAGCACTGGCAATTGTTTCATTTTATATGTTCCTATTTTGTCTTGAAAATTGTATTGAGGAAACCTCAAATTTCTTTCTAGTCTACATGAAGTTTAAAAGAGTCGTGCAGATCCTGCACCACTGACAGACAGAAATGCGAAAGCAAAGCCAAAAAATGGAAGTGGCTTGAAGTAAGAGGGAAGTCAGACTTCAGGCTAGACTTAGAAATGAGCATGTAAGATTGCTGTTGTGTAAGCAAAACCTGACCCTGGTCAGCTCTAACTAGAGTTATCTTCACTTATTCCAGATATTGCTGGAGGAATTTCTTCATTTGTTTAATATCAACAAGCAATTCTTCTAGACTTCACTCAGCAGTCATATACAATCATATCATCACTCATGCACATACTGCAAAATTCATCCTCACATTTCAGGTCTGAAGCCATGCATCTAATAATAAATAGAGTAGATTGCTCTGGAGATACATTCTAGCCTATGTACTTCAACTCCCCTTTTAAACGGAGCCTTTTTTTTTTTTTTTTTTTTTTTAAGACATAGAATTGCACTACAGTCAAATGATCTTCTAATCACTGCTCTAAAGTCTGTTTGCAGGATAAAGGATTCCCCACTCCTTTTGCCCTGTGTCCTCCACTGCAGTGAACTGCTCAGTTTCTCTCCCTAACCGACCACACAGAGGTATATGGAAGCCTGAATACTACCTCCATCCCAGAAGCTGTCTCACACCCTCACTCTCCTACATTTGCACCATTTAAAAGGAGATGACTAGCATTCCAGGAACACTAGCACAGTTGTGTGCCACTTGGGTGTGTGTATAATGCTACAGCATTTGTTTTGCTTCATCCTCTAAACAAAATGTTCTGGAACTCAGCTCCTGAGCTCTGTCAGGTCATTCCTGTGCTCTTTGGATGTTCCTCACCGCATTTGTGGATACCTGATTGTTGTATTTTGCCTCAGCTGATTTACCTGGGGCCATCTCTTTGTTTCATATTTGCCAGAGTTAAGGTAGAGCCATGGCTTGAGGTTTGACCCAACAGGACATTGTGTCATTCTCTGCATAAAAGCATTTCTGACTCGTTTTTATGTGATAACTTCATTACTTTTTTTCTTGACCTATAAGCACTATACAATGATCAGTCCTTTAAAGAAAACTGCTTATCTCCAACACTGAAGCCCAAGGTAGTTAGTTTTGTTGTCAGCTTTCTAGCATACCCAGGAGAAAATCTATCCTCTGCCATCCTCAAAAGTGAGAACTAGGGGAACAATCTCACATCCATTTTTCCATTTAGGTTCCTAAGTGCTTTAGTGTATCTGCTCTGACCTTATGGTGGGAAGAGTTAAAAGTTACTAGCAGTCATCTTCTCCATATATTTTTTTCTGTAACCACAATACAGATAATGGAACTATTCCAAGACAATTAGAAATGCAGTCCATATAGCAACCTGCACTCAAAAATTCAGTGTAAACCACCAACCTTCTTTAAAGAGGCAAACCCCATCAAGAAGATGGGGCTATTGAAAGTCCTGCATCTGTTCTTCATAAGCTTTACACTTTGGTCATATACTAGACTGCATCTTAAATATAAACCTATCATCAGGTTTAGCAAATCAATACCATAGGAGTGTGAAATGGTCCCCAGAAATCTCCAGAATGCCATTTCACAGTAAAAGCAATTGAAAAAGAAGCTGCAGTGGAATATCTTATGAGATAGCCATTTAGATCACAAAAGGATCATAAAAGTCAGAAGCAGTTTGTTTGAAGCAAGGCTCATAATATAACCATACAGAGCTTGCTGGGAAGAAAGAGGAAAATTGCAAACCAATTTGTGGTTACAGCTTTTTTGGTCAATTCTACAGGGATTTAAAACTTGTAAAAGGTGAAACTTCTGCCATCTTACATTGCTCAACTAGAAAGAGGTAGCTTCAGTCATAGTAGCTAAACAAACAGCAATTACTGAGCGGCAATATAGCCTTCATTAACTTCAAAGCAATTAGCACTTCGTTAGTTCTTTTACTGCTGAGCAAGTTGGAGTCAAAACAGTGGCATTTGTCAGTAATAATCTGAGCATCTTTTGAGGTTTGCCTTCCTATATTCTCATAATATTTTGTCAGTCAAGTTCCGATACTTTCTCTTTATGCTCAATAAAGGCACTAATGAGAGCATCAGAAGGCATGTTTCTGTGAGCAAATGCCACCTGAGCATGCCACCCTCTTTCAGATATTTTGTATCACATTGCTACGTATTTCTTAAAAAGATGATTGTGTCCCAGTGCAGGATAATAGTAGAGCGTTCTGGAGCAAATCACAAAGCAGAAGACCACAGAAAAGAAATTTAAAAATTCATTTTGTCATGCCCGGTCAATTCTACAAATGAATTCTTTGAGTTAATCTATCATTTGTGTCCTTCTGTAAGACCTAACAGGTGCCCTGGTTAACTAGAATGGCTCAGGTCAGATTTTTAAAAGATCCCTCCAATGGTTGGAAACTTAATTAAGTTGCAGTTACAAGTCTTAATTTTTGGTTGATGGTTGATTAGGAACTAATATGGAGCCAGTCTACCTGCTTCTTTGCTTCCTTTTTTTTTTTTTTAAATAAAATAAATCAGCAATAGAAATAGTTTTCTGTTTATTCTTCTGCTAAAGAGTGGCACTGCTTTAATAAAGATATAGGAAATGAAATTTCAGCTGTGTTACACTCAATCAGATTACTTTGGACAAATGAAAAGTCATATTGCCTCCTTTAATACCATTAGAAGAATTGATATTGTGGCATTCTTTTCAGATCACAGTGCACTGAATACAGTTCTGATGCTCTTTACCCTTTGGTAGTACCTTTTTTGTCGTGTCACTGGGAGATGTCTCAGTGGTGAGTCATCGACCCGGGAGGTGGAGAGCTAACAGGCTGTCATGCACTTGGGAACCTTCCCATTTTCATCACTGCCACCACAATAGGTGAGGCAAAATGGCAGGGCAGGGAGTGCAGCCAGGAAACTGTGCATGTGTTACTCTCATGGCTGGGGATGCCCTCCACAGTTTATGGACGGGAACATGTCTTTGACCCTCTTGTACCTCTCCAAGATCCAGGAGATTGATGCAGTTATGCAGGATGAGGTTGTAATTATGGTATCTTTAATGGTTGTCCGCAAGACTTCGCATCTGTATAAATGGAGTGAAAAGATGTAGGCTGCATTTTCTCTGCTACCTTCAAATGGCTGACCCTGGCCCATGGCAAGGAGCTTGCCAGCTCTGGGAGGATTGCATGGCTGTCTGGCAGTAGCAACACAACAGGATTTTGCTGCCTGCTGCTGTGCGGTGTTGTCAAAGAGCCCCTTCTTCAGGTAGACTTGGTTGCTGTCATGCTGGGGTACCTCAGGTACCAGGCATGAAGTAGCACAAGTCTCCAACAGCTCTACAGTGGGATGTGCCATTGTCTCAGGATCAGGTTAATATCAATTCTTCTCTTGATTTCCTAAACTACTGCTATTCACTCCTCAGCAGTGCAAATCCTAGGCTGTAGAGCACTAAATGAATGCTTGAAGTGATTAGGCATTATTTATCTACATTTATGAACAATGCATTTCATTCCTGTCATCATTTACTGCACATATTGGGAAAGTTATTGGGCTCTTTGGGCAATTTCTGTTGCAGGCAGTGAGTGTGGCATCTTTTTGTCTTACATAACCCTCCATTTGTCTCCCAGAATCTGCTTTCTGGATCACTGCCTTTTTTTTTTTTTTTCTTTTTTTTTTTTAATTCCCCAGTTTTGCACATATTCTTGTGCCTGAAACAAGGGTGAAAAAAATGCACATTAAAACATCTGTTCTAACCCATGTATCAGAGGAGGACAATTACAAATAGCACTTTACCAATTAATTAGTAGCCTTATTCATCGTTTAAACTCGAATCGTGCTAAGGCAGCTTCTTTGCCTTTGCATGATTTGTACCATTTTTATCATCTTATGTGCCCGCTGCTGCTGAAATAAATTTCTCAACATGACTTAGGGAGACAAAGGCAAATTCTATCTTTCCCCAAGTGAGTGTTAATGAGCAGGAGGCTGGCGTGCATCATCTCTACCACTTCTGGCGGTGTCCCTTGTTGCAGAGTGGAAAAAAAGAAATCTTAATTATTAAATGCCACTAGAAACTCCTTTGTCCTTATCTGCAGGTAGCCAGAACACTCTCCTGGTCTCTGTTAGCCACAAGGAACAAGGTCAGCACAGTGCTGCAGCTGGTGGGCTGACTGAGCTAACCAGCATGTGAAAAAAGTTCATAGTATTTAGTAACAGGAGCAGATACCACTGGCAACTTCAAATCATCTGCAGGCTGGAAGTAAAGGGACACAGATGCTGCTGATAGCCAGTCTGTCATTACAGACGTAGTGCACAGCCTCCAACTAGTGTGAGGCAGCCTATCTCCATTTGCTTCATTAGCTCAGCATCAGTTTAGAGCAGTGAAGGGTTTGTCCCATGAATCAAAACTTTTCTGACATATCTTTATGGATTCCTTTGGACCTATCCTAACAGAGAATTTTGCTCCAAAGTATTGCAGACATAGAGAAAGCTGACAAGAGGAGAAGAGGGGCTAACAGCTGAGGCAGTGAGGTACAAGACATAGAGTGAAGACAGTTTGTTGTTTTGGGGTAGATGAACTAATTCTCAGGATTATTTTTCTTTCTTTAAGTTCTATTTACTTTTGAAGTCTGACACAGCTAAGCTTATTATAGTATTAGACTGAGCAGGGCTATGAGTCACAGGAGTCACACTGGTGTAAGTCCAGAGCAGTTCACCATCAGTGAGGAAATATGTATTGCAATTTAAAAATAAATTAAAAAAAGAAGTTTCTTTCTAGCTCAGCGTTAGGATTTCCAGTCAAAACAGATTTTCTCAGTATAACATCTGCTTTTAAAGACAGTATCATCAATGAGAAGTGAGACTGAGGGACTATGCCAGTGCCATGCAATTCTTGCTCATCTTTAGGAGTAAAGTTCAGCCACTTTACAACCACCAAGAGTTTTGGGTGATCTTACAAATCTGTGAATACTTTCAGTAAAGCTGAGCTGGAAGAAGAATGTGATGATTCCCTATGAAGTTGTGGAAGTCTGGTGGTTTTTTAATTACTTTTTTTGTACTTCAGAGCAGCAGCACTTTGGGGATACAGCTTAGGATCAGCTCCAATTCTCAGTCAAGTTAAGGCGAGCTGGATCAGTTCCTTTACGATATGCAGTTGTAGTCAAGTTCTAAGTGGAAACAAGCAAATGCAGTTGAACGTGTGCCTACACACCTCGTGTGGCCCAGGCAGCTACAGAGAGACCTTCACACTTCTCATTCTGCAAAATGCAGCTCTTCAACCAGCATTTGAAAGAAGTCTTTAAAATGTGAAGTGTAACTGGTAGAGAAGTGTCTGGCTGACTTGTGAATAGCCTGAAACTACTTTTCTCTGAGATGCAAATGATAGTGTTCTGTGTGGTGTGGGCTGATACAGATGATGACAGGGATGCTTCAGGGATCAGCATCTGTTACCCAAACAGTCAGCACAGACTGAAAGGAGGAAACATCTCCCAAGGAGATACAGTGTGGGCATTTATGGGGTGAATTCCTCCTGCTCTGTGGGATGTGAATCTATGACAAACTAGCAGTATGGAGGATGTGTGCAGGAGAGTTAGACATGAACATGTGCAGGCATTTAACAAGATATAAGTGATATCCTGGATGTCTCAGCTTGTATTTTACTACAGCAGTGTTCTGCATTTAGAAAGCATGAGAAACCACCCTGGTGAAGCCTAGTCCAGTGGCCTGAAAACCAGACATGAAATAGGAATCCTAATTTTCCACACTTGCCTTTTCCCCCCTCAAAATCTCTGCAGTATCAGTCAGACGATTCAGGACTTTCCAACCCATGTGCCAAAATTTGGACATCTGAAAAATCCTTATAGAAACAAGTACTAGAAGTTTTGCTTGGAAATTGGTGAATTGTTGTGGGAAATGCACAGGGAATTGGATGGAAGTCATTTTGCTGAGGACTCCATATATTGAACAAATGCATTAGGTGTTCTCACATACATGTGCAATAAGCATGTCCTCAGCGTGCAGAAGACATTCACTATTAGTTGCACCTCTTTAAAACGAGAAAAGCCTGGAAACACTTAACAGATTATTTTGGGTTTGTTTTGGGTTTTTTTGTGAATATGTGTGAAAAATCAGAGAGCTGTTGGTCATGCATAAGAATGAGGAAAATTCTAATGTAGTCAGAAAACCTGAAAATTTTCATAGCAAAGAAACAGAAATGTAGGAATGCAGCTGTATTAAGTGCACTCTGGGCTTAACTGATTACACAGAACATTTATATCAATTGAATAAAATATTGAATTGTGGATGAAGTTATCTCAAAATGTTTTATTTGGATTTTCCCAATAGAAATGTGTTTGAAGGGGAGTTTGACATTTTCTTACAGGTAGCAATGAAAATTTTAGTAAGAATTTGTTTTTGTCAGCCTGTCCTGAGGGACAATTTCTAAAGAGCTCTGCTATGTTTTCCATAGAAGAGCTAATTAGGATTGCACTTCTCAAGTCTTGCTGGGGGGAAGGTCTGTGATACAACCTTCTGCATCACCAGTGGAGCACAAACCCCCCTAAATAAGTTATTGCAGTACCTCTACCTGACTGCAAGACAGGATCAGACCATGGGCCTCTGCAGGCTTCTACTTGGGGCAGTGCCTTTGGGTGATTTAGCTTTGCCAGCAGTGGAGGGGTGAGCACTGCAGATGCTCAGCTGGTGTTCAGCAAAGGCAGCTGGAGCTGATGTGACTGAATAAAGAGGATTTCTTTCAAGCCCATTGGGCCCAGGGTGATTACTGAACACTACAATCAGGGTCTTTTACTTTCTTTTTTTTTTTTTTTTTCCCGAGTTTGATTGCACTCACACGAGACTGGGAAGCAGAGAAAGGGCTATGGCAGTACAGATTCCTATGATCTCCCCTTGCCATGTAATCAGAAGAGCTCTGCAATTGAATATTTCACAATAATCACTGCATTTTCAATGGGGACGATATAAAAGCAAATATCAAGGCCTCTGACTGACAAAAGCAGAATACAGAGGGAAAATATGAAAATAGCAACTTACTTCAGCAATAAAGAGAGTATATTTTATACTGCAGTTTTTCTTTTTGTTAAATCACGACTTTCTAGTAAATGACATCCCAGAAGATATTTATCAAAGCAGGAAAGCACTAGAAAGGAGCACCCTGCATTCACTTTAATATTTCTCCTTTTCTTCTGACATTTTCTTGCCTAGAGATCTAATTCCATTAAATATGTACATTTTTGACTGGAAGACTTCTTCATGTATCTTTCAGATGAATCTTAAAAGTACATAAGGTCTGTAGGGCAGGGTTTTTTAAGTGCAAATGAGGCACACTGTAGAATATTGTCTATGAGGCTTTTCAAATTATTTATATTCCTGCAGTGCTTTACCTTTCTCTTTCTGTGATAATGATAAGGAAGAAGTGAGACTCCAGCACACCTTCTGTGGAGCACTGTCAAACAACATTAGTCATATTTAATATCTGACATGCAGGAACTTACTTTGGTTGATCTCCATTTTTATTGGATTTATTAGGCATTATCGCGTCTGTAACTTTCTCTGATCCCATAGCGCATCGAAGTGTTAAAACCTGTTAGGCCCATGATGGGTCAGTGGTAGAGCCCTGTTACGCTCCTCTGAATGGATATAAATTAACATTCCCTCATTAAGCCTACTTTGCAGTACATGTGAATCTGCTGTAGGAATAATGACAGCTAAATGCTCTGTTGGCCCCCAGCCATGCCCACTTGTGCTGTTCTCCTCCAGCCTTCTTCTGAAGCTGTGCAAATCTGGGCCATGACAGTGTGATGTACTCTCCAGGTCACTTGGGCGCTGTCAAGAGTGATACCAGGGTGGAGAGATGTCTCTTTGCCCCACACCACCTCTGAGATAGTGACTTTATGTTGTGTTAGAGGCCACCGTGCTGTAAGAGTTGCTGCTTTCAGATTTGGTATAAAACAAAGGTCCTGGCCATTTGCAGTCATTAAAGATTTCATTGCTTTCTCATAACAATTTGAGCTAAGGGTGTTAATCCTGGTGTCCCAGCCAAATTGCCACTTAAGTAATTATAATCTGCCTAAATGTCTGCTTGTATTGCTGCTAGTGTCACCCTCTTCCCATTAGCTGTGAGCGTCTCGAGCCCTATTTCAGATCCCACATTTGAGTAACTTACCCTTACTTTCATGCAGTGGTCTCAGCTGTGCTTTGCTAAGACACATAGAAAGGCATGCTGGCATAAAGGTTTGGGTGGTAAGGCTTTTCTTTCTCTGCTTGTGTTGGGAAGACATTTAATGAATTAAACTTCTGTGGAGAGAGGGTCTTCAGCAGGAGTAAGAAGTGACAGAGTGATCTGTTAAGTCTTTTTGTCAGGAATCTGAGAGCTGAGTCTTTCTAAAGCCCTTGCTCAGCCAAATGTATAAATACCATCCATAGTGCTACCTAGCTATAATACCTCCAAATGGTGGTCATGGGCTATATGAAATCTAAGACCAACTGCAGTCCACAGACTCTGGGCTACTCATTCCTATCCTAACAAATATGAAAAACTGTTGAACAGAGCCATCCTTTCTCCTGGTGTGTGTACTCCTGTGTTCTTGTATCTCCTCGGCTTTTCCCTCAACACCTCCTAGTTTGTCTGTCCTGTTGTAGACTGTCTTGCTGCCCTTTTCATCAGTTACTTCTTTAAACTCTTTCTCTCTTGGACTTCTCTTAAAGCCACGTTTGCAAGTAATTTCTTTTTGTGTTTAATGCCTCCCATGCATGGCATTGTGTGTCATGCCTAGTCCAGCACTGTGTTACAGATTTGAGGTGTGGTTTGGAGGCCTGTGAAGGTATCTTTTACCCAAAGCAAGTGCTCACACTTAACCTTCTTTTAAAGAGTAGAGTCTATTTTCCCCACATATATTGGCCAGCTTTACTGAGAACAAAATGGCTGTGACACGTTATCTTGCCTACCCCACTTAAATATTTATTCTCCTTCAGATGATGAGCAGCTGTCCCACATGTGAGCAGCTACTAAGCTGAGCAAGGTCCATAGAAAACGTCTTTCTCCTGTCTCTCATATTATTGTACTGAGGTGCAAGTGCCTGGGGGGATAGTTGCACTAAATGTTTATAAAAACAAGCTGAACAAAATAGAGCAAAAATCAGGACTCTACAAAGTCTCGGAGACTTGAAGTATTTCTATCAGAGCTGATACTTGGCATTTTCTAGAAATTTAGTTCACTATTTGCGTACAAATTGCAGAATATAAGTAAGCCTTATTTATAGTTACCACTAAGAAAGCTGAAACCCCAAATAATTGACACCAGTGTTCTAAAATATGGCACACTCCCAATCCAAAACAGTACCAGTATACAGATTCTGTAGCTTTGTGGTTGTGCTTGGAGTTCAGCTCCATATTAGACTTGGAACTTTGAAGCCTGGGTGTAATTTTGGTCTCTGCCTTCCCCAACAAAGTTCTTTTTAGTTCTCATCGTTTCATATGTTGTTTTGCTGTTGAATTTCATTCAACATGCAATCCTCTGTGATAATATTGTATTCACCTTAAGTTCCTGAAGTGATTTTGAACTGCAGAACACTCGCCTTTGCCTTCTGCTTCACATTTTTCCTTTTTACCTTTTTCTGTTTTTTCCTTCTTCTTTTCCCTTTCTTTTTCCAATGTGTGGTCTCACATCCAAAAGAAAATACTCACTTCTGCTCAGATTCCTTTTGGTTCCCTGGCTGTAGGAGGATACTACCATTCATCACTGAGTTCAGACACTGTGGATAGGATGTCAGTTTGCCCCTCACTGTCAGCTCAATCCCCTTTAGAAGTCTGTAGGCTTATGGTATGTAGAGGTGGTCTTCTCCAGTGTTGCCAAACTTTCAGGCCTGCAGCCTACTGAAATCCCAAGCCTTCTTTCTTGCAGGTTTGTTTTGGCTGAAGTCTAGGAAGGGGATTGCTTTCTTTAATTGTTGGTTTGGTTTATGGGATTATTTCCTATTCCTAAGTGTTAACGTGACTTTCAGGTGTTGTAATTGCACATGGCTTTTGAGAGAGGTTAGCTCAAAGCGCAAGTCATCTAGCCATGGGTGCTGCAAGTTCTGAGAAACCATGTTGCAGGTACTGAATTATATCTGGATCTTTTACTTGCTGAAGTAGATCTTGTGCCTGCTGACTTCTACAAAGTGTTGTGTGATAGCATCTCACATCAGCTCAACATATTCGCAGAAGTACCTGAACTGTGGCAGTTTTAGTTGCACTGCAATCACTGTCGGAACTTCTTTTTTTAAAAAAATGATATTTTAAAAGTACCTTTAAGTTTAACACTGAGACTGCAAGAACTTCCCCTCCATGTTTCCATCCTGCCTGGCTGCAGCTCTCCACATACAGGCTCCATGCCCAGATGTTTTGATAACATCTCTGCTGATAAGTACTAGCAATACATCAACAAATAAAAGTGCAAAGTAAATAATCACTGTCAGCAGAAATGTATAGTCAAGACAGCAGGTTTTGAAATATGCAGAGGTGAGAGTCTGTGATCCCTTAAAGAGCCAAGACCCATGTACACACTGCCATATGGCTGCAGACACCTTTGGGATCCAGTAAGAAGACTGTCAGCAGTTTTTCATTTGCAGTCACAGAGCAAGATGCAAGGTGCATGCATCTCTTCATGTCTTCCATGTAAAACATCTGAAGACAATGGATGAGGCATTAGCAAGATAAATACGTGGCCAAACCCCAAAGAGAGAAGACAGATTGGTACTAGGAGAAAAAGTAAATTAGATTTTATGCTTAACAGCCTACCACAGGAAACTGGTTGAAAAGAGAGAGTGATGCTTAGTATGAGGAGCAGTTCCTTCTGTTCTCACAAGGTTTTCCTCGCCTGAATCTCATCAAGCCTAAAAGAGCTTCTCCAAGGCTTCATGTCCCCACTAAATAGTTGTTTTATCCTTGTTTTCTTTTGTTCCTACTTCCACCATTGCTAGCAGCCTGAGGGAAGAGGGGTGGGGAAATATGTTGCTTCTGCTAAAACCATTGTGGAAGAATAGCCAGAACATAACTGATACTGTTTTGGCTTCAAAAGGGTAAGCAGGTGTCTTAGGAGTCCCAGAAGAGCAATGTGCAAGCTTGTACAAACAACCCCCGAATCACGCCTGTTTGTTATTCACACAAACGGAGCAGAAACCCTCTGAATTCCTCAGTTCCCAGAATTCAGATGGTGCACAATGGCCCATAATGAACAGCACCTGTGCTTACCTCAATTACCACATGGAGCCCAACAACAGCAAGAAGGGCTTGCGAGAATATTTTTTCAATAATATATTTAGTTATGACTTTCATAATTGGATTCAAAAGCTCAAAATTTCATTTTGCAACTTGTTCATGAAATTTGTATGAAAAGCCTGGCGTTTATTCAAAAGAAATACTCCGTGAACAAGAAATTGCAAAACAGCCAACTGCTGGTAACTAAGCAGCCAAATTACAGTCCAAGCACTTGGCAAATACACCATCTTTTTTATTATTTCAGTAATTGAATTTCTGTTAAAGCGTGGAGCATAATTTAACATCAGGAATTTATTTATAATACAATAGTGTTTCAGTAATAAATGCATTATTATTGTCACTTTTAATGGAGTCTTATGTATTCCCTCAGAGACTGTGTGGCAGACTCTGAGACAACCACTGCATCAGTGTTGTTTGTAGACAATTGAATTAATTGGAGACAGGGTCATTAACTCGACCTGAATACCTCTGATTGCTTCTGTAAATAAGGTTAGAGAGCAAATGGCTAATCTTTGTTGTCATTATGGATTCTTTTTACATTTTCACACTGCCTTGTATATTAAGATCATTTTGCTAAGCAGCTTTTCAGGCTGTCGTCGTGTTTACAGTATTGTCTTGCATGGCATACAACCGTAATTGTATCAGACTTACATTTCATTTCCCATATCTATATAAAACATGATACTAGAGAGAGACCTATTCTGAATTGCAGCACATAAAAACCATTGGACCAACAAATTAATAAACCAAAATGAATAAGCTGTAGCATTAAAAAATAATCAAATCACAAAACAAAAGTTGATTTTGTTTGCTTTTGTTTGAAAATTCCAACCCGTGAGGCTTGCCAGGGATAATACAGTGAGTCCATTGCTCGGTTGGGAACATGACCCACAAGGCCAGCTCTGTGTATACCAGCCTGTGAGTTAAATGTTATCCGGACTTTTGGCACGGATTTTCTTGGAAAACGAGCTGCAGGCTGTCACTGAAGCACAGATACAGCACAGATATTTTTCCAGGAGAGATCCAAAAAAAGGTTGTGAGCACTCTGTTCCGTTTCTCAACAAACTTTAATAAAGAATGTAGCCTGAGAGGCCTAGGAAGGCATGTGTCAGGAACAAGAGACACCCTAAACTTGAGAATGAGGTCAGGTTCACTTTGTGCTCAGGGATACCAGCTTGTCATCACTCCCATATTCCACCATATACATTGCTTTCTCAGAAAATGGTCTTGTAAGTGGAAGAAAACAGCTGGCGGTGTCTTATAATATGCCTGGTATTTGCATGTATTTCTTTAGTTCTAAATTTATATCCAAGATGGGCTTGAACCCAAACCCCAGATATGCAGTGTGAGTTATCCAAACTCTGGAGCCAAGTGTGGGATCCTGAGTCCATCTGTAACCTAGACGATAAGTGATGTTTTATGAATTCAGATTCAAAAATAACAGCCTCTCCACTTCAAAACTAGCAAGTACAGCTTTCAGCTTCAAAACCCTGCCCATGTCAAACTCCCATTGACAGTCTGTTGGTGCAGAAATCCAGCCTGACTTGAGCATGGTGGGAGGAACAGGCTGCCACACTATGTTTTCTCTCTGCAGCAACTGCACAGCTCACTTTTAAGAACATTTTGGGATGTTTTATTTAAAAATCAAAGGAGGAAACAAAGCATTAAAGAGATGCTAAATTGTGCCAGGGTTTTGAAGACATCTGAACTTACAGGCTGGCTTTGCAGGTTTTGCTGTGGTGAAAAAAAAAAAAAGGGAGAGAGAGATCAGACCAGCAGTGTTACTACTGAGCAGCTTAGTACTGATCTGAAATTCTGGCCTTTTAGGTCTGGGCCACAATGTCCCTGTCCCTCCCTGCACATTTGTACTAGTGGTGTTCGCTTTCGAGTGCTGCTACAGAAGCAGTCAGTCCTGCTCAACCTCTGACCATTGTACTCCCTTCTGTAGGAGCTACCTTCCGAGCTTCTGACCTGGTTAATTTAGCTTTATTAGCCATTATATCCCAAGTATTGCAGGCAAAAAATAGAGAGGGTGGTGGTTTTTTTAATTCTAATGAAGAAAGCAAGTCAATAGTTCTCCACTTGCCTGCTAGTTAAGTGACATCTCATACTGAGTTTTTTCATTAACGAGCAAGAAAGCTTCAGATCTCGTCTAACAGGCAACCACCATGCCACACTACAGCATTAGGAGATTGAGGCTATCTGGGCAGGCATATAAAGAATGCACCCTAATAAAGGAAAGATTATCAGGTTAAAAACAATGAAAGTTCAAAGGAGGTCAAAATTTACTTATTTACCCCTGTTTCCATGGGTGGTTTGGGTCTTCCTGACCTTTGCTTGTTGGCAGACCTTCAACAAATCATTGCTGATACAATAACCCTTACCAGTCTGAAGGAAAATGGATGGTGGTAATGTTGAAAAATTAATTTTTTGTAACTTCAGAGCATAACTTTCCAGAATAAAAGCTTCTTTGCTAGAAAGTTTTAAAGAAGAAATAATTTAACTAATCCTAAAGATCTACAATATTATTTCCATACTGAAATATACTCAGAATTGTGGTAACTCAACTTCTCTTTTCCTGAACCCCTGTTGAAGAATACAGGGTTTGTCCACAGTCCATTGCCTCTGCCAGGCATCCCAGTTTCTCTCAGCCTAGGTTAAGAAAGCAGGCAGTGTGACAGAGGGCATGGATTACTGAGGTAGCCCTTCAGGAAGGCATCCAGTGTTGTAACTGTTTACCCTTGGTTATCCCAATTAGTCTTTCCCATTTACATCCTCAGCATACACACAGGCAGTGCAATCCTTTCATTTGTGATGTTTTGACTTAACTCCAGCAGAACTCCATCCTGAAGGTGCTGGCACTGCTAGCTCCCTCATGAAGACATGGCAACTCTGTTTGCTCACCAGATCCCAGAAGGAGGCTTGGAAGCCAATAGAATCTCCCCTTTGTTTTGATGTTGGTTTAAAAAAAGAAAATCTGAAAAGAAAGATTTTCAGCCAGATAAGGTTAAAGAATTAAACATTCTCTGTTTCCTTTTGCTGTCATTCAAAATAACAAGCATAGAAAATTCTGTTTAATAGCTGAGCCTTTTGACTTAAAGGGTTTTCATGTTGAAGATTTAAGATGTCAGGTTTAAACATGACACTGATAGTATTAGGCAAAGAATGAGAGCAGATACTTGTAGTACCTGTCATTTTTTCTGACTGTTTATTAATGGCCTTTTGTGATTTATAGTGAATGTTGTGAAGGATCTTCAGGTCCATTTATCACTCAAAGAAGCACCCTTTTTTTTTTCCTTAATACCTATGTATGTCATAATTAAGGGTGGATGCTGCTTAAGATTTAACTCTGTTCTTAACATAAGATGCTTCAAGATGATGTTTGATCCTAAATAGAATTTTTTTTTTTTTTTTAATCTGCAAAGCAGTGTGTTATGTAACCGGCAAAAATCAATAGCATTAAAAGGAGCTCACATAAGACAGAAATACAGAGAAGGTTTCTCTTTTCACTCCAAATGGAGTTTTTCACCTCATTTTGAAATAAGTGGTAAGGAAGGCACCTCTGTTTCAGCATTCAGCTTTATTAATATTTTACTAGACAGATTTCTCCTTGTTCAAGAAACAAGTCATGTGTGCTGGAGTACATCTTTATACCCATGAAAGGCTCTGGTGGTGTGCCATAAATTCATCATGTGCCTTTAGGAATACTTCTTTAAAAACTATTTCAGAGTAATTGCCCATTATTAATAGTGATGATTTCTTTTTACTATTATGGCAGGCGTAGTGAAACTAAGCGTCTGCTTGTGGTTTTCATTAGTGTCTGTGTACTTCTGTAGGCCCTGTTATCCTACAGCTTAAATCTGGTGAACATAAATATGCTTGCAGTCTCACAATACTATCAATATCAAAAACAGGGAAGAAGTGCCAGGAATTTAATTACTTTGCCCATTAAATCCCAGAAAGACACAGGAATCAAACCAGTTTTCTCAAGTGGCATACTGGTGCTGTCACCACAGGGTCACATCTCTTTGCAAGGGTGCAATAACCATCTCCATAGAGGTGGATTATTTGTGCCTTAACTATCTGAGCACATGCCTATGAGCCATGCCATGCCTCTAGCACAAATTCTGCTCATTTGGCCTTTGTGCATGGAGGTTGCTGTGAGCAGCTGAAACTGATTTAGTAAAGTATTACCCAGTTTGTTCTGATTGTACACAGTTTTTATCTGTGCCTTTTTCTGCTTTGCTTGCTTTACTCGTCATACTTCTGACAGTAGCCAAGGTTGGAGCGATCTTGGGCCTTTTCTAAATAAAGGTAGCTTTAAGAGACTGCAACAGGCTATTTTTCCGTCTCTGACTGGCAAACTTATGTTTCCAGTTTTGCTTTGATCTGAAAGTGGTTATGCTGCTGATCTACTCCCAAGGGATTCCCCTGAAGAGTAAATCCTCAGGTAGTTTCTTGAGCTGATGTTGTGCCACTTGTGCATAGCACCCAGGTGACTTTATGTATGCTGTAAAGCTGTGAGAAAATCAGGATATGTCTTTTGGCACCTTTTGAAGCTCAGAGGTGTTGTCATAGCCTGTTAAAGAAAAAAAAAATCCTACTTTCTCATGTTTTCTGACTGCTTAGTTGGTCTGGGTAGTAAAATTAGCTTTCCTCATATAGCAGATGAGACTTGAAATGCTGAGGATTTAGAGAAGTGGATCCATCTGCAAGCTGGATTCTGTTTTCAGAACTAAAGGAGAACAGAGTTAGAACAAGCAAGGGACTTTGTTGGCAGTGTTATATCACTTAAATTCCTGCCTTAGATGAATGAGAAAAAAGCCAGCACCTTGCTTTTAGAGATTATCTTTTGATGTTTTTTGTCATGACCACACTTGGACTTTTCTGCTGAAGTGGGTAAAATAGAAGTGCAAATTAGTAACTCATTAAAAAAAAAAAAAATTATGTTAACTTTAAACAGTAGTGAGGTGTATATGTACTTCTAAACTTCCACTGGAAATTCACAAAATGTACTGAAAGATGCAATATTCTGCCTTTCCTCTGTGGAACATAAGTAAGTTTCTGTGTATCAATACTCATATCTAACTTGATTCAGTGAGGCAATATTGATAGAATAAAATGGCTCCATTTACATCAAACGAGGCCCTTTGGAGTCTCACAGTAAAAGATGGTATCCTTGTTCTTCCAGATGCCAAACAAACAGTAACGCATCAGGGCACAGTACAAATAATGCTCTCTGACACTTAAATCCATCCACTAAAATATTATACATCAAAAAGTCCTCATACATTGCATTCCCTGAATAACACCAGGCTCACAAAATTGTTTCCTAACTCTGAGGTGAGCGGGGTGATTCATGCACAAATCATGGATACAATATTGCTTTTAATATGCAAAATCCCCTTTCTTCTATGTCTAGTGTGCATAAGAGTGCTGTGAAATTGTGAGGAGAGCGATTACCATACCAATAGTTCAGAAAGTTTTTTATGTGCACTGTTAGGGATGTGCCATTAAAATTCTCCTCTTCCACTTGTTTTTTTTTTTATTTTTAGAATTTCACAGGCAGCTTGATATGTTATACCTGTTCTTTATTGCAGGTGTGATTAAAAGTCAGAACTTACTGTAGCCAAGGAATAAAACCTGGGAGAGGGTGAGAATAGGACAGAAGAAACAGTACCACGGTTGAAGTCACATTGCAGATGTATATACAGAGTTCCACCTAGGATTTGTGGCTAATGTAATTCTTTATTGGAAGGCTTTGACCTTGTTACAGATTCTTGGCAGCTTTTCCTCACTCTATTCATTACTAATGCAAGCTGTCAATCACTTTCGTTCTGCTTTGACATAGAGTGTGGCTCATAGGAGTTAGCTCTGTCATTCTTTTTATTTCTTTCATCTTTACTATCCTTTTTTATGGTCTTTAGAGCTGGAAATATAAAAGGGTTATATGTATGTGGAAAAAGTCTGTTTCAGTAACTCTATCAACCCCATTATAAACAGTCTTTGATTAAAACTGTTACTTTTGAACACAGTAAAATGAGAATGTGGCTTCTTACATACAACATCTTGTAAATTACACTCCCCCTCAAAATAAATCAGAAGTGCTCTTTGCATTACAGCATTCAGGATTGATACAGGCAAATCAGCTGCCACATCCTGAATAACATATTAGAGAGGTTTTCCCTTTCCACATGTTTTGACATGAAAGCACTATCATGAGTGATGTCTTACTATGCGTGCTAATGTTAGCCAAAGTAACAGTTTCCATACCTTATTTAATTTCATTGACCTGGGTGCTGATTAATATTTTAAAAGGACTTGATACACATTTTCAGTTCCTGTGTCAACCCAATCTTTGAAAGTTTAGATTTTAATCCTGCCAGCCTGAAGATAAATAATTTAATGCTATACCAATGGAAAGGCAATGAGCAAATCATTCAGAGCAATTCTTTTCTTTAAAAAGCAATCTAATGGCAGTCATATATAAGTTTGAAGATATAGATATGAACAATTCATTATTAAAAAATGGCAGCTCCCTTTCGAATTAGAAGAGAATATTACTTCCTGATAATGGTGTGAGAATAGAAGAGAAATAAAACTTGGTTATTGAACAGTTATGGTATTAAATTCTGACACTAAATATTAATCTGCTAGGTGCTGCTCTATTATTATCTGCTAGAATAATGAAGCAGCCTCTTTTGAATGTTACATGGAATTCAGTGAGCCTAGTCACTCCCAGTAATTCCACTCAGGATCATGGCTGTTCTGGAGAAAGACTCTGGAGGAGAGATTGATCTAGCTTTTGAAAAGATAAAGCCAGTTTCTTTATCTCTTCTCTGAGAAAGGAGTGGAGTGAGTAGAACATCATTATTCTTGCAGAAGTGTCACCGTCTACTCTGGTAGATGCTGGAGTACAGGCATAGTGCTCAGAAGTCTTACTCAGAGCTGGATGGCTACCTTTCAGTGCCCTGTGCAATCAGAGTCTTTGTTCTGAGGAATTTGCATTTTAAATAGACAGGCCAGATTAGGGATAGGCAACATCGTCTCTCTTTTGCTCAGCAGGAACTGATGCACAGGCATATTTTCTTCTCAGACACAAAGCAAAATTCGTCCAAGTCCCAATCTAGTGCCTCAACAGAAAGATCAACCTCTCTGTCAAGTCCGTAGTCTGTTTTCCAGCACAGACCTTCCCCTTTCCAGATTTCATTGGTTGAACTCTCCCTAAAAATAGTCTGTGCAGTAAAGCAACCTTTGAGGAGTGTTGTTTCCTGTGAAAATACATTGCCAGCATTGATATACTGTTGACTCACTGGTCAATTCCCATCTACAGTTTCCCACTGCCCAGCAGCGCTCTGCTTTCTCGAGGTTTACATTTTGATTTCTGGGTAGAGCCATGGAACAAGTGGCCAATTCATCCTTACCCTCAAAAGGAAGGGTTGGAATGAATAAACCTATTGTTGGAGGGCAGCGTCTATTTGCCAAATTCTCTTCACAGCAATTAACATGATTACATCAATTGGTGAAAAGTTCAGGGAGATAGCTTAGGACTTATTAGGAATTTTTGTTCCTTGATGAGTTTTACTGCATTAACCTGAATTACACTTCTTTAAGAAAATTCTTTTTCGTGTGTGTTTACAGGGTAAAAAGTTTATTATTTTTCATATCCGAGCTTAATCAGTTTTAGTATTTCACATTATCTTTGTTGTACTACCAAGTTTAGTCTTGAAATTATTTATTACAAAAGTAGAGTGTATTTTCAGCACAAATGATGTGCTGAAAATAATACAATAGTCTGGATGACAACAACAACAAAACCAGCATAAGCTGCACGTTGGGTCTTCAGCTGTCCAGGCAGCATAATAATCCAGGCACATGATAATGCTATGTCTGCTCTGATTATCTTTGGAAAGATAACTCATAAGTTAAAAAACAGACAAGCTGCAGAGTGACATTGAAATGTAGGCAGATTACCCATACTAGTGAACTGCAGTGAAGAAAAGATGGTTGGTGTGTGATGGGCTTGATGGAGTTCCTCACCTGGGGCCATCCACAGGCAGACACCTCCAAGTCTCAATTGCTCTGCAGTTAAGCTTGAGCTCAACAAGTGCTGAAAACCACTGGCAGGTACTGGTGGTAGTGGTGTTTGTCCCCTCCTTCAAGACGTTTCTGGTGTCATACTTTTTGCCTGTGCTGTGCGCAGTCATGCTGCCAAGCAGCAAGGGGCAGGGGAAGTGCTGTGTGCTGCAAAAGCAAAAGAAAGTGAGATAGGTGAAAGTGCTGCAGAAGACCTTCCTTCCAAATTGCTTTCAAATGTACAGGTCTCTTCTGTCTGATTCGTTGTTTGACAGCAGGGAGGAGAGTAACTTAGCAGGCAAGTGGAGATATCATCATAGTTCTCTTCCCACCTACAGTATGGGTGTTACTCCAGTATCTCTCACCTTCTTGGCATAGGAGAAGCTATTCTGAAGAGAGGTAAACAAATGCTTATCCATCTGGCCTCAGTAATGGTATACCTGCTGCTGAGTCACGTGTATTTTCCCTCCCAGGTAGCACTCCCATGGGCTCTGGGTAAGGGCAAAGCGTGTCTGGCTGCCCTGCAGAGTTCAAGTGCTGAGCACGTCTTGGAAAATGGGGAAAACAAAATTAAAAGGAAAACAAATCTGATGTTTCCATTATCTGTAGAGAGGCCTTACACTTAGAGAATGTGACAGGCCTGTACTGAGCCTGAGGATGATTGCACTACCTCTAATGTTTGCTTTGTGTGTTTGGATTGTGAGCTCTTTGGCCCAAGAACTGTGTCTCATCATGTATTTACACAGATCCCATCACAGCAGGTCACTGGTCTCAGTAGGAGCCTCCAACCTCAAGTGATAATAATGAACTGGCTTTCTTCTAAATGTTATTTACCCAAACAATACTGGGTTCCATTGTGTAGCATTGTTTTTATTAATTTTTTTTTTCTTTCAGTTCAAATGGAATAGAAACACTGTCCACCCAAACACTGGGAAACAACATGAGCGCTCAGCTCCTGCTGGGAACGAAAAATTCAGTGTTCCAAATTCAAGAGTGCTTCCTGCCCCCTTTAGTCACTTTGAGGACTTGTGTCTGATGATAAAATACTTTAAATCCATTTTAAACCTTGTCCAGGCTGGCATTCCTTGTCTGGATCTTAGCAACACAACAAAGGTTGCTTTGAGGCAACCCCTAGTTCATGTAGTTGATACTTTTGTGAAGAAGCCAAATTTATGTGTATAACAGCTGCTCGATTGCACATTTGCAGAATCTATCCCAGCAACTTTTTTAAAATGTGAATTAACTTTAAAGATGACCAAGTCTTTAGGAAGAGTGAAAATTAACCTGCTCCATTGAACTAACAGATACATTTTATTTAAGAAAACAAAAGGGGGGAAAAAATAACAAAGCAAACAGAAGACAACCCAGAATGTCCACTAAATTCATGCACTTGTATGTAGATTTATTTCTGTTCTAGTGAACAGCATTATTAGAACTCAATTGTGCATGTGGCTATGTGCAAGATCTCTCTATCTTTAGCATGGTGAGAAGATAGAAAAGGTATTTGGGGTCTTATCTGATTGTTTTGCAAAGCATACAAATGCTTCTCCTTTAAAAATGTAGATCAGCAATGATGCTTTCAGCATGAAACCGTCCAGTGTAGCCAAGGCATAATTTTATTCTCCCAGATGAAAGACAAATATGACCTCATTGTGTTTTGTATGAAAAACATTATTTTGAGTCTGTCTGGTTCCTGCAAGCTTGTTGAGCTGTGTTATTCACTAATATTTGGCATGTGATAACTTTTTTAGAGGCTGATGTGCAGAAAGAAAGAAAATATGGCCAGGTTGGAACTATCCTTTTTCTCCATGGTTCTATTCTTGCCCTTTGTGTTCTTTGTCAGACAATTGGCACTTTGCTACAGTACAACTCCAGTTGTTTTGTGTAAGTGCATCCCACTACAGTGCAGTTCTCTTCCAGAGTGCTAAAAGACTTAGGTTGTGTTAAAAGACTAGAAAGGTCTGGCCTTAGCTGCTGGGACGCTGCCTTTTCCTTCTTTGGTCTATTGTAAGAGCTGATATTCTTTAAATCAGTTATCTTAATGAGAGCAAACTTGGCAGCACTGATAACACAATATTTTCTTAGGCAGATCTGCACAAATGTGTGAGCAGTCCCACACACATCCTTCTGTAGCTTTTAAACCACTCCAGCCCAGGCAGGGAGCTTTGTCACTGTGGGAGTCTGGTGCAGGTTTCTCTGTGCCCTGCTACAAGGGTGCATCAGTTCTCTGCAGGAACTGGGCCACAGGGGACATGGCTGATAGCCTAGCAGCTTGGTATAGCCATGCTCATTGCTGTTCTCTGTAGAACCAGCATGTGCCAGGCAGCTGTATGCCCAGCCCTGAGCCCTCAGGGAGGCTGCTGAGCATTAAACATCCCTTCGTCCTCACAGGCAGGATTGTGGCAACTGGAGTTTTCAGGGAGGGTAAAACACTAATAGCACCATCCATTTTGGGATGAAAACAGAAGTGAAACAGAAGTGAAACAGATGAGGCTCTCAGATTTAGGGATAAAGTAATTTCTAAATAACAACTTCATTGTTCTGATAAGTCTATAAATAACTTTTTTTTTTTTCCCCAAAGCTAATGTTTCATTTTAGTATTCTAAAATGGAATTGGCATGTTTACCCCCTCAGTNTTTTTGTAATGTTGGTGTTGGTTTTTTCGTGGGTTTTTTTGTTTGTTTCCTTAATTTTTTTTCTTCTTGGAAATAATTACAATTAAGTAAGAAAACTCTATTTTTTATCTACTTCAAGTGTTCTCCAAATAGAAAATTTAAGACCAAAATACAAAATTTAGTAGAAATGCAAACTCCCCTTCAAACACATTCACTTTTCTGTTTCCTTGTTTATGGTAAAAAATAAGTTAAAAATCTATTTCCCTACACTTTCTAGAGCTTCACTGAAAGAAGGTATAGAGAAAGAAAGACAAGTGGTTTCCAAAAATAATGACATTAAATACAAAGTGCAAGATCTGGTTTTGTTTTGTTGGGGTTTTTTTCCCTATTCAGTAATGTTTAGTTTTCCATAATACTTTTGTAAATGCCCACATTTTTTAAATCCTCTATACTTTTGATTTACCTGGTACTTCCTGGTGAAACCTTGTAAGTACATCTGCTTGAGTCAGTTGAGTGAAGAGCCTCTGTAAGAAGAAAAGGAGGGGAAAAAAAAAAAAAAAGAGTATATGCACTTAATGAGCAGCAAAGTTAGTGATCTGTAGCAATTACCCAAGTGAGTAATTTTGTTTCATTAATGCACCCTAAAGCACCAAGCTGTTTTGTCAATGGGCACTGCAGGGCCATTGCAGTGCTCAAAGAGACAGTTACATTACCAACTGCGGTGTAAGGGATAGGTTTACCAACAAGGAGGAAGAGAGAAAGTAGCTTAGTGTAAGAAGAAAATTAAAGACCATCTATTATTGTCACAAAAGCCAATGGCAGTACTTGCAAAGACTCTAGCAGAGCAGGGTCACACAACAGGGTTTTTGTTCTGGCTTTTCCAACTTTCAGTTTCTTAGTTACTGTGCATTTTTAAGAAGGCATCTTGATACACATAGCATCTGAGATTGAAAGGGGAGGAAGGGCATGCACCTGGCTTACTTGAATCCTTCTCGAGGGCAAGTAGAAAAGCAGACAGCAGAAAGCAAGGCAGAGCTGTATTGTAACTTCTGGGCATCTCTGGATCACTCAATAAGGGGCATGCAGCATATGATGTATTAAGGTGAAGCATTGAATATCCATAAAGGAGTACTAGCAAATGGTGTCAGTTTTCAAATACTTTGCTTTGTCAGCTTCAGAAATTTAAAATCAATCATCAAAAAGTCTCTATAGATCAGCTGAAGAGACATAAAACCTTATGGTTATCTCCCTGACAAAAAAAAAAAAAAAAAATTGAAATTAAGGATGAGTTTATAAAGACTCAGAATGGCAGAATTCTGTAGTGCTAAAAGCTGGGGTCATCCAGCCTCTCAGTTTAGAAATCAATGCTGAAAAACAATGGCACCCAGTGCACTGCTGGCAAGTAAAAAAATTGAAATTAAGGTTGAGTTTATAAAGACTCAAAATGGCAGAATTCTGTAGTGCTAGAAGCTGGGGTCCTGCAGACTCTCAGTTTAGAAATCAATGCTGAAAACAATGGCACCCAATGCACTGCTGGTAAGTAGAACTTGGAGAACAGCTGAACATGTCAAAAACAGATTTCAGAGAGGTTTAGTCTCATCATTGATGCCGTTTTCTCACTGCATTATCATAAACATGAGAGAAAAGAACAGGTATAAATAAAAAATTCTTGGGCAGTCCCTGGAGACTCGTCAAAAATGTGTATTTTTTGTCTGCTGCAGTGTAAAAGTATTCGTTAAAATTAATTTTTAAAATGTCCTGCCCAATATTAGTTGCCTGATGTCCTTCCTTTGGTCATAAATTATAAATGAACTGGCAAAAAAAAAATGAAGAAACCGTGATTCCATTAATGAATTATTTAAGTGTGATTGTTAGTTTTCACAATCATTGGGCTAATAAGATCAGACTTGTGCCACCGAAGCGTTTCTCATTTGAAAGTGATGATGATGGTGTTATTAACACCGTTAGCACTGTGTCCCACGAAGCATAAACCTGACCAGCTCCTTTGGTGGTTAGGTGGTGGCATGGCCACTGGAGCTTTGGTTGGGTCTGTACTACAGGAGGGTGGATTGACACCGAGGAATGTCAGTGTGAATAGGTTTCTCTGGGTGGCTAACCCCACGGCAACACTTAAAAAAAAAAATACGAGCAGCATACTGACACCAGAGAATCTTCTCCCCGCAGCAGCCTGCCAGTGCCAGCGGCACACTCAACTGCCTTGGCCCATTCCAGTGGCGGCTCCGGCAGCTCCAGCGAGTCCGAGAGCAGCTCTGAATCTGACTCCGACAGTGAGAGCAGCTCCAGTGACAGCGAGTGCAACGAGGAGTCACGCAGTGCCACGCCAGAGGTAAAGACACTTGCTCAGCTCCTCCCCAGCGGGGTTCGGAGTGGGAAGCGCGGAAAGGAGTGAAATCTTGTTTCCTCTTAGGAAAATGTTGGAATTCTGTGCTGTTTCATGCTGTTGACTATTTTATGCCTTTACAGATTTAAGTGTGTGACCCATATAGTCATTCTAGCTTTTGGAAGGATCTTTCTGGCCTACATTTGAATTGCTTCAAAGAAATATTTAGATTTTTGCCAGTAGCTAGAGAAGATTTTATTGACACAGTATTCAGCTGGGACTAAAGAAAGGCAACATGACAAAACTATGTCTTCAGGGACCAGCTAAACTTTTTAGTTGTATTCAATTTCTCCAGGGCCACATTGTAAACCAGATAAGGAAGCCTAATTAACCATAAATACTCCACAAATACTCCCATAAAACTAGCAGTCACCACGAGTTGACTGAAATAAAAGGGTGTATTTAAAACATTCTCATTTAAAGGGAAAAGCATTGCCTCTGTCTGAGATATGTTCCTTGTCGTTCTTCAAACTGCAGCCTGAACCTCCCTCAACAAACAAATGGCAGCTGGATAAATGGCTAAATAAAGTGAACCCCCACAACAAGACCATCATCAACAATCAAAATGAGCCTCACAGTGAGACCAGCTCCCAGGCCCAGAGCAACCAGCAGGCCGAAGGGCCCAACAAAGGGAAGCTCAACAGCAGCCTGCCCCCAGCCGATTCCAAAGACCGGGCAATCCTCAGTCCCATCCGAGAGAAAGCCAAACCACGGGTTGCCCAGAAAACCCCGGAGGCAAAAAGCTCCAAGCAGAAGTCACCAGCTCATAATGAGCCAACTTCACAAAGGACTACTGGGAAAAAGCAACCCAAAAAGGTAGAAAGGACTTCCAGTGTAGAAGAATATAACTGGCCCAAACCAAATAATACCAGCAACACTCCCAAAGAAAAAGACACACAGGAACCCCCAGAGCAGCCAAAGGTTCGAACTAAAGCAGCAGTTGGGAAGACTGCTCCAAGGAAAGAACCACGAACTAGCACAGGTCTCACTTCAGAGAAGAAAAAGTACAGAGGCCCCAGCAAAATTGTCCCTAAATCCCGGGAATTCATTGAAACAGATTCCTCTACTTCTGACTCGAATACAGACCAGGAGGAGAGCTTGCAGGCTAAGATACTGCCAGCTTGCACTGGGTCTGGCAATGGTGTCAAAGTGAAGGACGCTGGCAGTAACATCCTCAGCGTAAGTAGTTTAACTAGCAATGGCAGCAACACATCCATTGACCAGACCAGCAACGACTTGGAGGAGCAGCTCTTTTCTCCTATCCCAATCATACAAAATGAACTTCTGTCCCCACTGAGAGAATATGAAGAACTCAAATCTCTGTGGGTGAAAATAGACCTTAGTTTACTCTCTCGGATACCGGGACAGGAGCCTTTTGAGACCACATCTGTGAAAAGTGAACCAAGAGAGGCAAATGTGAAACACAGGCGACCATCTCGAGAGTCCCCTACCCCAGCAGCTGAAAAACCACCCACAAAATCCAAAAGGAAACACAAGGTAAGTAGTTTTTATCTTTTGGAGGAAAAAACAGAATTTCTATGCATCATCGAGGTCAAGACCTCACTGCCTCTGTGATACCTCACTGCCTCTGCAGCAGGGCTGTAAGGAGGCATCATAACACTGCAGCTTTATTGTTACAAAGGACATAGATTTACAAGTGCATTACAAAGCAACATAAGAAACTAGTGGAAAAAAACCCTTCAGCTGTCAAAATCAATGATCAATGCATTTTTTTGAAAGTGGTCATACAAGCTTTTTCACTTGATTTGCTCACCCATTAATTTCTGGTGTTTTGTCATCCTTAGAAAGGTGAGTCCCTATTACTATGGGTCCAGCCACACCCAGAAAAATCTGACTTCTATTTGGAAGGCAGGTTTTACTGTCTGCAGAATTTAGGCATTGTCACTGCTGGCTTAAATAGGCACAGCTTCATTACAGTCAATGGAGTGGTGCTTGCTTATGCCGCTGGTGAATGTAGTCTTTATATTGTTTTGCTGTACAAAAGTTGTGATTCATAGAAATACCATTTGCTTAACTAGCTGCTTTCTCTACACAGCCACCTGNCCTTGAAAAAAAAAAAAAAAAAAAAAAGTTTTGATTTGACTAAATGCATTATGTTTTATGTGGTTTATGTTACTTATGCCCAAGGGTATCCTGTCTTATGGGATATGACAGAGTACTTGAAACTAAATGTGTTTTCAGAAAAGAAACAGAAGTTTTACATGATAAATGATTTTTGTTAGTTTTTCCAGCTTTCCAGCTTTTCTGGTCTGTCTGTGAGAAGTCATCATAGTGCATTTTGTTTATACCCCAAATTTTATAAATCGTGAATGTGACTCCAGCTGCCTGTTCTAGTGGACTTCTTGAAACCCTGAGTTTGAACAGTCCAGTGGTATGAGATAGTTAATACAAGACAAAGACAGAGAGTGGTAGGCAGACAGAGGGTCTGTACACCTGCCTGCATGAGTCACTGTACTGGCTCCTTCTCTCTTGTATTAAAGTGGGGATAATCACATAAGTAAACCTAGCAGGGTTTTATTCAATTTATATTCTAGCTGTACACTAAAGGCAGAAATGTAAGAAGGAAGGAGAAAAGAAAGAGGAAAGGGATATACAAACGTCCATGCTTATGTGTATGTATAAGTACACCAGGGTGTGTATTAATTATACAAAAATATTCTTGCTAGGTAACTTAGTGGAGTGTCTGTATGATGGAGAAAAAATCCTTGGCTAAAACACGAGTATAGTGTTGGCAACTGTGGGCACCCAGGGAAAAGAAAATAAAGGATTTTATGAAAGTTGGAACCTCCTAATTTCATTAGCTGGAACTTAGAAAGTAACAAAATGAGGAGTCTCACTCTGGGACTGTACACACATAAGCTGCACTCTGAAACAGCCCATTCAGAAGCTTTGTGATTGTTTACTGCTATCCAAGGGAAAACAAACCACTTAAGATGACTCAAGGGTATATCAACAGTTAAAACAGGGTAGGGAGAGCTTGATTTGTGTTTCTAAATCATGCCATTAAAAGATTTCTTTTAGCCATCTACCAGTGGGCTTGACGGCTGATATGAAGGTTCCAGTGACAGAGCAGTAATCAGCTTTGCTTGTATCATCCTAGTTCAGGCACAAAAGTCATGCATCAGGGAACCTTTCAAAGCAAATTTTAAACCAGCTATCGCTGTTAATGCCTATCTCCACTCAGTCCTGCAGACTTTTAGTCCTGTGAGGAATACTTACTCAGGAAAGTTTTCCCATCAAGTTCCATTAAGTCAATGAGGAGGAGCTATTTACTTGAGTGAGTTTTGGTGCTATCAAGTCATTCCATCTGAATTATTAATTAAATTCTAGTGCACTACAGAAGATAACTATAGCACATGAGGTGTTTTGCTTCCTAATTATCCGGCTGTGTCGCTTCTTACATGACTTCATGTCATGTGTTTGGAGCACGTTTTAGCCCTGGTTTCAGGTGACTTTCACTTCTCTTAGACCAGCACTTTAACTGCTTCTACTGTAAAGAAACTAACACTGAGATTCCTGAACTCCTCTTAATGACAAGTGAAATTGTGCATAGATGCTGGATATTTCAAGCTGTACCTTTTTTGTTAAAGCAGACAGAAAGCCTGGATACCTTTGTTGAAAGCAAGAAGCAGCGCCTGGAGGACCCTTCAGCTTCATGCCTGCTTCCACCTTGTATCTCTCCAATACCGAATCACAGATTAACCAGCACTAAAGAGTAAGTGTTGTTGGGGTTTTTTCATTCATATAGCATTCATGAGGGATTTCATAGCACTGTTCTACAAATGCCTTTGCTCTAGAGCCAGATGGGCTTTACAGCCCATAAGCATAAGTGACCCAGCATTGCTATTCCCATCCATCAGGGAGACAATCCACATGGTTTTGGATGAGATTCATTCATCCTTCTGACGGACTACAGAAATTTGAAGTGCCACCACACTCCTGGTGTATTCTGCTACCCCATACTGCATCCTTTCGATGTTCTTTGTTGCCTTCATCATCCTTAACCTCTATGGCCAGAGAATTCTACTAAAAGTGGGCTTTATTTGATTGCCTGGCATTTATTTTTTTAAATCGTTTTCATAAGAGGCAGTTCTCAGTTTTATTGAAGGAAATGGTGCCTTTGCCATTCACTTCAGCTGCTCTTACTCTTTAACTGTGCATACAGCAATGCCAGGGGTGACCATCCTAAACGGTTCAGGCATACGTGCTCTGTATTTCAGCAGACAGAATCAAATAGTTTATGCCTTTCAGAGTGTCTTTGAGAGATGGCTATAATGCTTGAGCAAACAGGCACCACGTAAATAACGATTCTGATTAGTATAATCACAAGATTAACATTCTATAAATAACCAAAGAGTCCAATTCCCTTCTGTCATCAATTCTGTGCTTCTACGATTTTGAGATGAGGCACTTCTTTCTGCTTCACACAAGGGCAAGCAAAGAATCAAACCCACCTCGTGCCTCTGAAAACAGTTTGTAGCACTATTTAAATTTAGAAAATTCTTAAAAATCATTCTTGAAAAAGCACACAAAATTTCAAATCCGTGAAGAAGGTTGAGCATAATTTTATTTCTACTGGTGCAATTACAGAGTAACTTCAGTCCTTGAACTAACCCTTAATTCTTCCACTCAGAAAAGCAGCCTGGAAAAGGCAGATGAGTCGAAAGTTACAGTGTCATCTGTAACGTGTTGAACATTTGATACGCATCATGGTGGGTGTTGCCTGATTGTCATTGCTAGAAATACAATGAGCAGAGATATATTGCAGAGGGAATCGAAGATTATCCATCCCCAACACCTCCACAATCCATTACAAAAATCTTTCTATTCTTGTCACCAGCAAGCCCTAAGGATCCACCCCCAACCTGATGTTTTTTAATTTGAGCTTGTTTTCCAGGTCATTAATTTGATTCCTCAGAGCTTTCAAGCCTTTGGTATTCTCTGTTAAAATATAATTGTGTCCATCAATAGTTATTTCCATATGCTTGCTTTTCCTCTCGTCTGCCTGAAGTTTTGAAACAAAAATTTCTGAGTTCTTTTCCACCGTAGCAATTGAGACCTGGATCACACTGCATTTGTTATTAGTGTCTTTTGAGTTGGCTTGAAGCAAATGCAATATTGTTTGATAATTCAGGTCTTCAACTCCCAGAGACGTGCAACTGAATATAGAACAACATATTTCCCAGAAGATTAAGAAGCTGGCTGAACTGTGGGACGACAAAAGTTCTGGAGAGCCCCAGATTGTTTTTAAGCAGTCAAGAGTGCTTCTGTTCTCCAGAGGGTTAATAGAATTTTAAGGGAAAGCAGAAGAAAGGGGAAGCTGAAAGTCAACTGTTCAAGGGCATGGGGAAAAATAACACTTCAGTAGTAAAAGGTTGAAAGACAGGCTTTGCCATTTGCTCCTTTATTCCCAAAGGTTTTACATTTTCTTTTACAACTCCTAAATCTCTATATAAGGACTCTGAGAAATGAGGATGATTCAGCTACAGGTGTAATGAGGTCTTCATCTACTAAGAAGATGTAACATCCAGTTGTGGATGTTCTCGCTTGGGGAGGACCTTAGGTCTCACCCTTTAGAACTTGGTCCCTATGCCAACAACCCAAATTTCCCAAGGCAGACTTTGGAGACTTTCATTGGATTTTTTATAGACACAAGAATGTTTTGACAGGAAGACTGTGGTCTGTGGGACAGAATTTGGAGGCGTTCAGGAGTCTGGAGGAATCAGTGAAAGATAGGCCATAGCTGTGCTTTTGCAGCTCCCACTGGCTGCCTGTGGTTTAGACATTTGAATGCATTTCTCTCATAATCTTTTCCTAAATATATGGGCTCAATAAAGCAAGCAAAGATGCATAATTAATTTTTAAAGGGTTACTTACATGTCTAGTATGGGCAGTTATATGCCTAATTTTCACAGTTTTGTATGACTACATGTGCAGTTTGAGTGTGGAAATTTCAAACAGTCAGCTGTGAATTTAAAAGCCATTCACATAACCCAAGAGCTGAGTTGTATCATGTGGTCATTTCATAAGCAGCTAGTTACCTTTCTGTTTGCTCCCTCCTTCACACGCTTCGGGGCTTTTTGTAAAGGTGATGTGACACTGAAAAGATAATTATTCAGCTTATTGCCTCTTCATTCTCTTTATTTCTGATATTTCATCATGACCAATGGAATAGATTACAACTGTGTTTTGGCCAAGTAGTTCACAGCAATACCTTGAAACGCTTCTGGGAGACTGGATTTTTGTCAGATCAGCTGCCCACTTTGCAGCAGAGAACTATTAATGTATTTCCTTTCTTGCCAGAGCAATTTTAGTTTAACCATTAACTGTATGTACTGCTAAATACCATTTATATCTCAATACCTCAATCCCAAGACAGGGTACTATTCGCCAACATTTGGCAGTTCATAACAGCACAGAGTTATTTTAATGTGCAAAGTTTGAGACTGAGTTTAAAACTAGACTCCTACCAGTGAAACATGCCTGCTATCTAACTGGCACACTGGAAGTCTGGCTGAGGTAAGTATTTCAGCCTGTTTCTCAAAGTTTGTTGTTCCTCTTGTTTGACCTTTCATTACAGATGCACCTTCACTTGGCAACATATATTAGCCACTTTTGGGTAGGCACAACAGCATTCACTGAGGTTCGTTCATGGCAGAGGCTACCTTCTCCATCTATGACAGTGGCTCCAGCTTCATTCGGTTGTTGCCATATGGTCCCAGCTAATGCAGAAGCAACCTTTCCCTGCTTAGTCCCTGCAGAAAATCAGATATACTGTCAATGTGCAGCATCTGACTGGGAACAGGGAGCGGAGGCAAAAGAAAGGCAAATGATTGGTACAGACAATGGCTTTGTCTCACTAACAGGCCAGAGGAACCACTGCATACCTCGAGGAGTGGATAAAGAAAGGGCAAAGAACTACAATCTGAAATGTGAGAGTAGCTGGAAATCCTCTGTCCTTCACACACTGATCTGTTACTGCCTCTTTGCTTGGTTTCTGCCCTAAAAGAAACCAGGCTGAAAAAAAAACCAAAACCAAACAAAAAACCAGCAGATGGGGAGCCCTCTACTTCCTTGGTAATTGGCCTTTTCAGACACAAAGATTAGACCCTGCAGCCACAAGACCATCAGTTCTGCTTGTATTTTTGCCTTGCACTTTTACTGTGTTTCTCCCTAGATTTTAAATATAGTTTAGCAATCATGTCAGCAAATTAAACCATTGAGTCCTGGTAATTATTGCAATAAATTCATTCAAAATTAGCGATTACTGCAATCAAAGACCAGTTTCTTAGGCCATTAACAGCCCAAAGCAAAGTGACAATCTGGTTAACTGCTGGTAACAACCTATTTCATGAAGGTTATTGTTGGCATAAGTGCTTTAGCAATAAATCTGATAGAGGTAACATTGCTAAATAAATTATCAGATTAATTCCTGTGAAAATTCATTGTGTTAAGTGGGAAATAGGGTAAAAATAAAAAAGCAGGCAGAATTATAACCATAAAGTATTGCTGAGGTTTTGTGGTTTTCTGTTTTGTTTTTTGTTTTGTTTTTTGNGGGGGGGGGGGGGGGAAAAAAGTAAAAACCCAAACCAGCCCAAGCATCCTCAAGTGCATTTTCCGTTTTTGTCTGCTGTGTAGATGCACCTCTATCTTGATTTACCCCATCATTTTTTTTTGTTTGTTGAAATCAACTGGTCAAGTTTTAAATAGTGAAGGTACCCACAGTCTTAATTTTTTCTTGTACTACTCTCTTAGTCTCTTGACCTCAGTGTAGCAGCTAAGGGATGATGCTTCAACTGCTTTTTATGTGTGAATTTCCCCATAGACTGTGTGAGCAATAGTCCTGCATTAGCCCTCCAAATGCTGAGAAACCTCACTGGTTGTGCTGGGTCAGATGCCTGTGGCTTACATTGTTTCTCTTCAGATGCTTTCAAGATAGATCTGCCAGATTTGGTTGCTCTTCTTTTTGCAAGGCTGTCCCAGGGAGAAGGAAGAGTTCCACACACTTCCATGCACAGAGCTGGGGAGATCCACTTTGCTCTGTGCTCCCACTTATATATGCACATTCAGAGTTCACTGTGTTGGTCACTTGTTTGGAAGGTAGGGGGTTTGGATTGTGCTCCTGGGTATTTCATTAACTGTGTCTCCTCTACTCTGTACAATCAAAAACACAGGCACACCTTCTAGGGACAGTGCTTACCTGACTTTGGAAAACTTTCCTGTGTCGAAAGTTTAGAGTATTGTTGTGCCATAGCTATGGCAATTTGTCTGAATTCCAAGATGCCCTTTGGGGGTAAGAATGCTAACAGATGGGGCTTTGAGTGAGAACTTTTTTAAGGACATTTTGCCAGACCACATGTGCATGAAATCAGTCTCCTCAAAGAACTGCCAGCCTCTTTCAGCCTGGTTGCTTTCCTTTCATCTTCTTCAGGTCCATGTGTTTTCTGAGTAGGACAGCATTCATACCAGTCCTACTGTAAAACAAGATGAATTCCATCCTTCTTTTATTTCTTCACTCTGAAGGTCTTTAATATCAGAGTCAGTCTGATACTCAGTCGAATTAAAGTTGTTTTGAGTAGAAGGGCTGTAAAACCTGAAACATGGGAAGATACTTTTATTTCATTCTGTGATTTCACTTTTAGGCTAAAATATTTGTGTATCACCAAAGGTCCAAAGTACAGGAACACACAAAGCATGTGTAGCTATTGATACTGTTGGTGAAGCTGCAAGGGAGGCCAGACTAGAATGAGAGAGAGCTCCAGAATGAGGAATAAGGAAATTTGGGTTTCCTTCTCCTCTTTCCCTGATTACATTAAGGCAAACCAGATCTATAATTCCTGACACTGACTTAAAGTGACTGGGAACAAAACATAAATTCTTGTTGACTTAATTTGCTATTGAAATTTTAGTCAATAATCATGAAAAGAAGATGATTGTGTAGTGCAGTATTAGATGTCTAACAAAAGATTACAGCGCAGGTTATCTTCATTGACTGAACCAGGACAGTACCTAAAATAAAAATCTATGAGTAGATTAACATGTTAAATGGTCAATAGAAATGTCGAGTTTTGGGGTTTGATTTTTCAATATATTTGAAGAAAGAAAGGTCTAGCAAGTTGGGTTGGGTTTGGTTGTTGTTTTTTTTTTTTTTTTTTTGCTGTTTTTATTGTGTATCTCAGCTGCCATTTCTAGCCAGCTAACCATTTCTGTACATAAAACAGACAATAGATTATCTTATTACTTGAGCTTTCGTGTCAAAACCCACATTAATTTTCTGAATCATGTTCAATTCATCAACTGATATTTGCTGAAGGGCTTTTGCCAACTACAGTGTATCATTTTAATATAGTGTTGAACATTGGGTTTGTTCTAGAGGTCAAATAACAATTATCTTGTTATTGTTATGCTTATAATTTTGTAGTTGTTATAATATTCTGTTTTGGTGCATTTGCTATGTGCTATTATGGTTTTTCTAGCAAAGGTTGCTTATGTGGGCCCTAATCCACCTCTTGAAAAGATGCTTAAACACATAAATAATAATATTTAATGTCAGACTAACTAACCCCATGCATAAAACTTTCCAGCACTTTGCTGAGTCAGAACCTCTGTGACCTCTCAAATGAAGACTGACTCAAATTAGCATTTAAATTGGGTGCAATTTGTATTAATGCACTGGAAGTTGTCCTCCAAAGCACGAGGTTTCTGTAGCCCTTGAAAGGCAGAGGTGTCTCTTCTGTTTTCACTTCCTGTCCCCTTATGACTTACCTCAGAGGACATAGGGACTGCAGGATGTAGCTGGGGATAGAGATGGCTTCTCAGTAAATAAAATCTAGAGGGTTAACCAGGGTTCTTGAAATGCAACTGCTTCTTTTCTGTATCCCAGGAGCAACGGTAACTCAGTGAAGAAGGTGGCAAAGAAAAAAGAAGAGAAGCTGTTCCCTCCTCCCTTATCCCCCCTCTTGGATGAGCCTGTGCACCGGCGGCACAGTGTTGAAAACAGCTCCTTCAGCCAAGAGACCAATATCACAAGCACCTCTCAGACCAGCAGCTCTTCCTCCTCTGTTTCTAAACACAGAAAGAATGAAAATAAGTCCTCTTCCAACCCCAAAGGAATATGTGTAAGTAACAGACCTCAGTTTCTGGAAATGAACAAGATAAAATAAAATTAACTTAGCTTTGTTTTGTCAAATTTGTTTTCCTGATATCTGTTGCTTACATAGCCCCACTGAAGGGCAGCAAGGAGTGGATATTTGCAGACCTGGGCTTAAGCAACTCTTGCATGTCCCATTTTTAGGTCAGCATTAGGCATCTACTTGGCACTGGGTGTCAGTCCCTGAAGTCCTAGTCCCTAAGCCTTGGAGGAGAGTCTTTGCAGCCATCCACTAGCTGCAGTTAGTCCCTTGATTTTGTAGCTACAACACACATTTGGAAAATAAAACTTTAAGAATTTTGGTATTCATCACCTGAATAATTACTCCAGATGCTCAGCCAGAATTAAGCACTGTTGTTATGATGGCCTAAACTAGACAGACAACAAAAACCTAACAAAAAGATACCTCTCCAAACCTCTTCTCTCAGGTTTGCAGGCTCCCAGGTTTATTTACACCAAATCTCCATGAATTACATTAAGAAATCTTTCAGACACTGTGTAAATAATAGGGATTTTTTTTTCCCCTACATCATCATTGTGATAATTCAGGAGTTACCTGCCTCCCCACACTTTTGAAATCACCCAGACTAGACTCAGCCAGCTGGAAGTTAATGAATGAAGCTTTGTATTCGCAGCTGAGCACAATATACAAGCAGATATTTACAATATATTACAAATATTTACAGCTATATGCAGTAAAAAGGTAATACAGAAACACAGTGCCCCTCCCAGAGATCAGAGTCTCCAAGAGGGGTTCCCAACCACTCTTCCACCTTCCCCCCACCACCCAATCTTATCCCAGAATCTGCCTTACATGCCAGGTAAACAGGGAAGGTCAGCCAAGGGGGTTAGAAGCAGAAATTGATTAGTTAGGTTACACAGAGCCAGCTAGAAGGCAAGGGAAGGGAGAACCAACAGGCAGAGCTCAGACCAGAGCGACTCTGTCTCATCTATTTGTGTGTCCTTGCTTTGGTACATCTCAGTAAACCCACGAGGGAAGGAGACATTACCATTGTTTTTCTTTCTTAGCCTATAATTTAATTTCTCTTACTAAAATATTCCAATTAGCTTCAAACCAGCACAGTCATTCTGTTAGGGCCGTTGTCACACAGGCAGTTCTTCCTTGCTATCTTTTTACCAGATTCAGATGCTTTATACAGAAAATAGATGAAAAGAGCCAAACATAGAAGCTGCATAGCAAGTTTGGTTTGACCTCCTCTTTTAGGGTAAACAGGGAAACTTCACATTTTTGGCCCATTTTAGAAAATAGCCCTCCCTCTTAGAGTTTCAAATATATGATTTAGTATCAGACTGTATTTTAGCATCACTGTCAAAATTAAATGACAAGAAGAAAATTCTGCTAGAGAAAAGGCCATACATAGCTCTATTTTTCACAGTTCGCCGCTTTGTGAGAGGTTGTTACCCTGCACTGTAACAGTAAAACTCACGAGTTGCATTGGATTGTAGGTGACAAATCACTTCACCTTATTCATTCATCCCTGTTGCTTTCTGATATCATTGTGTCACTTCAAGCTGCGAGAGTAATACACGTGCCTTCAACTGAAATCAATGCCAAAATGAACTGCACATGTCAGCAAATAAACAATGCTATGTAAACAGCAGGGCCACTTCTTCGCACTCTCAGCTTTGCTAGTCAGATTTATCCTTGGTTTGTCTGTTACTCTGATACAGGAAATATTTGTCTTCTGAAATATCTTAGGCTTCTTCCCCTAGTTCATTGGTTCACCTGTAATTTAGTTTATTGGTTGTGGGCTTAGCTTGCAAGTTGCAATTGCATGATTTAAGTGTTTCTCTTATGCTTCTGGTTTTAATCAATGTGAAGTCGCAGCTCCTGGCTTCTGCTTTCCATTCTTCTCTGTGTTGATTGTAGTAACAGTGAGGAAACTGTTCCTTACTGAAATCAGAGCTGGCTTTTTTGGCACCATACAGTTAGATAATAATAACAGGGGGAAAAAAATGTTGCATTAGTGTGATGCACCTCAAATGCAGCTGAGTTTACATCCAGCCCTTCTACATTAGATTTCCCCACCCTTCATTTAACCTGTGTTTCTAGTCAGTAGCACTGTGGTATTCAAGCTGACTTCAGCTAAGAGTATGAGTTAATGACTTTAGGTGAGGGGTCAGAGGTTGAGTCATACTGCCTAATGAATCTGATAGGTGTGTATTAGAAAGCATGGAAGGATGGTTAGGGGAGTAGTTTGGTATACATGACTGCTACTTTGTGACTTAGCCTTTTGCTGATTTGGGCTGGGTTTTGTTTGGAGGCAGGGGAGAGAGGCTGGATGTGCACACTTATGTTGTTGAAAAAATGTTTGTTTGAACTGTGAAGAGCTGCTAAGAGTCCTTGTTCTCTAGGAGGAAGAATCTCACAATACGCCAACAGCCAACACCCTTCTTGACACCAGCCATCTAGAAACAGATATCTGGTCTGCCATGCCGATGCTTTCTAATGGGAATTCTGAGCCCAGAAGACCCAAAATAACATTTGATGATGTGTAAGTATTCTTGGATCTCTGCATGTCATGTAGCTGGGATTGTCATGCAAGCAGAACTCACAGTAAAAAGCAGGTATCTTTGATGGTAATATAAGCATTGGGCACCTGTGTGGTTAGTGCTGCCCAAAGGCACACACAGTTTTAATCTTTACAAATGAACCCTTGTCACTGATTAATGAAAACTCTGTTGATAAATGTTTTCAGATCATGAAAGTTGGTTCACAGTAATTCTTCTTCTTTTTTTTTTTTTATTTCAGCTCCTGTAATGGAAACTTCTCATACTTAATTAGTTTAAAATATTTTTCCTTTTCCCCTGTTCAGCACACATTAATGGGTCCTTTGGGTGACCTGTTTCTACCGTTAGTTATTTTACATTCTGGTCACCCATATCTTTGCATGCAGCAGCTTCAGATTAATATCAGGTTAAGATTTAAAGAGATAAACGAGTGTATATGTTGAAATTGTGCTTGCATTTTTCTCAAACAGAGTTTGTCCAACTGTATGAAAACAGACTTGAAATAATTCATTTTGTCTCTGTAGGCTTCACAATGCAGATTATTACATGCAAGAGGCTAAGAAGCTAAAGCATAAAGCTGATGCATTGGTAAGTTGTTTCATAGGGGTTTTTTTCTCTCTTTCTACTATGGAGCTGGATTTTACCAAACTATCCATTCTGAGCGTTATCTAAAGCCTCAAAGATCAAGAGGAACCCTGCTATTGACTAAAACATGCTTCAGATTGTACTCCATAAACACACTGTCCACAA
This sequence comes from Psilopogon haemacephalus, assembly GCA_013396835.1. NCBI lineage: Eukaryota > Metazoa > Chordata > Aves > Piciformes > Megalaimidae > Psilopogon > Psilopogon haemacephalus. Next base: position 1,429,358 of record VWZI01013030.1, on the reverse strand, counting down.
GTCAAACCCTGCACACCGTTCTTAGCCTTTAACAATTCCTTCCCAAAACCCCCAAACCCTCCCAATAGCAGCTATCTCTTCCCAGGAGGAGCAACAGTCATGCTGTTTATGAAGGATGTAAGATAATCTCATGAAAGATGATGTGTTTTTGAAATTTGTTTTCCTATTCACTTTCAGCCTAAAACAACAGTGTTGAAATTCTTCCATAACACAAAGTTAAGAAAGGCAAATCACCCTCCACCCTATTACCACGTGGCAAAAATGTTTGATATTTCCAATCCAATTGTTTAAAATTTGCAACAATTGCTTTTTAAATAGTACATTCATTTTCATTGCATGCTTTTAGGCTGGTAAATAAAGACTGAACATGCTGTTCCCAAAAAAAATCTTGGAATGGAGTAGTTTAATGCCGGGAAGGCATTTTACCCCAGATAAAACTCCAATAAGATCGGGCTAATTGTGCAAAGTGATTTGATTTTGATAAAGCTACTTAATCCAGCAGATTATACTCTGCCATAGTTTGTTCAATCTACCCTATGCTAGGACTGCAGTGTTTGCTTTTTTAATTAGGGACTTTGCTCCTGTATGCTACATAGAGGGCAGAACAGCAGCTCTTTTAAGCAGGCTTAGTGGCACTGGACTCCTCTAAAATGTCTAAAATGAAGTGTGGCAGTTCACTTGCCCCTCAAAATCACAGCTGAAAAAGAACCAGGGGATTATTCACTTCTCACTTCATTATTTGTGAGGTTAACATTGTTCTACATCAGAGACTTCATGCTTGGAAATAAGTGTTTATGAAAAAAGCCCAAATGTAAAATAACCGCTCTGTCTTTTTAGAAAACAAAACAAACAAATGAAAACTCAGCCCTCCCTGTGCTGCTGGTGAGCTGGAGGAGAGTTGGTATCTCAAGCCGCCTGCTTCAGCTCTACAGGCAGTCTTTTGACTTGGGGCACAGTGTTACCAAGTGTGTTTCCTATGGGAGGTGGGTTCAGCTTGTTGGTAACCTGCCAGTAAGTTAGCAGCTGTCCCTCCCGACCTGCCCATTTGCAGAGGTGGCCTGCACCAGCTCCTGCAGCTCAACTCAGCAGAGCGTGTTCAGACAGAGCCCTGACATCTGCCCATGGGAAGGGATGGCAGAAGCAGACTGACAACACCTCCCACAGCTGACTGACCTTTAAAGAACATACACGTGGATCTGGCACAGAGATGCCTGCTCCATGCTAGCAAATATTTACAGACTCAGGCTCTTGATGATCTCAACATACTATGTCAAGCCACTTCCTTCCACAGCCTGATTCACTCAGAAGTGTTGACCTGTCTCCTGTTCTCTTACCTTTGACTATGCCTTGCAGAATCAGGGGTGTTTCTCAAGCAGAACTAAGAGGAGCAGGCACAGCACATCATGCTGCTGCCTGAGGCAGGCCTTACCTGTCACATGAAGTTTGACACCGTGAGTGCTCTCATGGGAATATGAAGCCATCCACTGCAATACAACTTGTTGGCAGACATAAATACCCATGAACAAAGTATCTGCTTTTTCTTTCTGCTATTTAGGTCTCAACTTTTTTTTTTTTTCCCCTCATTCAGTACAGCTGCAAACAAATTATCTCCATATAACACATTTGCTTTGCAATCCCCTAGTGTTAGTTGTCCTATGGAAACAATTGCTTCTGGTTACTTGGTGCTGACATGACAAAGCACACGCAGCATTGAAAGATGTGTTGCAGTGGCTAGAAAGATAATGCATGTGACCTCAAAATGTGTCAGCAAATGTTAACGAGATTTGTGGCAGTGCTGTTCCTCAGCTTGTAAGGAAAACAGCTTTCTGGTGAAGGGCAGGGCATTCTGCATCTTATGGGAGCAACCTCATGAAGACCTATCCTTGTCTGGGCCACCAGTAAGGACTCAGCTAAATCGGGTGGGCTGTTGCAGTGGCAACTGAGTATACCATATGGAAGACCTTGGAGACCTCACTCTGCTCTCAGCTGAGCTCTGATGAGCTGGAGCAATTCATAGAATCATTCCTAATTCATAGAATTCCACCTACTGCATTAGAGTCATCAGGGAGCAAAGGGCAGGATCAGATCCCATTTCTGGCTCAAACTGTGTCCGTCCGAAATCTGCTTTTGGACAGATTCTTTTTATATATATATACATATATATATATGCACACACACACAACAGTAAGTTAATTGTTAATTTTGGAAGACAAAGCAAGGAATTTGAAGACTATTCTGAGGAGTGGCCACTGGAATAGGGAGGAAACACTTAGAAATATTTGTCCTTTTGTTCACAATTGTGTCAGTTATACAAAGGCTTTGCACATAATCAGTGCGCAAGAGCAGAACTTAAAGTTCAAGATATACAGAGGGAAATAATTACAGAGATTGCTTAGAAGTATCCACAAAGGCAAATATACTGTTGCCTTGGACCAACACTCAATATTCTGCTTGGTATATTGCTGTGATAGCCTTCCATTTTATGAACAGAAAACTTGTTTAGATGCATCAAAAATATTTTGACAGAGACACACAAAGAAATTTTTTAATGAAAGTAGTTTGGATCTTTTCTGTCCAGTACCACATTAAAAGAATTCTTACATCCAGCTATCAAAAATTGAAAATGTTAAATACTGTTATAAAATACTTACTATAAAAGTGTCATATATAATATTCATTACACATAAAAAAAGAAATCAGTATGTCTAAGTCAGTTTAATCACAACCATTATGAGGGGAAAAACCTTTTGCAATAAAATCCTAGTAAAATAAAATATTTAGCAGTGCTTTATTTTCTCCTTTTTTTTTTTTTTCCCTGCACTTCCAGTCTTCAGATGAGTGATGAGAGGATATTTATTGGTCAACTTAACTCTTGCATGGTCGCATTCAAACTTGGTTCATATATTGAGGAGCAATATGGATTTGTTGAAACACGCTTGGTGTCTCTCACTGCTTGTGTAAATCCATGTGTATCAGTAGATGTCCACTGACTTTGCTTCGTGGAGTGTCCAGCCACATACTACCTGAGATGACCTGGTTAAAACGTATAGACTCTACCATAATTACTGTATGAATTCATTCTTACCTATCAGAATTGTCTTGCTTTCATCCTAATGCTAGAGGTGCTTTGTATTAAGATCTGTCTATGTAGACATTAAAGCTGAAGGATTTTCTTGGTGGTGTCATTCCCATTTCAGCTGGAGAAGTTCGGCAAAGCAGTGAATTATGCTGATGCTGCCCTCTCCTTCATCGAGTGCGGGAACGCTATGGAGCGAGATCCATTAGAAGCTAAATCTCCATACACCATGTACTCGGAGACTGTGGAACTCATCAGGTTAATGTCCTTTCTGTGATCATTTTCATAATCTCATTTCAGTCATAATTAGAACCTGCTATGTTTTAAAAAATACCATTTCAACGTATTAATGATTTGTCCAAGGCATCTTCATCTCAGAAGTCATCATAATTAGTTCTTGCCATTTTATTAATGTCACGGAAAATTTATAATTGATGGACACTGCTTTTATAAATTATCCCCTTTAGAGGTTATAATGTGAGTGTTATAATTTGCAATATTCATAAAATTAAAATTGAAATGTAGTGGGTGGAAGTAAAGTATAGTAATTTCACTGTTTGGCAATGACACTTGTCTTTTAAAAGGTGTAGTTTTATAATTCAAAACATTAAAGTGAGTCTGTCAGGTTTTCTATTACAAACCCTGTTTTTAGAGGTTTATAACATAGCTGTTTAAAAAAGAAAAACAAAAAAAAAACTAAACTAAAAAAGCTGAAACTTGGCACATCAGATCATAGCCAGAAAGGAAGCTTTCTGTGTGTATTGTCTTTAAAAAGGGTATTTTGTAATGTTAAAGGAATGTGAACCAGCTGAATCAGTTTTAATACAGTTTTATGGGCTTACAGGCTAGGATATGGATGAGAGAGCCTTTACTTACTAATAAAATGTCTGAATTATTATTTTAAAGTCTTCTGCTGTTCCCTATAGCTGTTTCATAGTGTAGGCTCTGTAGAAATAATGGTCTCCTGAGTAACTAAGGGCTTGTTTGCTTTACTTGAACAAATTATCAAAGTGAAATCAAGCAGGATTAAATTTACCTGTAAGCAGAACAGGATTTTCCCTCTTCCCTGTGATGCACCTTTGCTGTCCCCAGTGTATGCTGGGAATATCACCACTAAAGTCAGTGTGATTGCTGGGACTTTACACAGGCAAAAGAAAAGGAGGTAGATCAGGACCTAAGTGTTTGGGTTTTATTATGACAAAGGTTAGGTTTTTTAACATGCAGGATTTTAACATGCCAGGTTAGTGATGAGGGACTGCCAAGAATAATGCATGTTTTACATTATTAATAGGTGTTTACATAATAAAATGTATCAAATCTTAAGAAGCTCCTACTCTCAGGTAAATAAGATGCCTGTCAAATATTTTAAAATATGTTTTACATTCTACACAACATAAAAAGAAGACAATCTGAATAGATTACTTGACAAAACAATGATGTTACTCAACACTTACAACGCAAGTTAAACACTTGAGAGCAAAGGATTTAAGAAAAGGAGTTGCCCAGCTCTGCTCCACTGTGCTGAAACCCTTCCTGCACTCTTGACAGTGGACTGTTCAGTATTTTGTGTCTTGAACTACACAGTTATAGTTGTATGGCAGGATAAACTGTGTTTAAAGAAATATTCTTTAAAGGAGTCTTTCTTCACGGAAGCCCACATTTATTTTTAATACTAATAAAATCACATGGCACGGTTGAATTCTTTTTTCCCTCTTTGCAACAGTCTGTTCAGAAATAGGTGGACCAAAAATCTTTGTTCACTCAAGAGCTGCATCTAGGCAAAAATCTATCTCAGAGAATGGCAGCCCTAGCTTACAAGTGGGTGATGCCTGCATCTCCTCTCCACCCGACAGTGCTGGTGCTGGATGGAGTCTTCTGAGTATATGGGTGCATCTCAGACCATCACTTATCAGCATACACAGCCCCACTGCCTTGCTTTTGCCAGCAGCTCTTTTATCAGCACAGTCCTGCTGCAGGCTACGTGATAGATGGACCTTGGCAGCGAAGCAGCACCTGAACTGCTTTTGAATTGCATTTTTATCTGCTCTTGACTGTAGAAGAATCTGAAGGACTTTGTTACAGTAGATTTCTGATTTCTAAATACCTGAAGTTAGACAAGATTAATTCCACCACCTACCATCAAAGGTAGAGCTTAACTTAACAACTCTTGTAGGCAGCCAGTGAGAAACTGATTTGCCTGTTTCATTGATGTCAGTGGTTAGACATGGAGAAAAAGGTGATTGCCCAGGTGAGCAGCAAGCTGGTACAGGGTCAATAGACTCTACAGACAAACACACAATTCTTGTGAATTCCTGTGGGCTACAGTGGGTGCTGAATGTACAGCCCAAGCATGCACAAACCTTAATGTAGCTCCTAATGTTATCATAGATTTTTACTGTGAGATAAGAAAGAAAAGGAGATTTTTCTCACTTTTACACCTCCCTTCACCAGAGGAAGCATTTTCTCCTTTTGCATTAGCTGTGACTGCCCTGAGTATCTGCATCAGACACCTATTTGTGAAAGCAAGTCTAGCATCAAAGAGACTGGGAGTATCAGGGATCTGACTGTCGAAGATGTTCTAAGTTAATGGTGATGCTAAAATTTACCTTAACATAACACTGAAAATTCCTGAAAGACATACATCTTTATGTCTGATCAGGCTAATTCAGTACAACTGGAACAACCATACCAAAGAGTAGGTGAGATAGGACACGGAGGAAGCACATCAGGTGGTGTGCCACAGCTGCAAGCCAGCGGCTGATGATGGGGGTGGTGGGAGGAAGGCAGAGTGAGAGCAGCATTGCTTGCCTGCACTCCATTACCTCCTTGTAAATGAGAACTCATCAAGACTGCCTGGATACCTTAAAACTTTCTTACGCAACACTGAACCCTATTACTTATTCTAACACAAGTACCTGTGAAATTGCATTAGGGCTCAGAACAATGATTTTATGCGATGAATTGATTTTCAAGAGACTAAATGCATGGAATGGAGTGAGCTCAGTTAAAGAAAAGGAAAAAAGAGAGAGGCAGGAGGTTGGGATTTTCAGTCTTTGATCATCCAGATGCAGGACAGCAGCAATTAAGTAAAGAAGGAAGACCAAGTACACATGACTCATAAAGTAACCAACCCAAGAGTTAAAAAAGCTGCAAACATGACCTTTACTACGCTTAACACCTTTTTCTATATGGGATGTATTAAAAGCTTTGAAAAAGCATTTATAAAGAAGGATTTTGAAGGTATTCAATTCCAAAGTATTATCTGTAAAACCTGATTATATATTACTGTACTCTTCAGTACCTATAGGGCCAAGATCTTATGCTTGTGCCCAACACTCACCACAGATGCTTGCAGGACTCAGCCTAGGTGACTGGATATACTGTCATTGGTATGCCCAAGAACAGTTCACCTCATTGGTGTAGAAAATTGCTTAGTAATTTCCTTTAGCCCTCCAGATTATGAGTGATGCTTTCTGTTGCATTTTACATTGATCTCATTGTTGCAGAACAATCTGACCATTAACTGTTGCAGTTGGAGAAGAATGTCTGTGGCTGTTACTTTTCAGAGTGTCACTAGTATTCCTGGAAACATCTTAACCCTCAATTTCTTTTCTCCTCACCTTTCTAACAAGGTATGCAATGAGACTTAAGAATTTCACAGGCTCTTCTGCCACGGAAGGAGACAAGAAATTAGCAGTTTTATGGTAAGTCCCATTGCGACAATGAGAGAAGCAGCTAAAATCTTAAGGAGGACTTTAAAAGTACTGAATTACTTAAGCAGCTTACAGAAGATCATTATTCTTGTTTTCCATTAAACTATTAAAGGATAACTAATGGATTTCTTCAGCAGCTGACTAAACATTTATTCTCCTAATTTATACTCTTATCAAGATGGGATTTTAATGCTTTTCAACACTTTTTTTTTTATTTCTGCATTTGCTTACGTTTCAAAATCTAACCTCTAGAACAGAAACTGCAAAATATAGGTCAGCATTTTTTTTTTCAGTTTATGGGTTTCATTAAGCAATAGAATTAACATAATCCTTTCCTAATTACCACAGCTACCGATGCTTATCACTTCTCTACTTGAGAATGTTTAAACTAAAGAAGGACCATGCTATGAAGTACTCTAGATCTCTGATGGAATATTTTAAGGTAATCTTTATTCTGTTTAATTTATCGATGTGAAATGAAATTCACACCAGCACTGAGAGCTCTCACAAGTATAACTGCCTGACTTTCAAGTCCCACATTTAACCTCACCCTTGGGAAATGCAGGCAGGATGTCTGCCAGGGAGTGGGGACAGAAGTGATTTGAGGGATTTAGGGATTAGTCACCTGATTCGAAGGACTATAAACAATAATTCCACTGCAATAACATTATTCTCAACATCGTGTAATGTTTGTGCAAGTTTCTGTAAAGGAAACTGATTCTTTCAAGATCTCAATGTGCAAGTGATTATGAACTGACCCCCAATGAACCATAATAAAGCAATTGCTTAGGCTTTAGTTGGATTCTGAGTTCAGTGAGATTTGCTGAACCTTATCGCAGACTCTCCTTTTATTTATGTGGAACTTCAGTTTGCCTTACCTGCACCCTGAATGTTTACCTTTACCTTGAATGGAGCAGAGAGCAGATGATTGTCATCGCTCAGGGCTGTGTTCCTTTACCTCATCAAATGCTGTTTACCCATGTAGGAATGACAGGCCCTTGCCATTCCTAAATTAAGGGAGAAAGAAAATCTTTCTTCAGCTCTGCCAGGGTTTTGATATTTATATTTTGCTGATTAATGCTATTTAAGGCATACACTAATTAGTGTACTTTATTACTACATATTATTCTATAATTATGTAATTATAGTGGTTTGTCAGCCCATCAGTCTTTTTTTTTATTTTTTTCGCTGTTTTTGTCAGCCTCTGTGAATTTGTTCCAGGTTTTGACATATTAGCACTGCAAGCAAGTAAAACTTTTAACACTTTTAACACTGCAGTTTTAATATTTTCTACTACTGGTGATAAAATGGTCCTTCTGCTATGAAACTCCAGTACTATCATGCTGGCAACCACCACTTAGTCCTAACTTCCCTGGTGTCCTCTATGGGTGTACGTATCTGCAACTTCAGCGATGTTACTACTGATGGTCTGCTTAAATTGAGGCTCTCTTGAAGTCATTAGGAGTGCCTCTGTTGTACTCACAAAGTTTTCAATCAGGGATTTGCACAACAAATTAAATTTGAATTAGACACAGCCTCAGCATTTTCATTAAATGTATTCCATCCACTTCAGATTTTTTTTTCCAGATAAATGTGGAATGTCTCTCAGAAAAGGTTGTTAGACAGATCATTTGATAAACCTTTTCTTCAGAAAGTAATTATTAAATAAAAAGAAAGAAAAAAAAAAAAAAAGGAGGCAAGGGGATTCTCTCTTCCCTTAAAACCACTTTACTTTCTCTAGCTGTGCAGATAGGTGCAATGAAGAACGTATTACTAGTCCCAGCATGAGACCATTTTACTGTGTCTGCACAGAGAAAATGTCTTTTAATGTGAATGAAAATAAGAGGAAAAGATTTAAAATATGATAAAATAGACAAATCAGGAGTGCTTGAGTCTAAGTATCCAGTTGAAGCTGAATATTTCAGCTAATGTTCCTGTGTCTGTGCTGTGGGCACTGTGACTCGCTTGCTTGGAATAGTGTTTGAGTGTATATAGTGGGCAGGGATGCCATCCACAGGCACCTGGACAGGCTGGAGAGGTGGACCCAGGATAACCTCATGAAATTCAACAAGGCCAAGCATAAGGTCCTGCACCTGGGTCGGCACAATCCCAAGCACAACGCCAGGCTGGGTGAGGAATGGCTGGAGAGTAGCCCTGAGGAAAAGGACCTGGGGGTCTGGGTTGATGAAAAGCTCAACATGAGCCAACAGTGTGCACCCGCAGCCCAGACAGCAACTGTGTGCTGGGCTGCAGCAAGAGCAGCTGTGGGCAGCAGGGCAAGGGAGGGGATTCTGCCCCTTGGCTCTGCTCTCCTCACACCCCACCTGCAGCATTGTCTGCAGTTCTGGAGCCCTCAACACAATAAGGACATGGAAGTGTTGGAGCCAGTCCAGAAGAGGCCACCAAGATGCTCAGAGGGCTGCAACAGCTCTGCTATGAGGACAGGCTGAGAGAGTTGGGGCTCTGCAGCCTGGAGAAGAGAAGCCTTCCAGGAGACTTTGGAGTGGCCTTCCAGTATCTGAAAGGAGCTACAGGAGGGCTGGGGAGGGACTATTGGCAAGGTCTTGTAATGACAGGATGAGGACGAATGGGTTTAAACTGGCAGAGGGGAGATTTAAACTAGATGTTAGGAAGCAGTTCTTTCCAGTGAGGGTGGTGAGACACTGGCACAGGTTGCCCAAGGAGGTTGTGGCTGCTCCCTCCCTGGAGATGTTCAAGGCCAGGCTGGATGAGGCCTGGTTCTAGTGGGAGATTCCCTTGCCTATGGCACAGGGGGTTTGGAACTGGATGACTTCTAAGGTCTCTTCCAACCTGAACCATTCTGTGGTTCTATGATATGTCCAGGAACTTTTTGCAGTAAAAGCATAAGAGGACAAAAGAAAAGAAAATAAAAGAATGGAAGCGATTATCTATAGATTAATTTTGTATTTCTGCAGTGTTCTCTCTGCTTGCTAGCAAGAGTCAGCAGTACAAATGACAGAGATTAACTATCTGAATTGAGCTGTTATTCAAAATTTTGCAGGATTTTAACTGTGAAAAGCAGCCCACTGTTTACAGCAGAGGCTGGAGAGGAATTTTTTTGGCAGAATTGTTTTTCATGCTTTTCCTCACAAATGCTGCTTTGTCCAAATCGAAAACATTTGTGGACAGAGCTGGTTCTGATTAATTTCCAATTAAAAGTTTCAGATTTATATTTCTGACACTTTGAAACAGAAAATAACCATTTAGCCATAAAAGTTAGTTTGGAAATTTGGAGTCAGCTTCAAGTAAAATGTATCTAAAATAACAAATCTTTAAATTCTAAGGCACACTTCTTAAATATTAGCAAAAATGGCACCTTTGATGCATTTCACCTAGAAGTTGGAGGAAATTTTTTGTGTGTTTTTGCACGTGTTGTCAATAGCCATTGACAAAAATATTTCAAGTATTTTCATTGTCAAATAACTACCTTTGATCAAAGTTTATTCTTAATCTTGACAGATCTTGTCTCCAGATACTGTTAAGAACAATCCCCAGACAGTAGAAACTAACATCACAGTTGCTGTTTCATTGCTGAATATTTCACAGGGGGGATTAGGATCTCCCTCCTCCTTACTTATGAGTGGGAAGCAAAAAAAAAATTACATACAGTACGCATGTTCTGTGCTGCAAAACACTCAGTTCATGTTCACATCTTTAACAAAGCACTGTGACATGCTGTGTAGGAACGTAGAAGCAAGGCCAGTATCGTGTTTTAGGCAGTGTTTTCTGCTCTGGTCAATACTTCTTGGCAAATGTAGCCATGTTCATAGAATCATAGAATGGTTTAGGTTGGAAGGGACCTCAAAGCTCATCCAGTTCCAACCCCCTGCCATCGGCAGGGACACCTCCCTCTAGAACAGGTCACTCAAGGCCTCAAGAAGTCAGGAGTAAGCTTCTGCTCCAAGAGCAGGCTGCCCTGAACAGCTCTGTGCTCCGCTAAGTCTCTGTGCCTCACATGCAAACTAGTGATGACAGCAACCAGGTGAATCTGGTAACAGTGACAGTAATAAGTTGCAGGGAACTTGTAAAATTTGATAGAATTTTACTTGTGCATGCTGGCCTTTTTGCAAAGGAGCTCAGATTGTTTTCAGAAAGCACACATAGGTAGGTTCAGCCTTGGTGCTGCCACTGTTTACAGCAATAAGATACCAGTCTGAGCAAGACTGCCAAAATCTGGGCTTTATTGTTGCTGGGCAGTCTTTATGTACAGGATTGTACAAGGCGCTACACAGGCGTGAAAGGCAAAATGAGTAAGCAGGTAAGGAAAAGTCAATTTGTGCAAGTGAAATACACAAGCAGGTTCTTACTGGTTTTATTTTTACTACTCTCTGGATCCCAAGCCACCTTCCGTAGCAGTTTGGGAGGGCTTTGTTTCATTTAGACATCAACCCAAATTATTTTTGGTTCTTACAAAAGATGTCTCCCTAAATATAAGAATTCATTTGCACTGCAAGGAACTTATTTAGTAAAATAAGTTTCTGTGGTAGTTAAACCACTTCTTTGTAAACTACATCTGCTTTTACCAGAACTTTACTGTATTCCCTCTTGCATCAAATGATTTTCAAGCTAGCAGTTGGAACCTACCAGTAATCCACCAGCCATTTAATTACGAGACTGATGTGCAGGGCTGTTGTGCTACATGAAGCTCCTGTAACAAAACCAGGGAGTGTTGAGTGTTGTGTCATCAGTATTCATCTACCTTTATTTACATTTTTATTTTGTACTTACAGAACTCTTCAAAAGCCTCCCAGGCCCCCTCACCTTGGGGCGGCAATGGAAAGTGAGTATTTTCTGCTGAGTACTTCTCTATGGGAAGAAGTGGTTCCAAGGGGTGGGGGTAAAATGGTTTGGTGCCTCCCAAGGCAAAGGTCAAACAGTGACTCAGTGTTACGGGAGCTACAGGTATGTTTCAAATACGTGACAGGTAGAAAACACTCTTCTGGGCTGCAGAACTGATCTTACAGTTTGTGAGGATGAAGGAACATCCACTGGACTAAATCAGTTACCCACGTGAGCCATCCACTGTGAGTAGGAAAGAAGAGCTTCATCTTTGTGCAAAGCCCCATTAAGTCTAAAATCAGCTGTGGTGGGTCCATGCTGAATTCTTTGACAATTTGCTTCTTAAGCCAAATGAAAGCCGTAAAAATATCTGTTAATTAGCTAGCAAGTACCATGTCATTTAGGGAAGCCAAAGTAAAGTTAACCTTCGTCGCAATGATTTTTCAATGATTCGTTCAGTAATGAAAGGCCAATGAATATTTCATTGATATATGGTAAGTGCTGTTTAATAAAACTGAAGGCATAATAGTGGTGAAAACGTGAAGGCACTTAGTCAACCAATTATTAGTGGCTTTGTACTAGCGTTAAAACACCCTCACCTCAGCTATGAAGTCAGGGTAATGTGGTTATGATCTGCTGTTCAATGAGGGTGCACTGCTGCTGCAACTTTGCCTTTATCTTGCCATTTCTGTTGCCACCTGGCACATGTTTCTCCTGCTTCTTTCTCCTGACCATGCACACAGACACAGGTAAAGCAAAGGAGAGGACTTTACCTTTCTTTCCTTTTTCCTTTGAGCAGCCTGGAGAAGAGAAGGCTTCCAGGAGACCTTATAGTAGCCTTCCAGTATCTGAAGGAAACCTACAGGAGGGCTGGGGAGGGACTATTCACAAGGTCTTGTAATGACAGGATGAAAAGGAATGGGCTTAAACTGGCAGAGGGGAGATTTAAACTAGATGTTAGGAAGCAGTTCTTTCCAGAGAGGGCGGTGAGACACTGGCACAGGTTGCCCAGGGAGGTTGTGGCTGCTCCCTCCCTGGAGCTGTTTCAAGGCCAGGCTGGATGAGGCCTTGAGCGACCTGATCTAGTGGGAGGTGTCCCTGCCTGTGGCACAGAAGGGTTGGAACTAGATGACTTCTGAGGTCTCTTCCAGCCTAAACCATTCTGTGGTTCTATGATACGTCCAGGAACTTCTTGTAGTAAAAGCATAAAAGGACAAAAGAAAAGAAAATAAAAGAATGGAAGCGATTATCTATAGATTAATTTTGTATTTCTGCAGTGTTCTCTCTGCTTGCTAGCAAGAGTCAGCAGTACAAATGACAGAGATTAACTATCTGAATTGAGCTGTTATTCAAAATTTTGCAGGATTTTAACAGTGAAAAGCAACCCACTGTTTACAGCAGAGTATGATCTTTGAGGTCTCTTCCAACCTATGATTCTAGCTGAAAATCAGTGGTCTCTTTCTGGTGATTCATAAGAAGAAATTGCTATTAGACACTCCAAGGATACAAAGTATTAAAACTGTAGAAGGGGTCAGAGTTTAGCACACAAAGAATTAAATTTTCAAACAGACTTTGTTCTCAGTCACTGCAAACTCAAAAATTCCAATGTTATGCCTAAAGGAAAATATTGTCTCAGATAATTCAAAATATTTTAGGCTATGTGTGTGTGTATATATACACACATACCAAGTACACATTCAAGTATTTTTAATATGTGTGTGTACATAGAGATCTAAGTATAGATTATAACAAACCAAATTGATGAAATACAAAATGACTTTAAATAAAAGCTGAGAGGATATTTTAACACTGGAAAAAAGCGAGTACTAAATTAAATTATTCAATATGTGCCAGTTTTTCGAGGCGTTTAAATGTCAGTGAAACCTTGAATTGCAATAAAAACACAGTAAGTTTTACTTCGAGTTTTAGTGCTGAAATAGACTACTAGAGCATTACACATCTGTTCTTTCCTAAGTGGCTGATACCTAAAACTTGCATGGAGCCAAAGCTGTCCTTTTGTTCCTGTCTTATAATAGACTCCTATGAGGTCTGTGCTCTGCAGGTTGTGGCATCTCCCTTGCTATTATGAAGGAATTGATTAGGTGCCCAGGATTTAGAATCAGTGGGTTTTAGCTGGAAGAGAAAATTCCTGTCTGGCCACAAGGTAGGCACAGGAACCCAGCATTTGGGTCATCATCACTTCTAGCATAACACCCAGCTGATCAGTCTCTTGCCACTAACTTTGGAGATAAGGAAATAAACCTCTGAAATTTTCATCTCTGGTTTTTATTCAGAGAAGGAAGCACTTGATATGTAAGTAACTGAATATAACTCATAATGGTGTTATGACACCTGTGACCCAGCACACAAAGACCACAGTCCACACTCAGGTCTTCTGCCCCCTCCTCTCTGGAGTTGTAGAAGAAAAACTCTCCAGCTGGCTCAGAGTTGCCATGTATCTCAGATGTCTCCTGGTGGTACTAAGGATTGTCACAGACCTGGTTGCTGCCACTGGTAGTATGTGTTTGGCCTTCCCCAGGGCTATTCCCTGTAGTTTCCTCTTAATCCCTTGCAAATTTGTACCAGATGGGAAAAGAAGTTACACACCACAGAGAAGAGACCAAACATGATCAGGGTATGGCACCAGTGGAGATGAGTAAGCTGCCTGGTTCAGAATGGGGAGACAGCAGGGTGTTCTTAATTCCTTTTTTTTTTTTTTTTTTTTTAACAAGGCAAAACTTGGCCATTGCCATGAAGTGTAGTCTGCTCAGGATCTCAAACCATCAAAAATCTCAGCTTGACTTACTGGAATTTCTGGCCACTTTTGTTTGAAAGGGTTGTGAACCTCTGCAAAGTTGGCCTGAGTTCCAGGCTGGCAGTGAAACAAATTTTCCCTGGTTTCATTACAGAAATGTTTCCCACCTCTAGCGACAGAAAGCAGAAAATAGAGAGATTTAATAGACTCACCACAGTAATAATGGCTGTGCACAACAGGGTAAATCCAATGAACAATGTGCTTTATTTGGCAGAAGTGCATCAGCTTGTTGTAAGTGGCTCTAACAAAATACTCCTGGTCTCCTCAGATACTTATGATTTTTAACTGCTCCCAGAACTAATCTAGTGCAGTTCATCTCTTCTGTGCATTAAAGACACTGTGGCATGTCAAGTAACCAGGATGTTTTGAGACCTAAAACGTTTCTGCCATAGGATACACTTAACTCTAACACATCAGCTGTGCAAAAAGCCACTGGCTGCTGAATTAACGTGGTCTCAAGCTCTTGAAAAAAAGATGTCTCACAGGAGCCTGTTATTGAGCACAGATAATAGCAAGGCATGGCTGGAAAATCTGCAGCAAAAGCTGTTACCATAAATGCCTGTCAGCCCAAGGCTGCACCTTGCTGCCAATCCATCCTACAGCACTTGCAAAATATCAGCACTGTGGGTCTGTGACCACACTTCATGTTCAGGACTATGCACTAGCAATTGTGATGCCACTAGGAAACATGAAGGGCCAGAAGGAGGATGGGACAAACTGCAAACCTGTCAACCTGGCCTTAGTGCCAGGGAGCAATGATGGAGCAGACCATCTTAAGTGTCATCATGCAGCTCGTGCAGGAAAGCCAGGTGATCAAGCCCTGGCAGCATGGGTTTATGAAAGGCAGACCCTGATCTT
Source organism: Psilopogon haemacephalus (assembly GCA_013396835.1). Lineage (NCBI taxonomy): Eukaryota > Metazoa > Chordata > Aves > Piciformes > Megalaimidae > Psilopogon > Psilopogon haemacephalus. The sequence goes on along the minus strand of VWZI01013030.1, from coordinate 1,414,096 downwards.
CTCACCTGACAAGGTGACCTGCTTTGTCTACCAACAACTGTTGTCTACCTAGACATTAGTGAAGCCTGCTTCTCACAGCATTCTGCTGGAGAAACTGGCTGCTTATGACTGGGACAGGCATATACTTGACTGGTTACAAAATTGACTGGATGGCTGGCCCCAAATAGTTGTGGAGAATGGATTTAAAGCCAGTTAGTGGCTGCTGTTCCCCAGGGCTCAGTGTTGGGCCAGTTCTGTTTCCTATCTTTGCCAATAATCTGGAGAAGGGAATAGAGTGCTCCCTCAATAAGTTTGTGGATGACACCAAGTTGGACGGGAGTGTGGATCTGCTTGAGGGTAGAGAGGCTCTACAGAAGGATCTGCACAGACTGAATTTATGGGCTGAAGTCAGTGGTATGAGGTTCAACAAGAGCAAGTGCTGGGTCCTGAACTTGGGTCACAACAACTCCATGAAACACTACGGGCGTGGGGCAGAGTGGCTGGAAAGTTGCCTGATGGAAAATGACCTGGAGGTGGTAGCTGAAGGCTGGCTTAATGTGAGCCAGCAGTGTGCTCAGGTGGCCAAGAGTGCCAATAGCATCCTGGCTTGTATCAGAAAGAGTGTGGCCAGCAGTGCCCAGGAAGTGATTGTCTTCCTGTACTTGGCACTGGGGAGGCTGCACCACAAAATACTGTGTTCAGTTTTGGGCCCCTCTCTATAGAAAAGGCATTGAGGTGCTGGAGCAATGAAGCTGGTGAAGAGTCTAGAGAACAAGTCTCATGAGGAGTGGCTGAGGGAAATGGGATTGTTCACCCTGAAGAAGAGAAGGCTCAGGGGATGTCTCATCTCTCTCTGTGTGAAAGGAGGTTGAGTCTCAGTCTGCTCTCCAAAGCAGCAAGTAAAGGACAAGAGGAAACCGACTCAAGGAGAGGCTTAAATTGGACATTGGCGAAATTTTCTACAGCAAAAATGGTTGTCGAGCCCTAAAACAGGCTGCCCAGGGAAATGATGGAGTCACCATCCATGGAGGCATTTCACAGACGTGTAGATGTGGCATTTGGGGACACGGTTTAGTGGTAGGCTTGGCAGTGTTAGGTTAGTGGTTGGACTTGATGGTCTTGAAGGATCTTTTCCAACCTAAACAATTGTATGATCGTATGATTCTACAGATTTTCCAAGAGAGTAGCTGTGTGTGGGAGTGCAGTGCTACACAGCTCCAAACACGAGCATGCTGTGCTGACCTCCACGCTGCCTGCAGCCAGCAGGTGATTCCTAATTGCTGGGCTTAGAATTAAAGGAAAATCTATAGTGGAACATTAGTGCTGTACTAAATAGGTAACTTAAAACATTGATGTCCACAAAACTGTGTGGCCGAACTGTAGGCAATTAGAAACAAATCTCCATAGCCAATCTTCAAGAATCCTATAGAGATATTCATAATCCTACAGCTCCTAATACTGCTCTGCAGGGTGCTTTTAAGACTTGCACTTTGCTTATTGTGGTGACTGTATCTGGAGCAAACTGTCATTGTGGTTTCCACAAAGCGCTTTGATAATAAGCCAATATTGCACATTGAGTGTTTTCTAACTGCCATTGCAGCTTCTGGCAGCAGGTAGAAAAATCATTACAGCTATCAGATACTTCTGTCTCTGAGAGATTGCTCTATTACAGATTTTTTTTTTTTTTAATAACAGATTCATTTATAGGAAGAATTAAATCCCTTTTTATTTTCAGTCATTCCCAGTTTATAAGCTTTCCTTTCTCGTAAAACCAGGAGATACTGCTACACATTTGCCCTGACTGGGTTACAGTCAGGTGTGTTTAGTCAAGTGCCTTTAGGATAGCAGTGAAGTGGGGTGTGGGTGTGTGTGGGGGTGTGGGTGTGTGTGTGTGTGTGTGAAAGGGACTCGTAACTCCTTTTCCCTTTTGCAGGAGCACAGAAACGCCATCGCCCATGTCCCTGAGCCCATCCCCTGTCAGCTCTGCTGGAAGCAGTGCGGGCACCGCTGGCTCCTCCTCTGCAGGGACCATCACCATCCCTCAGCGTATCCACCACATGGCTGCCAGCCACGTCAACATCACCAACAACGTCCTGCGGAGCTACGAGCACTGGGACATGGCTGACAAGCTGACTAAGGAGAACAAAGGTGCCCCTCTCCGCTTCTTCTCTGTCCCCTATGGTTTATCAACTTTAGCTTACTTTTTGTTCCCGTAGGTGGTGTTGGGAATGGGACTCAGAACCACCACATCTAAGAGCACAACTGTGACAGCTTGAGCAAACAGAGCAAATCTGCTTGCTGGTCACTGTAGCCAATGCGCATCTTCTCTTGTCAAGCACAGAGGGGGATGTGTAACACAGGCTGAACGTGGGGTTATCTGAGCAGCTGGCAAATAATTTAGTGAACATGAGCCCCAAGTGACGAGAGCTTTTGAGTCTGCAAATTCATTCACAGTTTCAGCTTCTTGTACAGCACCGAGGTTATTTTCAGAGTACTCTGTCAACAGATTTAAGATTATTAAAATGCTTGCTAGGATAATAAGCAAACATGAGATGTTATGTTTATGCAGGGAGTCCTGTTAGATGACCACTGAAAGCCATGACCTTGACTCTTCTATGGTTGGATTGCAAATCTGCTTGTTTATTCCAACAACAAAATACAGATCTTTACCACGGCTGTTTCAAATGAGTTTTGGCAGTTTGTGACTGGGTTATGTCAAGTATAGTGGAGTGGCTCAGATGTAACTAGAGGATGAATCTGGCCTGTTGTTGGTCAGCTGTGAACTTCCCCACGGAAATGTAGTTATTCAGATTCCAGCTTTGGGCTTACACAAATCATTCACAAAGCTTTCTTTGACACTAGAGGTGCAGAACCTAACTGGGAGATATTCCTACCATGAATTGGCTCATTCTCTTAAATTACACTGAGATTTCAGATGGCTGACTTTTCCTGACAAATGTGCTCACTCTATGCAGTTTGATCTTTCTCCCATTAATGTCAGTGGCAAATTTCCACTGAATTAGAGAAACTAAGCCTGAGATTTATAGAGTTTTATGTCTGAATGATGGGTCATAATGATCTATCCCTGGATGAGGAACAATAATAGAAGTTCTGGCCAGTCCTCCCCACTGCTTCTTGTCTTTGTTCGCACTGGTTAATTTAGTAGCAGTGCAGTCATTTTGGATTTTTTCCATAGCTGCATCCATTTTCACAAAATGTGAAAGTGATTCCCTGTCAAATGTACTGCAGAACGTTACAGTGGGAATGCAGAAGGATGCTCTGATAGGAGAAAGAGATGGCGATAATCTCGTAATTAGCCCTGTGTGTTGTAGAGTTGTTAAATGTTCTACTTGGTATTGAATCAAAATAGCTCAGGCATTCAGCCAGCAGACAGAAAATGTTCCCAGCCACTGCTGTTATCAGTCCTCAAGCTGGATGAGAAAAAGCCTGCTGACTCTCTTTCTGTGTTTTCCCCCCTACACTCGTCTTTGTTCTTGTTCTGATTTACAATCAAATAAACTCAGTTCTGCAAAGCCATGTAGGAACAATCTTTATTCAGATGAGCAGTCCTTTTGACTTTAGTGGGACTGGATGTATGAGTAAGGGTTTCTGACATGAACAAGAGATCTAGGGTTGTGCCCTGTACTTTCATATCTTGTTTCACAAACTGCAGCCACGTTGCAAGTAATGGAAAGTTCATATTACTTCAAATTTAATTTAAATGCTATAAGCCATTGGAAAGAGATCAGAGTTAAATACATGTAATAGCATATCTGTCTTTATATTTTGCCTGGAAATATACCTTACTGCCATTTAAATATCCAGTTAGCATTAAGTTGCATGCTTAAACACAAATAAGCTTCAATTTGAAAATTCATGGTGTAACAGAAAGTATGTCATCTGCACCCTTCAAATATTCCAAACACCTATACCTTGCCAACTGGGACAGGACCCACCCCCTTCCCCATACCTGTCTCTGATCCACCTTTGCCATCTGAGCTGGCCATTGTAGTGCCCAGGCTCTGGTACACTGGCATGTGGACTGTGAGTTTAAAAATGTTCTGTGACACCAAACAGGTTAGGTGCAAACCCCAGACTCTACCTCAAGTGCCAGGAAAAGGACAGATCTCCTGGCCTCTATTTCAGGGGTTTGGGCAGTCAGTTTACCATTAAAAAAAATAGATTTTCTTTCCCTCCCCCTTGAAATAAAAATCATCTCACAAAACAAACAAACACAAACCCACAAAGAAACTCACATTTAACATAAAAATGTGTTTTCTTAAAACAAACAAAACCNGCTCTGCTCGCTTCAAACCCGTTTGGCATTACAGCCAGAACAATTTTTGTTGTTGTTGTTGTTGTTTTTGTGGTCAGCTCTTATTGTTTCTGTTCTCTCCTGAATTACAGGGAGTGTTTTGCCCAAGAACATGGCCCCAATGAGCTAATAGAGAAGGGTATGAAAATGTGGCCCCCGTCATTGTAATGTCTAATAGCTTTTACCTCGGGGTCTTACTGCTGTCATAGATGTTTCTTAGGTCATGCCCATACAGACACAAGAAATTTCTTACACGTTATAGGAGCTGTGCAGTCTCACCTTGTCTGTGGCTGTCAGCTTAGGTTTTGTGCTCTTCTGAGTACGCCTGCACGCTCCTAGTTTGGACTTGACTCATGTCCAGCTGGCTCCGAGCAGGAGACAGAAGCCTTTCTTGTCAACCTGACAAAAGATGTGTCATTAAAATAAATAGGCATAGCAAGAGGGAGAACAGCAGAACTGTGACCTGCCAAGCTGATCTGATTTGAAAAGGAAAGTGGGAACATCCTGCTCTGTAGCTCCAGATGAGTCTCCCCTGGTCAGTAGAGTTTACAATGTATGAGAGAGTAGGAGGAGTTTGTCATGAACTCTGCACCTGTAGCAAGTCAGGCTCAATTGCAGACTTCCCAAAGCCAGCCCAGGCGCTGGTATGTGTTAGATCGCCGTTTATAACATCAAACTCTCAACTGACTTTATAAGATCAAGTCATTTTTTCACACTTCCAAAGTTAGCAGCACTTATTCTCAACAGTAGAAAACTGTCAGCTGCGTAGTGGCAAAGGCCTCTTCTTTCACTAACATGTCTAACTGGCTGCAGTGCTTGTAGCTTTTGCAAGAAATATTAAGCTGAAGTAAGGCTTTAAGGTGAGTTCTCAGTGATTAAAGCAATTATTAATTATTTGAGCCTAGAATGAGATCTCTAGAATGTGAGCAAGACAGTGCATTATTTCACTTCTAAATGTATTGATTCTACACTGGAGGAGAGAAATAAAAGACAGAGGAAGGAAGATTAAAAGTAACTGCTGGCTGCAGCATCTTAACGTTAGCAACTCGTGATAGCCCTAAGCTTTCATTATGCTTGCCTCCAGCCAAATCACTTTGTGCTGTGATACTGCTGTAGCTCCCAAGCTGACCAGGGTCAGACTGTCAATACTTGGATAGAAGACCTCAAAGCACCACTTAACTTGCTGAAGAAAGTACTGATAATGATTTTGTACCCTGCGTCTGCTCTCCCAAACTGCAGGCAGGACAGCATTAGCTGGCTGAGTGCCACACTCTGGCTTTTAGACAGGTTCAGAATGTAAAGGCTCAGCCACTGGTTATTGTGATCGGTGGTTGCTATCTGAGCTCTGAGAGGCTTTAACTGAGAATGGGCTCCCACTTGCCTAAATACAGTGTAAGTGTTGTATGTGTGGGAAAGCCTGCACTCCAGTGCAGAGCAAAGAGAAAAGCTGTGGGAGAACAGAGGACACAATCCAGTTCTCCACTGAAAGCAATTAGGAAAGGTCTGTTTGCCCTAACAGGATTAGTCTTTCACCTGAAGAGGAGCATAAACTGGGATATTGCTTCCTAACTATGGTTCTCTGTTTAGTGATGGCCAGTTAACTCTTCCCAGCACCAGATCCCAGTGGCCTTACCTGTCTCATCTTTCCCCTTATAGGCTCCCATCTCATAGACACTATTTTTCTGCTGTGTTCCACTTCTTCTCTTCCTTCTCCCCTTCCACCTCATACATGTCTTCTGGGACCTGCAGCAGGAAGGAGGGCCACAACTGCTGCAATGGCAGTAGCAGAAATTGAAAGGGTGGCAGGGGTGGGGTGGTAAAAGAAAGCAAGGTCTTCTGCAAGATCCAGACTAAATCCTCATGCCCAGGAGAGGGTACAGCATGGAAAAGGAAATACCACTGTTCATTGCCAGCTATTTAAATCATGCAGTCAGCAAATCTCATCTTTAAAAAATGAAAGTGCAGATCATCAGAGCTGAAGGAAGACTACTGGCAACCACTCATACCATGTTGTGGTTGACTTCCAGCATGGGTAATCTCATTTGGGCTGTTAAAACATATAGTTGGCTCTGTTTAAATTCTTTGCTACTGACCATGTGCTTGTGTGTACAACATTTTGAGAACTTCTAATTGCACTGCTGCTACCGAGTGGGAAATCATGGTATGCCATAGATATATTTCTGTACCATTGCCTGAGACAGTAACTTCTGATTCTTTTGTATTGCAGAATTCTTTGTAGACCTGGACTCAGTGATGGGACCATTGACACAACACAGTAGTATGACCAATCTGGTTCGTTACGTTCGCCAAGGACTCCATTGGCTCCGCATTGAGGCTCATTTGTTGTAGTGACTGCTGCCCTGTTCATAACATCCCCATTCTTCTACCTCTACCAGCGCAGAGACGATCACTGGTGGAACTCCACTCATTTAAGGAAGTTTATTCATGTAACTTCATTTTTATTGCCTTTTTTAATATCCTATCTATTGGAAGTAGAAGTGACCATAAATGGAACTTATGACTCAAGAGCAGTATGTGTTGTACCATCTAATCATTTTCAACAATTTTCTATGCCTTGTGTCTCCTGGATCCTGCCATCCTTATGTGCTTTGTGGAACGGTACATTCCCTGCAGTATTGTTTTAAGTCCATGCTGCCTTCAAGTGAAAACAAAAAGCACTTTGAGAAGATATGGATTCCTGAGAAATAGTACAAAGCGTCTTAAATATTTGAGGGTATATATGAGAAGTCCCTTTTGAAATAAATTAGTAGAATTTATAGCTATTCATTCAAAATCATCTTCTGAACCTGAACCAAGGTTGTTGATGCTTAAGTCTGGCATCATTACCTGACACAGTACATTCCTAAGATTTCATACTTCCTATAGGCTTAATCTCTAAAAGAGAACATTGAATATCTTACAGGTACCTAATGTAAGATCACCAAAGGTGTTAAGAGGTAAAAGGTTGAAGGAATGCCTCATTAAAGAATGATGACACACTATGCAATGAGGTTTTCATATTCCATTCTTCCTGTTTATTGTTGGCTTAATAATCTCAGTAGGCAGCAGAATTTATTGCAGTTTTTAGGCAATTTCACAATATTAGCTTTCATAGTCTTATCTACCATTCCTATACTAAATCTGTGAATTTTCTTTCCGTTTTACTGTTTAGTCTCAAACAAACACTCATCCAAGATTTTTCTTCATAGAACAATCTCTCCTTGCATAGTGACTCAGTGAAAGCAGATTTCGACAGGACTGCTACACTCTAAGCATTGATATTGTACGTAGAAGTCCATTAATAAGTGTATGCAAGTTCTTCACCAAACTCTCTAGAAGTTTAACTAACCAGCTACTGCTGAAACATAATAATTCAATGCGGCATCGATTTTCACCTGTTTTGTTCATTTCAGAGCGTTAGAAACGATCAGTATTATCTTGCTACCTTGAAAACAATGTTAAATTAAATAAAAAGACCAGATTTACCCAAAAGCAATATAACATTTGTTTAATAATGGCCATGAATACTTCAGTCAGATTACCTGTTTTCCAAGCTCTGCATCTGTTTACTCATGCTGTCGTGTTTTGGACCATTCCTCTAAATGCGTGAATAATAATGAGACAATTCAGATAAAATTTCAAAGCAATTGTGAATAAATTACACCATTTCACATTTGCTCTTTCCTCTTCTTTTTTTCCGCCCCCCACCCACCCCGTTACAAACTGCACTGCTCTTCTGGTGCCACTGCAAGAAGCACTGGTGCCTGAAACAAAACAAAATGAATTTATATCAATAATTCACAAGACTCTAAATGCTCTCATCTCGTTCTTGGTATAACGCCTGCATACCTTACTGAACTGTAAATTCCATTTCTATAAAGAGAAAATGCTCATAGCAATGTAAATAGTATTCTGTCTCATCTCATTGAAATAATACAATATGTGTATTAAATGCCATCCAGATATTAGTTAATTGCAATTACCTTCTGCTATATAATCCCGTATAGCCTTTAATCTGGTGAGTTATTGGATTCTACTCACTGGGTTGCGACCAGATAAATAGGACAAATTTGCATTTAAAAGGTTCAGACTGTTATGATTTTCAGAGCAGGCCTTGGATATTTGCAGTAAGAGCAGTTTAATGTCTCTGCCCAATGCATATTTAGGTCAAAGGTTACTATAGCTGTCGTATATTAGCTCCCTGTAGTACTACCTTTTCTTAAAAATCAATGATTCCTAATATTTTGTTCCACAAGATTGTATTGTAGATGTAGCCGAGGTGCATCATTAGAGAAATCAGCCAGTTTAGGGTTGCCTGCAAATGACATTTGCAGAACATGCACATCATGGATTATCTGCACATTCCTGTTCCTGAAGTGGTCAATAGACTCTTATCTATTCTCTGAGGGTTTTGGTAACATGGCTGAAACACCAGTCTGACAGCATTTGTCACGCTGATTCTGGCCCCAGTTGCTAGTGAATAAAGCCCCAACAGTGAGCACAACTCAGAAATGTAGATGAAAGGTGCTTGGTTAAGGTATTTTATTTTCTTTTTGAACAGGCTGAGTACTTGAGATGAAGTAGCCTTGGGGTGGTTTTGTCATAAGCCAGAGTTTTCCGTTCTTTCTGCAAGATCTCAGTAATGAGATTCATCAGCTATTTAATCTAATTAAGTGCATTGTTGTCATTTGTTCCTTTAATGTAGACTGAAATCCTAGACTCCCATGCATTTGTGAAGGATAGATACGTCTTGAAATACAATCTTCAGAGGCAAGACTGTTCAAAGAGTTAGCTGCAGTCACTCAGTGAAGGCAGAGTATTATCTTTCCCCCGTTGGTTGCTGTAAACAGACTCCTATCTCTAAATTTACCCTCTGTTCACAATCTTTTGCTTAAACAGCTTAAGGAATTAGCCCACCTGATTTTGTATCCTGTGACTTAGTTTGAAATGTATGCTGAATCAATGGCATGATTAGAGTAAGTCCAGCAGTCAAGTCTAGGATCACAAGCCAACTTACTATTTAGCAGGCTTGTTTCAAAAGCAGCTTAGAAACAAATTAAATATGGAGAGTGAATTACCGTCTTATCCCTGGGGATGATGCTTCTTTTGGGTTAGTTATTAAGGATTATTGCACTTCGACAGGCACTATATTCATCTCATTTCAAATGCCAACATGTCATCTTTGTGGAATCATTTTACCCTTTAAAATATTACTTCAGCAGAGTTAATCAGATGAGATTGTTTGTTTGTTTCAATCCATGGGGAAGCAGCGTGTGTTTGCTTGGCTGTTTATTATGTCTGCTCTTAACACTGCCCACTTCAGACATTCAAGCTCGTGAGCCAAGCACAAAAAATTTACAAGATTGGCTGCAAATCATCAGTTGTTGGGTTTTTTTCCTAAATAAACTTTTTTTTGTTTCTTCTATTGCTTTCTGGATACTGAGCTTTGAGACTGATTTCACGACACATTATCAGGCATTTTTCAAAGATACTGAGGTCAGAAATGACATATTTGTTTTTAAAAGCCATAAACTGGGACAGTAATGCAAGCTCTTGATTTCTGCAGCTGGGATTTAAGAAGGACATCAAGCTTCATGAAAAATTGCCAGAGCTGACAAGACTGTCATTTGTGTCCTGTGCTTCAGAAGGTTTGGAGCGCTATCAGTAGTTCAGCAGTGAGAGGAGCATGCCAGAAATGGGCTAAATACAAGCATTTGGGAGCTCCATGCAAGTGAGATCCAAGGGCAACAAAGTCCTAAGAGCTCAGTCGAGGCATTTACATAGCACTTAACCTCCATGTCAAGGGCTGCAACAGGTCTTACGTATTTGACAATGTGCAGGCAGAATATCCTGGGCTGAGTGCAGCGAGTGTCTCCAGCCATGTGATGTGTTGGGTCCTTGAGAGAAGGGATCGAAGGGAGAGCCTGAGACAACATATGTTGTGTGGGCCACATTCCCCTAGACCATTGGTCACTAACCTCAGGTCAGCTTCTTTGGCTCCTTTCAAAAGGACAAAAGTAACAGTGTGAGTGGTTCATGCTGAATTTGGATAGTTAGATTTGGACCAGTATTTTATTTTATTTTATTTTATTCTATTCTAATTTTTTTTAAGTCTTTATCGTTTAGCTTACAGCCTTTTTGTTGCTAGTGTTAGTGGCAACTTCCACAACTTGCTGCTTCCAGCTTAATTTCCTTTTTTCTGAGATGGTCTTTGAACTTATAAGCATTTCAATAGTCTCTCTGTGAATATATTGTCTCTAATGAGCTCCTTCAATAGATAGGGGCATGTCTCTTGATACCAAGTTGGGGGGGAGGGGGAGAGAATAAAAATCAAGATCTTCATTCTTCCTGCAGAAACAAAATCTGAGAAATGGAACCTGGAACGTTAATTTCTATGCTTTTTAATTTCACAGATTTTATTATCTTCCATTACAGCAGTTTAGATTCACTGACAAGTTTTTAGGTTCTTTGGAAGAAATGTTTTCCTTTTATTTTTTTATGAGCATTTAGTGCTCTTTAAAAGCAATGACTAGTTTTGTGATTGCAGCTTAAAAGACGACAGTGAAAATGGGGCTGGTAAGGATTCAGCCTTAAGTATTAATACATTTGTTTGCTTTGAATTAAGGAGAAACTCCACAACAGACAGTGTTGAAGCAAACACCTACGTGTATATGTGTGTGTATGTCTGTGTACATATATGTGTGTATTTGTAACAGAAAATCCTTGCTCATTACTTCATAGCACAGGAAAAAAAGATGCAATAGCCATAAAGAGAAAATACTCTTACCACTACTGAATGGTGGCAGAGTTGTCAGTGTCCTTCTATAATTTGTGTGTCATCCTATTTGCATCTATGGTCTCCTTGCAGGCAATGAAGGTATGACAGTGACAACTGTGTCATCTTGGTCCCATGGTGCCTGAAGTCAGTGTCAAAACTGAATGTGCTGTCTGTGTCTTGTTTTGTCAAAAGATTGAATTGTTTGCAATAGACTAGTGTCTTGGAATTTTGTGAAAGGCAAAATATGTCACAAGTGACCAAAGAAAATTAATTTGTCATTTTGAACCAAGTGCAGAAATGTGCTGTCCATGCGGAGTCCCACAGACCAAGCTGCAAAGGGCAGCATCTCCCTGACCTCACCACTGGGAGAGAGGCAAGGGGGATGAAGATGAGAAACCAGTCTACTGTGTTTATGACATCTTCCAGCTTTACATACTGTTCTATAAATACAAATAAAACAGGTCTCATTAATGTTGGAGGGCTCAGGTCCTCTAATACTGCTTCTGGGCCTCCATGATATAACCAGGCCTCCATACACAGCAGTGCCTGCAGGCATTCTGTATTATCCGATGAGGAATGGACAGATGAAGAGATCTCACTACATATAGTGCCATACTTTAGATACAGCACTTGTTATTTTCTATGTATAGGCTAAAAGCTCAGTTGGGCTCTCCTTCCATATCAGTGCTGCCGACTGCAGAATCTTCCTGCCTGCCTTTCAGTGTAGCCATCTTCTCTACAATGTAATTATCAGACCTGCCTTTCTGATGGACTTGGTAGCTTTAGTTCAGCCATTCTGTTTCAAAGATGTTTTGTCTATTTCTTTTGTCTTCCAAAATCATTGAGTCTGATCATCTCATGCCGATTTAAACCATGGCAGTAAGCCATTGAACTCAGAAGAGATTGAGTTCAGATCTTCTGCACAGCCAGGGGGATCCTGTGGTTCTACAGAGTGAAATGAGAGGAGGTTTAACTGCAGATGAGTTAAACTGCATAAAACTGGTGTCAGATGAGAATCAATCCTGCCCTCATGAGGAGGCACTTCCAACAGAAATACTATGAAGATAAGCAGTGCCCAGAACTATGGGGTATGTAGCAATGTCTCAGGCAGCTCTTTGACCCCGAATCATATTAAGCAACGGTAAAGACATGAAGAGTGGTTTAAAGAAACTGGGACAAGTTGGTATGGTCTGGCATTATGAATGTAACCTGCATGTGCATTTTGGGAAAGGGCACTCATTAGCATTCAGATGTCCTGCAAAGTAACACCTTTAACATGGTATCCTATGAAATCCAAATATGACACCATCCTATCCAATTCCTTAAACCACCTATAGCTGCCACCACATGTCACAAACAGCTAATGCTTGTCACTGCCCTGAAGCTACTATAGAATTAAATTATTTTTCCCTTACAACTTCAGCAAGGGCCAAACCCAGGGACCCAGCAGCCACCTCACGTAGCAATCTGTGTACTCAGTGCTTTGGAGACTGGCTGCAGAAAATACAACCTTGCCTATCACAAGCTGTGGACCTGCACAGAGCTCCCTGAGTCCTCAGCCTGCTCAGGATGTTAGACAACTGCAGATCTGTGTGCAGTGTGAATCTCCACATAGCCCTGGCCATAGCATTGGTGTGCGTGAGGCATAGTGGGCAACAAGTGCGGTGCCCAGCAGGCCTGAGTGACCCCAGCCTCACCACCCAGTTGCAATAGAGTTATGGCTCTGCATTGTTTTTAGGTCTTCATCCTCTGTGGCTACAGATGGGACTTGGATTTGAGCACTCACTTTTACTTGCACTGCATCTGGAAACATCAACTGAGGCAATATTCACTGTATGCAGAGCTGCTATTTTAATTGGGGTGTCCACAGCACCACTCATGCTTACAGAGCTGTAGCTGAGTCCTGCTGATGCCAGTGGTAAAAGCCATGTGAGTGGACGATGCAGCTGTTTGAGACCTGTTTTATTCTTTGTTTTAACTGAGTTCCCCTCTATGCAAGTTCTGTAAGCTCTGCTTACAGCATGAGTGTACTCACACTTGTGTGAGTGTCACCCTGTTGTAACTCCATTGAAAACCCATCCAAAAGAGATAGCCCTAATTTTCACTCAGTTGTTTCCTTCTCTGAATTAAAGTCAGATTTTGAAATGAATTTCATAGACATAGTAACTACAATGGACCAAACCTTGAGCTAAGCAAATATGAAGTAACTTGGCTCGGCTTGTGGAATTCATGAGACCAAATTCTGCTGCCATATGGCAATCATACAAGTCTTACAGAGCTTGCTGAGCACTCCTATAGCAAAGGAGAAGCTGGTTAGTGGAAATGGCATAGCATTATCAAAGTTTATCGGGCCAGAATTTCAGTTGCATTAACCCAGTTAATTCAGTGGAATTACACCTGGTTTTGTTCTGGCTGAGCATTCACCCCATTGAAATTGCTTCAATGTCTCTGGACCAGAGCCGGGATAACTGCAAGCAGGCTTGCTCTTCAACTGGACCATGTGTTGACTCAGCCCTTGCTCAGGGAAACCACCGTTGACTGCAGTGACAACATGAAGAAGCTTTGAGTCACTGGCAGGAGGCATTTACCCTTAAATTTATGAATGAACTGAATAGTGGACAGCAACCCAACATGCTTTATTTATGACAGAGGCAGAGTACAAGTTCCTCAGCTGGTGTAAACTGGTGTAGTAATACTGATTTCAGTGGAGTTAATCCAATATGCACACAGGAGCAAACTCTCTAACCCCCGGACTAATTTTTGCCAATATATCTCTATGCAGATAAACTCCCAAAGCTTTTATCTTCATGCCTTCTTTTTACTGATCATGCCAATAAAGTGATTAATGTACCATAATCCTTGCCTGTAAGGAAATACTGTATTTTGCAAAGCTATGCAGTACAGAGCACATCATAAACTACTTTAGACCACACAGTCTGGCAAAGCGTTATCAGAAACTAGGCTAAGAGAGCAGCTTTTTATCTGATGTCGATTACGCTGTCACTCTGCACTTCCACCACTGAGGGTTTTACATATGGAGTGAATGATGGCTGTACGTTTCTGATGACTGTGGGCCAAAGCTTCAGCTGATGTGCCTCTTAAGTAGCTCCGGAGATGTCAGTGCTGATTTACACCAGCTGAAAAACAAGTCCTCTCCTTCTTCGTACTGTGCAGGATGCCCTAATAATGCAGCTTCATAAATACACAGAAGCTGGATATGCATTGAACTATTCTGATTCAGCTCCAGATAGTCCCTGCTAAAAGAATTGGAGGGCAATTTCTGCCTGCCATCTAGGCCTGCATATGCTTTGGTTTTAACTAAAAGGCATGTTGCAATTTCATTACCTCTTGAGTTTAAATATTTACTGGCATCAGCATTAGCTTGTACAGAAAAATGGCAAATAAATTCAAACGTGTCATAAATGCTCTTAGTCGAGAGATGGAATCTGTTACTTTAGTTCAAAGACATTGCAGCAGGCTAAAGTGGTTTTTCTATGCCAAATGGGTTTTCTACATTTAAGAGTCTTGGCAAATATTTACCTAGGTCCAATTCTGCTGTTCTTCCCCTGAGCACCCTCAGCAGCAGGTTGCTCTGCTGAAACCCACAGGAGTAACTATGTAAAGTAGCGCTCAGCCCACAGATCACAAAATCAGGCACCAAACGTGTTAGGTTGATGCAAACAGAATTCTCTTTCAGCTATACATATCATTTGAGGACCCTTAAAAATTAGGTACGTTTCAGCCGAGCTGGCAGTCCCTGTGATTCCATAAAATATTATATAATTTACTCCTGCCTGTGTTTTTTGCCATCTCTGGATTGCATATCTTCTATGAATCTTAAATACTCGTGCGCTGAAACTCACGCTCAAAAGGTCTTGGCCTTACCGTCACAGAATATGGAAAGCGATCAAAAGATCTGTTTGGGTTTTGCTTTAGTTTTGAGCTCTCCTTTGGTTTGTGTTTTGTCTTTGGCTGCAGTGCTCCCTGGTATTTTCGAAATTACTCCGTTCAATTCGAGTTGCTTCCTGCCTTCCGGAAAGAAAAAGAAAAATACAGCTAAGGTTCAGAAAACATAATCCTGGCAACCTCAGTGGCTGTTTGCTCTTTCTGGTTGCCTGTTTTTTAACCTAGCCATGCTGAGAGTAGTCTATTGTGTGTGTTCTCTTGCCCACCATTTCTGGCTGTTTTACTCCCTATTTTTCTTCTTTTTTTTTTTTTAATTTTTGTAGGCTTGTGCTTGTGTGTGCATATGTGTGAACACACACATGTATCATTAACCAAAATATCAGGAAAATTTATATGTGCTTTCTTCTGGTTCCTGGAAATATATTATGACCTTATGGTCTTCCAGCAGAAAAAAAAAAAAAGGAAAGAAAAAAAAAAAGTCAGATTTAATTTCTGCATTGCAGTGCAACTTAATTAGCTGTTGGAATTAGATTATGGTTTACTAAATGGCCCTTTACCTTACATTCTTTATTTACTCTCAAAGTAGCCTTTTCTGGTTTTCTTTTGTTGTTTTGTTTTGTTGGGGTTTTTTTAATTATTATTATGATTATTATTCTCATGTGTGCAGATGTCATATCAATAATCACTGCGATTCCACAAGGTGTCTTTGTTCTGAGCAAGCATGTTATTCTTGTAAAGTTTTAAGCATAAGTTAAAATGTTTTGTATAGACCAAGGTAACTGTTAACAATGTCCAGCAATTAACGGAAATGTTGTATAGTTCTAAAAGTTTGATTTCTTTTTGCTTTGTATGTATAAAATTGTATCTTGCCTGGGGTNGTTCTGTTTTACTTTCTGGTGTTCGGAGTTTTATGGTTTGGTTTGTTTTTTGTGGGTTTTTTTTTTTTTTTTTTTTTTTTTTTTGCTTTGTATCTCCGACGTGTTGCACAATTATGCCTTTTTGTTTACATTCGTTCCTTCTTCAGAAAAAAAAAAAAATTAATTATGATAATAATGACGACAGTAATACTTTATGTACAAACATTTTAAATGTACTTTCGTTGTTTTTAAACACAATGTCTCTGTATAAATGATATTGGTTGAACTGGTACGTTTGTGTCTCTCATAGAGGGATTAATTATACTGCCAGTGCATTGAATTATTTAAAAAAAAAAAAAAAGAAAAAAGGGGGGAAAAAAAAAAGGAAAAAAAAAATTTTTATGAAAATGTAACCCATTTTATCACTATAAATTATTCTGTCTCCTGCTATTTTCTCATTCCCCTCCCGAGGTACAGTCAGCATGGCAGAGTAAGTAGTGTTTGTGGGAGACGTGTCATTTGTTTTAATTTTTAATCAATGTGGTTCTGTCATTGCAGAGACTTAAGATGGTGTTAGAAAATAATGTAGTGCTGATAGCAGCTGGGAGGTAACAGGATCAATAGTGTGTTTTCCTCATCCCTGAGGGGTCTCAGCTGCAAGACAGCAGCCTAAATCCCGTCTGTCCCAAAGCCAACCCAAAGAGCAAGGGAGGGAGGCTTCAAAGGCAGGGGTTTTTTCGGTTGCTTGCTGACAGGCAGCCCAGGGCTCCAGCACGACTAAAGTGGTGCAATTCAGCGTGCTGACCCTCTGCACAAGGGTGCGTTTTCTCCCCAGGGGCTTCCCGGGATGACACAACTAGAAATGCCAGGTTTTATATCATCATTGCAGAAATAGCTCTAAGAGCCAGCGCCAAGAATACCAGCTCAAAAGAGATGTAAAAAGCTCTCCAGAGATGCTGAGCAGCATGTGCCCGGTGCAAGTCTGAACACTCAGTGCTGCTGAGTGCGGAGCAAGTGAGGTCAAGCTGCCTGCCGGGAAGGGACGAGCCACGACGCTCCTGACACAAAGTCCATCTCAGGCTACTGTCTCCAGGCAAAAGCAGCAGTCACTGCACTTTGCTGTACGCTCCCTCACACTTCCTTGGTCTGGAGAATTGCGTGCTCTGGAGCTGCTGCAGGAAGGCATAGCCAGAAGGCAGCTGATGGGGATGTTTTAGCCTAAGCAGTGGAGGGGAGGGGGTGTTCATGAGCCCAGAGTGCAGATGGTGTTGCAGAAGGGTGCCTTCAGAGGCATACCAGTAGGTGTTAGTCTTTATTTGAGACTATTGCTTGTGATATCCTGCTTAAAACAAAAGGCTAATTGCTGATACTCTCCAACGCTGCACCACTCTGATATTGTGAGG
Organism: Psilopogon haemacephalus; assembly: GCA_013396835.1. Lineage (NCBI taxonomy): Eukaryota > Metazoa > Chordata > Aves > Piciformes > Megalaimidae > Psilopogon > Psilopogon haemacephalus. Next base: position 1,396,858 of record VWZI01013030.1, on the reverse strand, counting down.
TGGCTTAGAGCTGTCCAGCCCAACAAGGCTGTGGCTTTTCCACTGGTCCTCATCCCACTTGTGTGAATGGTTACCCAGAATGTGAGTGCTGGAGCCCCAGTCCTTCTTAGAAGAAAATCTGGAATGGGCTATTTGGAGCTCACTTCCAGCATGTGCCTGTTTCGTGTTCAAGGAGTCAGAAAATATCATCGCTGCATATCTCAGACATCTTTTGGGTCAGGAGGAGAGAGGTCAGGGCTGATGCTGTCATTCATTCCCCAAGTCCTTAGCATCCTCTGAGTGAGCCCAGAAACCAGCTTGAAGCTTGACTCGGGATAGGCAGCTGATGTCATTCCCTGCATGTGTAACCTTGTAATCGGCTGTGAAGTGTTCTGTGATCCCAGCTATGAATGATGAATGGCTCCACAGAAACCTGTGCTGTATGGCACTGCTACTGCAACTGCACAACTCAGAATAAAGCCCTCTGGAAAATATATATTCCTATATCCAGTACAAGGGATTCCCACAGTAGCAAATGATGCCAGTCTGCTGGCTGGCCTAGGCCAAGGTAATAGGAGAGGGGGGTTGGATGCTCATTTTCATACACAGCTCACAACAACATCAGGCAAGGCACTGTGTGCTCTTTTTCCCAGCCAAGGAGACACCTTCCCAGCCTCCCTAGTTGTGTGGGGCTGAGGCAGTGCAGTAGGATGTTGGCAAAGGCTATGCAGGGCTCAAGAGAGAGACAGAAGCACTATAAATTCTCAGCCAGCTAAGATGATTTAACTGCATGACTCCCTCAGGAATAAATCTGGCCCATGACAAGCTGCTCTAGACCATGGGATGTTTGGTTGCCAGCACAAAAGATGTAGAGGCTGTGAAGACTTATGTACATCTGAAAAGTCTGACTGGAGCTTCCCATGGCCCATGGAACTAAGGCGTAGGAAGCACAGGATAAATCTTTTCAGTAAAAGTCTGAAAGTCTCTTCAGCCCCTCCCATGCAGTCCAAAAGGAAAGCAATACAGGATCAGCTTCACATAATAGAGAGGAATTTCACTTACCAGCTGCATTTCAAAGTGAATTTAGCTATCCTTTTATCCCTTTGCAAAAGGCACGTGTGCATGGGGAGTTTCAGGGGGTTTCTTTTTTCCTCCCATACCATGTCCACGCAGTTGGAAGGACTTTATTATAGCTAATGTAAATGTGTTCAGCACACAAACCACATGTGAAGCTAACGTTAAGCAGAAGTTCATGGTCATATGAGCTACAGAAGAGTTCCTGTAGACTGCCTTCTAAAAATGTGATGTGTTCTCCTCTCTTTTGGGATCCTCTACACCTATGGCCACAGGAAAACAGCTGAACACAAGGGACAGGTTAGTAGGTTAGAACTCAGGAACTGTAATGCTGAAGGAAAAATACTGCCTGAGAGTAGTGCCAAAAGTATTTGGCAAATTTGGACAATAAATTTCAGAATCAGTTTCCTTTAAATTAGTTTGGATCTTTTCTCAGCTGCCTTTTTGTTACAGTTCTTATGTACACATTTGCCTTCTGCCCCTTGGCACCTTGTGCTGGCCTCAGGGGTGATTTGCAGCGGGTGCAGGAAGACTGGGCTCACCCTTTCAGCTGAGGTATACTATGAGAAATGTGTGTCAGGCTGGACGTGATGCAACCACACGAGAAGAGATCTGTTCTCTGCTTTCTAAGCGATTCTTACTGCCTAGGTGCCGGGGGGACAGTTTCCCTCTGCCTTGCCACCCTCAATGAAACCTCAGTGCCAACTGCTCTCATTCAGCACAGCAGCACTCATCTAAGAATGAAGCTCCCGAGTGGTCGCTGCCTTTGAAGGGCAATTCCCACCTGCAGCAGAGGCTGCTGAAAAACAGCACACCCCAAGAAACCCTTCGTGCTGATCCCAGGTTTTGGGCACCATCAGGAGCTTTGTTCAGTTCTCCATCGTGAGGAATTTCCTCACAGTGGTGTAACAGAGGGCAAATTGTGCAGCTTTTTTTTTTTTTTTTTTTTTTTTGGCAACTCTACATTTGCTGCCTATCAAGCAGGAACTAAATAAAAAGGCTGTTCTTGTGCTCCAAGCCATCAATTTAAGAGCAATCACCTATGCGTTCGGGATGTGCTGGCAGGGAATTATCTGCAATGAGAAGCTGCTTGCCAATCAGCGCTGTAAAAGCCTGGTGGCTTTAGCTGTACCTAGAAGTGGATGAGACTCGCTCAGTTAAGTGTAGCACGCAGACCTCTAATGCCCTCTACGGTCTGGGTGCTGATTGGTCTTCTCCAGGTGGGGCATCCAGGGCATCCGCAGTGTCCCAGCCACCCACTCCATGGTTCAGAAGCTCTGACCCCGACTTGCTGTTCCTGAGTGCCTTGCCACAGCCTACCTGCCTCCACTGAGCCTCACTTTGCTGTAGGGGAGCACAAAGTGTTGTGGCTGGGACAGTATGGAGCAATACACCTGGGAAGCTCTGATGATGGCGTTGAACCAGAGGGTTATCATGAAGGATATACTTCCTTATGAAATGTTCCACAGCCAAGACGACATAGAATGGTCTGGGCCAGAAGGGATGCCTAGACGTCATCTAGGCCCCTCTGCAGTCAGCAGGGACATCGCCACTAGACCAGGTCACCTAGGGCCCCATCAAGCCTCACCTTGAATGTCTCCAGGGAAAGGGCCTCAACGACCTACTTGGACAACCTGTTCCAGTACTCCACCACCCTTAGAGTAAAGAGCTTGTTCCTAGCATCCAGTCTAAATCTGCTCTTCTCAAGCTTGAACCCTCATCCTGTCACTGCAGCGCACTGGTGTCTCCAGTTTGGAGGAAGCTGCACCAGAAAGCCTCTACCAGCCCCAGGCACAGAGATTAGTTTCTCCCTAGGGGTTCCTGTCACTGAAGGTCATCTGAGTGTCCAGAGACTGGACACAGCGAGGTGTCTTGGCCCATGGCAGAGGGATTGGAACTAGATAATCTTTATGATCCTTCCAGCTCAAAACATTATCTGCTAGCTGCCCTGTCTTCCTACCACACAGCAGCCACCTCAGAAGGCCTCAATTTGCATGGGGGTGGTGAAACTGAGAACACTCTCTGAAGTCAGCCACCTCCACCTCGTGCAAAGAGGAGGTTGTGCAGGGGCTTAAGCAGGAATTGAACCTTGCTTCCAGCAGCTAAACATAGCAAAGCTAAGCAAGGAAGCCCAGCCAGCACCCATAGGCAATGTTAGTGACCGGCATGACTATTCCTACCTAACAAGGGGGCCACCAGGCCCCCCAGCCTCTGTCTCACTCCCACTCACCCAGGGTGCACCATGGGGACTCAGCAGTGACGACAGGAGGAGGCTCCTCTGCCCAGCGGGGCACAGCTTAGGGCTGCTGCCGTTCCTGTGGCCCATTAAAAAGGGGAGTGGGCAGGGAGGGCAAAGTGGCCACACCTGGGGTGGGAGGAGGCTCCAACAGAACACAGGTGCTCTGGGTTTGGGCGATAAAAGGGGAAATCTGGGGTGGGGTGGGAAAGGGGAGGTGGTGCTGAAAGGAGGGAGATGGACAGGAAGCTGGAGAGTAAAAAAAGGAGATGGAAAGAAAAGGAGCAAGATGGGGGGAAATAGGAGATGGGGGAGAAGTGACAGAAAAAAAATAAAACTGGACTGTAAGGAAAANCTGTATTTTCTTCTTTTGTTCTCAAATGCTGTAATGAGCATTAGATCACCCCCAAGGAAAAAAAAAAAAAAAAAGTGGTCCTGCTCTGACAGGGGGGTTGGGCTGGATGATCTTTCAAGGTCCCTTTCAGCCCCTAACATTGTCATTCTGTGTGTGATTCTGTGATTTTGGCAGCAGAATCTTTTCCATATTATTCAAATAAATATCATCTTGGCTCCACAGAGCTGGTAGTGGTGGTTCAAGGACAGACTCATGCTCTCCAGGCTGCCCCAATGTGATGCTGATGAGGGACTGGCCTCACAGATCATCTAATTATCTCTGATCTAGGCAGGAGAGGCTTCTGCTGCTGCTCAGCTCATCAGGGCACTCTCTCCTTTGGCAGCAGTGTCCTTGTCACCGGTGGCACTGGGGATGTGCACATTCCCCCAGCCAGGACAGTGGTTGTGCAGGCAGCCACTGCCATGCTGAAGGGTCCTGTGCAGCCACTATAGGCAGATCTGAACCAGGGCTTACCAAGTGAAGTTTAGTGCCCTCTTGGTATTCAGGAGATTAAAGTGGATGACCTCACCTAGTAGGTCACCTGCCCTCACCCACACTGTTCTCTGGAGAGAGAAGGCCTGAGCCTTAAACTGAGGTTGTTTCACACCAGCTTAGCATGTCACAGCCCAAAGTGAAATCAGATTCAGACCTTCAGCTTTGTAGCATCAGCATGAAAAACAAAGCAGCTGCACTTCAACACTTGAGGCAGAACTATGATTTTTCTGTCAAAGCTGGCACCTCCCGTGGCGAACGCTGGGCTCTCTCAGCCTACTGAAATGTCACCTCCCTGTCTCAAGGAGGCATTTCAATCTCAATCATCTCCGAATCAATCAATGAACACAGCACATCTATTTCAATCATGAGGCACCATGGGCCAGCGCACAGAGCTCCCGGTGTCTGGCACGGGGGCTGCCGCTGTGCTGCCAGCCCATGGCTCGGACCCCAGCTCTCTAATTGCCTCCACCAGCACTATCAGCCCCCCAAAGTTGCTGTTCGTGTGCGATTCCAGGAAGGTAATTTATTATCCTGGAAGAACCTGACTCGTCTCTCCCATCTATCTATATCTCTGTGTTCCATTGTTTATGTTAACATAATCATTTCTCATGGAGAATGTCAATAAACGCTGGAGACAAAAGCAGCACCAACACCACCACCAACAAAAACCCAACTGCTAAATAATTCCTAGAATGAGTTGTCAGAAACCTTTTATTTACTGATTCCGTGCATTTCATTTATTCCTGGCAGCGGGCCAACCTTTCTGACAGTTAAGATTTATTGATTTAATTGCCTAGGGTAACCATGCAATAAAATCATCTCAAAGATAAATTTTCATGGCACTGTGCAGCATTGAAGTAATTTTTCAAGTGCTATGGCTATATTTCTGCAGGTTACAGGTGCAAAATTTGCTTAAAGCAGAAATGTCTCATTATTGTAACCCCAGCGCATCAGTGTGGTCCCTTCTGTGAAACTCCTTTCTTCTTTTCATTTTCCTCTCTCCTTTCTTTCCCTTTCTCTGACATTGGGTCTTTAACTCCTCCACTCTCCCTTTTGGTTTTTTTTTTTTTTACTTTTTTTTTTCTAGGGGAAAAGCACAGGTCTCTCAGAAAAGGAATTATATTTTCTTAATTGGTTCATATATTCAATGCCCAGGAGAAGAGGAGCTTCAGTTTAATTAGTAGTGAGCTTAGAGGTTATTTACAATGTTATACAGAAGCATTTGTTTCCAGCTGTGTGATGCTTTTTTCACACAGAGGCCTCACATGGTAGATGATTGCCATTTGTGACATTATAGCTTATTGAATCTTTAGATCTTTTTATTTACACCGTTAAAGGGCTCATTACAGTTCAGAACAAGGAGCAAATCAAAATCTCTGATTAATTCCCAGGTTAATGGTAACACGTCTAAAGTCAGAGATAGCATAAACTTCTAACAATGTGAAATGTTTTCTTCTCTCTTATGGTTTATTTGGGGTGGGTGATGTTCCTTTTGACTGTAGGATTTAATGGCCTATTGCTTCGGCAGCCTTGGCAGCCTCCCTTGCCAGATCTCATTGTCTCATTTTGCTCTCCTGCCCCAAAGGCAGCTCCAAGGTGCCAGTAGCACAATGCAGGCACCCAGCCTCGTGGGGGACAGGCTGGCTGCAGGTAGTCCTGTGACTTCAGCCTCTGTGAACCATGCCACAACTGAGTCCAGTAGCCCAAATGCCAAAATATAAACTAGGAAACAAGTAGGGGATTTACTCTGCCATTCTGGCACTGAAACACAGTGAGGACAGGAGACAGCTGTGGTGTGGAGACAATGAGCAGCTGGGTGCCAGGTACCTCCTCAAGGTGACATTATCCCTTGAGACATGTCCTCCCATCAGGCCCATGTTGCTGAGGGCCAGAGGAGTTTTCCTAACACCTCTGATGGATTCTGGAGGAGCTCTTGGCAGGGTTACAGCCAAGTTTGTCCTCCTGCCTTTTAGTCTATATGCAAGTGGACTTTCATCTACCCTGATCTCATTCTGCTCGCTCGCTCCTTCCTTCCTTCCTTCCTTCCTTCCTTCCTTCCTTCCTTCCTTCCTTTCCTTCCTTCCTTTCCTTCCTTCCTTTCCTTCTCTTTCTCTTTTTCTTTTTTGTCTTTCTTTGTCTCTCTTACCTTCTTTCCTTCATTCTTTCCTATCTTCTTTCCTTATTTCTATCTTTCTTTTGCTCTCTTTCTTTCACTCTTTCTTTCAAATTCTTGTTATTTTAATTCAAATTATGAGTAGTAAAATGTGAAATTGTCTCAATGGCTTACTTTTTATGGTGCTTAAGAGGGCCTGGACTTGCAGATCTGCTCCACTGACAAGCTTATGGATCTCACACAGCAAACACTACCTTTAAAGCCTAGGACCTTCATGCTTGCAGTTTAACCTCTGCGACCTCTACCCCTCTGACTTCAGCCTTTCATTGGGTGAAATACGAAGGCAGGTTGGATACATTAGAAGGAGTATTAGTGAGAGGAGAGGCAGGCAAATCAATAATGTCAGTAAAGGTAGACCAATTTATAGAGAAACAATGTCAGCATATGATAAACCTGTAAGTGAATTGGCTGAAAGCCCAGAGCTCTGTACTGGTTTGGAGAGTTTGAAGGGACCTGAGTAGCAACAAGCACGATCAGTAATCCCAGGGCTCCAAAATGTCAGCCATGGCAACTGGCGATGAGGAAAAGAAAAAAAAAAAACCAAACTGTGGTGTGGTGTAGGAGAGGAAGAAGAGAAGAAGGGTGGGGGAGAGGAAG
>VWZI01013030.1:1369203-1389641 GCA_013396835.1 Psilopogon haemacephalus | reverse complement strand
AAGTAAGGAAGGAAGGAAGGAAGGAAGGAAGGAAGGAAGGAAGGAAGGAAGGAAGGAAGGAAGGAATTAATTCAAGGCAAAACCTGTCCAGGTATTCAGGAAAAAAAACAACATTGCCCATGTACTGTCTAGGGATATCAGTGGAGTCCCTCCATTGATCACCCAAAGAAGAAACCTGGCATCTTCATAGAATCCAATTCACTCTAATCAATCTGATACTTGGGTTGTTCTTTTTTTAAAGGTAAGAGAGCACCCAGAGCAATCTGAATGCAGTCTTGAGTCTATACTCAAGACTGTAAATAACCAATATTGACTAGATGTAATATCCTATTTCTTTTTATTGACTCCACAGGAAGTCAAGGATGTGAGCTTTATTACAGTTAAGTTGATGTTGTAGGCACTAATCCTAAGAGCCACTGGGGCCTACCATGGAGAGTCACATTCTGAATATACTCTTGGTAAAGCACAGGAATTGAAAAAAATTTAAAAGAGCATTTCTCTTCCCTGTAAACAGCTGAACAACTCTCATTCTAGTCTCAAAACAAAATGCTTTCTATTTTCCCAGCTGTCACAATTTTCCTTCTCTGTGCCCTCATCCCCAAAATTCCAAGTTTGGGACAACACTCAGAAAACATCATTTTATGATATTAGCCTAAATGACAAAGTGTCCTTTGTTTTGTTTCTGTTTCCATAGGTGAAGTGATGGTTTCAGTGAAACAGGACACACCAGATGATGTAGGCAGTTATATTTCTGTCTAACTAACTCTGCTAATTTTTTCCTTTTGCAGTTCACTGCAGGCTGACAACCCAGGAATGTAAGAGCACATGGGTGGGGTTCAGAAACAGCACCCAAACAGAAGAGTCTTCAAGTGAATAAAAACCTATTCAGAGGTACAACCAGTGAGAGCAAGCATCTGCTCGGAGTCATGGCTGTGTAGAGCCAGGTGTGTACCATATAAATGTAGGGGCACACTGCATGCTCCCAATAAACAAACACAGGAGGAGATAGGCCCCCATCAGAGCACTCAAAGATCCACAGTACTGAGCCCTTCCAGGAGAACTCAGTTATCACTATTTGAAGTGGTCAGACAGTGAAAGTATAACATCACCAGATTTAGAGGGCCTCAGGAGTAGTGGTGTCCAAGAACCACATCCTAAACTATACTGGGGCTGCTGGTTTTGTTGCAGTAGACCTAGTGTTCAGTTTGGAGCCAGCTTAGCTAGTTCTGGTCACAGAGTGTGTGCTAGATATCCCAAACTGAACATAAACAAAAAGGGAAAGGGCTATCAATCACATTAAGACCCCTGCTGACGCATACCGTGCTCACACACATAGAATAAACACCTTTAAAAAGCTCTTTTTAAAGACCCAGACTTACAAGCTGTTTCAAACCCCTTGCACTTTATTAACATTGAGAATGTGTCCTTTGATATAAGCTCTTCCAGAAATGATTCAGATGAATTAGCACAGGAAAATCTTGCTGAGTTGGAAAGAGCTGAATGGGAAGCAGAGCCAGTCAGTGAATAATGAAAGTAAACCCTCATGCTGAAGTATGACTGATGGTGACGTGGCCTGTCTAGAAGAACAAATAACCAAAAGACATACTCCTTGGCCCCAAAACTGGGCTGAACATTTCTTGAAATAACTTCACTGCTGTATGAAGACTACTTGCAAAACAAGAAACCCCTGCCAACCTGTGCACTGCCAGCCCAGCGAAAGAGAATTTCACTTGCCCACAGGAGAGACAGATGATTCACTTTGTAAAAGAGTGGGACTCATTACTCTCAGAGGTAATATTAATAGATCCATCCAGAGTCGCCCATGGAACAGATCTATTGATGGCGCCAAGATCCTTAGCTGAAAAATGTGCAGAGAAACTTGCATATGCAATGCAGAATGCTGCAGTGAAGTGATTACATTTCGTGGCACCTAAAATGCTTTTATCAAAGGACGACTTGACAAGACATCAAGATAGCTAAATGCTTAGGACTGAATGTCAATCAAAAACTTACATGTATTATTCAAGGTGCAGAGTGAGCTTCAGCTAGGCAAAGGGAAAATACTAAACTAAGGCTTGTGGAGAGTGCCTTTGTGGAAAGATAGCAGATATCTTCTGCAATCTAAGTACATTCATTCTGCTTCTTGGCCTAGATGAATCAGGTGTGACACTACCAACTACACAGGGAGTGCTGCCTTTAGGAGATGAGGTAAATGTATTGTCTAGGCAGTGTGGTTCCAGGACCCACCTAGGGCTACAAAGGTTTTTAGCTCAGTGCTCGAAGTCCAGCAGCTGATGGCTGGCATATGTAGTATGCAGTGAAAGAAACAGCTTCCATAAAGAAATTCTCTTTCCTTTCCAACAGGAAAGCAAGACCAGCTGAGCTGTAATTCAGATTTAGCACAGCAACCCACCACTTGAATGCTCGCACACCAGCAGGAAGGTTCTCTTCACCCCAAAATGTTAAAGTGCTAAAACAAGCCAATGCCACCAAAACTTACCTATTCAGCATCTCAGAACACATCTCAGTCCTCAGCTTCTCTGGGATGCTGGCCACAGCAATGGCCATCAAGAACAACACGAGTCCAGCTCAGCAGTGGGACACTTGACTGAAACTGCTGCTGATTTTCTTCCAGCTATATAAAAGGTATGAGCCTTATACTCAGTCCTGTAAAACACCAGAATGACCATCAGTCTCTGGCTTAAACAGCAAAAACTGCCTTGCTACAACAAATGAACAGCTAGAAGAGACAAGTAATGCATCTTTATGCCTTGGTGCATGAACACACAGAAAAGCTTTCTAATGGTGTCAGTATCCTAAGGGTTACGTGGCTAGGAAGTCAGGGAGATGCACAGTCTACAGTCCAAGATTGGCCCTTCTAAAATTCCCTTGGCATCCCACTGGCATCATTTCCTACAGACCACTCAGAGCACCTGACACCAAGTTATTAATTTAATTAAATAGTGGAAAACAATGAAGACAATGAACCAGGCAAGGAATCAAACTTGGGAACAACTCACCTCTGGTCATACAAAGAGGAGGAACAGATACTTTCACTCTCCTTCTCCCTGTGTGGCCCAGCTGAAATATGGGACATCACCTGAGAAAAGGACAGGGTCAAACTACTGCACTATTAAAACAGGGAGTGAAACAAAGGTAAACACAGCTTCACGCTTGATCTGCCATCTCCCTGCAACTGTCTAATTGCTTTCCATACCCAAAGGGTTTGCAAGGCAAGAATGGGAATAGAATGAAAGACCACTGCCTTAAAGATGTTAAATATACCTATTAAGCAGGGGGGGGAAGCAAATTTTTTCCTATAGGGCACATGTATCAATTAAACCTTTCAAGGGGGAGACCTCCCTTGTGCTCCCAACGTTAGCTCTGGCTATGTTACACAAGTCTATTTACACCTTTAGTTAACATGAAGGAGCAGTAACCATAGCAATTATGACATTTTACGACGTACATAAAGTTCCTGATACAGTTAAGTGATGGGGTCAGCGTTTGAGCTTAGCTCAGCATTTAGAGAGCTTTCCCTCCTAGATGTTTTGATTGCTTAGGAAAGCCTTAACCTCTACAACATAATGAAGGGCTGGAAAGTTGCAGGGTAATTTGTAGAAGGGGTGTGCATGAGGGTATAGGCACTATTATAAAGCTCAATAAATAATCACATGAAATCATTGGCATTTAGGACCCTCCAGAGAGGAGCCTTCCCAGCTGGATCCTGATCCGTCATACCTTGAGTAATTCCAGATTAAGCCCACTGACTTTGTGGAAGTGTATGTGACATCAGAAACCCACCATGTATGTCCAGAACGCACATTAACTGGCTCCAGACAGCAGCAAGGGGGTTGTACATAGCTGCAGCCCCACAGCTTCGGCTCCTCCATCCCCAGCGTGGCTCGGGGGGAAAAGTGGTGCAGTACAAACCTAGCCAGCTGTGGGAATGATGTAAGATGCCTTCCACTTGCATTTTATTGAGCAAGCCCATAAAACTCAAAATCCAGCTGTGCACATTGGTTCAGTCTGCCTATTAAAAGGGAGGCATTTTCTCATGCCTATGATTGATATGGCTTCAGGCACATCTGTGTACTCACTTAACCCCCTTCCCTCCACCCTCTCCATCTCAGGCCACTGGTAGACATGAAAAGTGGGAATTTGTCTTTTATACGTGAGGGTATAAAACGCTTCTTGACTTCCACTGAAGGACAATAAGTGGCAGGTCACTTTGATTCCGTCTCAATGCTAATTTTACCTTACTCTTATGCAGGGAAAATGTGGAAGACCAGCACCAGGGCAATCAGCCCTTTTTCTTTCTTAACCTCTGCGGGGCAGGAAAGGGGCAGCTTGGTAAAGTGACCTGGACATATGTTACAATAGCTAATCAATGGCTCTAGGAAAATGTGTGTGAAAGCATTTCAAGCCCACATCTCAGTAAACATTCTCCAGAATCTGTGGCTATTTATCAAATATGAATGTGCTTTTCAGGATGAGGATCTCATTTCCCCCCGGTGCTTCTGTTCCAAAAATAATTGGAAGTGACAATACAGAGGAAGATGATGTTTCAACTTCATGTTTAAAATAAATATAAGGCTGTCATCAGAGCCTTGCTGTCTAGTGAAGATCCCTCTCACAGGAGTCAACAGGCAGCTTTACTGGTAGGGAATTGTGTTCCATTATTGATTAGCTTTTAAGTTCTTGTTACATATTAGATTAGGATAGCTGTATGCATAGGGAATGAATAGCCCAATTACAGTCCAAAATAGCTCATCTCAAAGTGGTTTAGAATTTTGATATTATAGAAAGAATTTTAAGGAAATTACAGGTTTATTAAGAAAGCCTTCAAGGCAGATATTTACATTTTTACTGCGTGGCTTTTCAGGATGGGGAGGGAAAAAACATCCCTCTTTTATTACATACAAGGCTGAATTTGCCTCCTTCCTAATTGGCTTTTCAAAACTTTGGGAGTTAGAGGTTTGCTGCATTTGAGGTGGGGGGCGTGGGGGTGGTCCTGCATAGAAAGTACCAGACTAAGTAGCTGCTGAGTTAGACCTCTGGGCTCCCTGAGTTTAAGGTAGAACACAATACACCAAAACGTGCACCAGGCTCTGATCTAAGTGCTGCTGCTGAGACTCCAAGTCTTGCTCAGGAGGTAGTGATGGCTCTCAGTAGAAGCTATTTCTTACTCTTTTCTGCATGAAGAAAATCTATCAATGGTGCTAAAACAGTCACAGCTCCCTGAAGTTGACCCTCAAGGGCACTTAGAATTGACCACTAGTAACTTTAAGAAGACTCAGGGCTGCTCAAGCACATCCCAGCTCTCAGCAAAGGCACTGCCTCCTGTGACCAGGGTTCTCATGGGCATGGGACCAGGACTCTCATAATACAGCATTCCTAAGAGCATTGCTTAATCTGCTTTAGTGTTGCCTGTTTTTATAAGACTGGAGCAATCTTAGGGATTTAAGTTTCAAAACCAAGTAATTTACTTTTGTTTTTGCTAAAATTTACCAACCTCAAGGCCAAGACTTTTTCAAGACTAGAGTTAGCTGATATAGCCTGGTGTTGGCGATGCCTCTCTTCAGGCAGGTGGAAGGTGTGACCTCAGACCTCCATAGCTCTTTTCTGGTTGGTGGTCTTTGCAGACACCCTGGAAGAGACACCAAGATCTGCCTAGGAGCTACCCTGCAGAGAGAGAAAAGCTGCTGGCCACCACAGTGTGGGTCACAGTTTGCCAGCCCCCACCTGGCTGGCTTGCATATCTGTGTGGCTGGCCATGTGCCATGGCAGGGCTGCTGAGCAAGCAGAGAAGAGCAGCAGCAGCACTGCTCCCAGAATGCCAGTGACACCAGTCTGGCTGCAGGAGAGCGTGAAGCAGGAGTCAATGGTGTGCATCATGCTCAGCATGTGAGCCTTGACAAGATGGACTGCCAGCATAATTTAGGGCCACCTGAGGTACCTCTCAGAGATGCCAGCCCTGGGGACTGTGGGAGGGTGACAGAGAAAGTGTTGCTTCCCTCTTCTGCTGACACAAACAGAGCCACACTGCCCTCCACCCTCCCTCACAACTCAGGTTACAGCACTCACTTTGAAACCCCAGTGTTATAAAGCCCACTTTCTGTGACTGCTGAAAACATAGCCTGCTTTCATTTCACAACAAAATTTTGTCTTGACATTAGGGGTAGGATACAGAAGTCCAAGCTCAAACCTCAGCTTTCCATATCGACTCTTCCCTCTGAGAACATTGCATTTCACAGTTTTCATTCTGTAAAACCACTCTGAACACTTCTGGTACAGAAAATAACCACTCATTTCTATGGAGAGTTCCTAGCCTTCAGCAAGGTGGAACAGTTTTAAAAATTGATCTCACTTTCCCTCAAATTTGCCTAATTAATCATTCCCTTTGTAGGTTAATTCGAGCCCAGCATTGACCACATCTCCAGCAAAGCTTGCAAAAGGTCACCAGAAATAGATTGCCAAGGCCTTGAAAGGACTCTGTGGGCGAATGGCTTCCACTACCCACTGCTGAAAAAGTGTGATTAAAGGTAAAAGGCAGAACCAGGTGAGAAAGCTGCATGACCCCAGGATCCCTGCCAATTAAAACACACAGCAAAAACATTCAGTGAGTACTCCAGGCCCACCAACTCACTCTTTTTAGAAGGTAATCCATGAACTCCTAAGTGAAATGTTCTGCTCACCAAGTTGTGCTGCACAGATAGACTCAATATTCCAATACTAGCCTGCCCCATAAGAAGCCCAGCTTTCCTTGTTTCTGCGTGGCTGCAAGCAACATAAGCACCCAGAGGCTTTATTTCCAGAGTGAAAGTCCAAGTCCTCACACGTGTGTACACTCAAGGTCACACAGGCTGCTCAGGTTAAATATCTCTCTCCTTCACCCCTCTCCCGAACTCTATGCTAAGATATCTCACATCCACTCACAATGCCTTTCCAAATAAGCACCCATTCTGGCAGGTGCTAAGTACAGCTATTCTAATCCAAGGAAGTGGTTTTTGTACTGAAACTGCTCACAGGCACACAAAATTAAACAGGATCAGGACAAGACTCAGAAGGCTCCACCTTATGCCCTGCAGATGAACACTTGCTGGCTGTGAAATCCAAGATACAGTCCTAATAGATGCCTTCTCCACTTCAGGCACACCTGTAATCTAATATGGAGAGCCACTGGCTCAGGACAAAAAAAGTGCAGATGAACTTAGACAGCAAACAGGATGACTTGAGCCTGTGTCACTTTTGAACCTGGGGATTCTCCTGTCTCAAGTGCATGGTTATGGCTGGCAGACATGCCAGAAAGTGTGAAAAGAAATTACATGGACTAAATGAGAGATTAATAGCTGGATGAACCACTTGTTCTCCAACTCTGTAAGTTCAAAGTGACCCCTGGCCCAGGACACTGTGAGGAAATGCCTTCCAAAATAGACTGGGCTTGCAGACTGGGATGGGAGTTCTATTTGCTCCATTGAGACAGGACCACCATCCACACTGCAAAAAGTTCTACCTGAGGTGCTAGTTGAAAAACTAGATAGGGCAGGTAAAACCAGGCAGCTGGTGCCCTTCTTTTTCCTGGACAGGGAGTATATCTGCATGGCTACACAGAATTCCAGGCAGGAATGTTTGGACACACAGAAACATGAATCAGTAAGTCCAAGTCTGGGTATCACCTGCCTCAGTAGAGCAGCTCTAAACTCGAGAGGCAAGCAGTGCTTACTAAACCACAAACACCACATCAGTGCCAAGCAGGCTGCAGATTACTCACATGAGCACCATGCTGAGCACCACTTAGCTCTCTCCACGCAGCCCCAGACCAAGCAGACACGAGCCCAGGGCCAGGGACATGCTCCTGCTGCAGCAGCATCCTGCATAGTGATACATGTGAGAACTGAGCCAAAGCTCCTGTGCCGCGGTGTGCTCCAGAAGCTCCTCCATCATTTGGCACACCTGTTAGTTCCTCCAGAGACTTGTCTCTAAATACCCTTTTACCTATCTGCAGTGAGGATGATTCCTGTCAGACAATGAAGCTTTCACAAGCAAACTGACCAAGCTGAACTCTCATTAGAGTGCCATACCTCCAATAGTCCATCATCTACATTAAATAATTTTTCTTTAAACACATGCACAATACTTGCGTGTCCAAGCAGAGACAATACTTACTTTGTTTCTAATAGTACTTTTTTTTTGCCTTCAAGATCAGAGCACTCTCTTAAAAAAAAAACAACCCTCAACACTATTATTATGGCTATTATTGTTATTATTGCTATCACTATTGCTATTACCACTTCATGCTTGGAAATGTTTCTTTGCTTTCCTTTACCTCAGTAAAGCAAGAGCAATTACATAGCTTCATACATTTCTCTAAAAGGCTACAGAAAAATGTTGCTTTCAAGAAAAAAAGGGGAAAAAAAGGATAATTTTTTTTTTTTTACAAATATATAAACCAAAATACTCAGGGCATTTTACAGAGGCATTCTCACATATTGCTGAAATTACAAGCAATGTGTGAAAATTTGCATAACAAATGTGACAAGATGGTTACTTAAGGGACTGAAACAGAAGGAATAAAATATATATTAGATACCTCAGCTCTCATTAATTATTATTCTGAATGAGAAATAATGCCAGGAGCAAGAGGGGTGCCAGAAGAAGCGATGGGGAAATATATTATCATGTATTTAAAAAACCTTTAAAAGGCATAATAATAATTAGGAAATTATTTCACTACTGATCTTTTTCAGTAGCAGTGCAAACCACCTGTTCATACTTTTATTAATCGCTTGCTCGCCTCCTTCTTAAAGATGGTCTGTGAAGAATTAAAGGAAAAGCTACTTGGGTAGAAAGGAGGAGAAAGGATTCCTGTGATGCAGACAAAACCCAAATCCCTGTAAAATTAATAAGTTTAACTAAGAGCTATCTGTGAAAAGGCAATAATATTTTCAGATTGGTTTATAGCAAAACATAATTTTACTTCAAACAATAGAGATAGAAGAGAATGAAGATCATTGCTCTGCACTCAGCACTGGTCAGACCACACCTTGAGTCCTGTGTCCATTTCTGATCCACTCAATTCAAGAGAGATGTTGAAGTACTGGAATGTGTCCAGAGAAGGGCGACAAAGCTGGTAAGGGGCCTGAAGCACAGCCCTGTGAGGAGACACTGAGGGAGCTGAGGTTATTTAGCCTGGAGAAGAGGAGGCTCAGGGGTGACCTCATTGCTGTCTACAACTACCTGAAGGGAAGTTGTATCCAGGTGGGGTTGGTCTCTTCTCCCAAGCAACCAGCAACAGAATGAGGGGACACAGTCTGAAGTTGTGCCAGGGAGGTACAGACTGGATATTAGGAGGAAGTTCTTCACAGAGAGAGTGATAGGCATTGGAATGGGCTGCCCAGGGAGGTGGTGGAGTCACCATCCCTGGAGGTGTTCAAGAAAAGACTGGATGGGGCACTTAGTGCCATGCTCTAGTTGGTTGGATAGAGCTGGGTGATAGGTTGGACTGGATGATCTTGGAGGTCTCTTCCAACCTGGCTGATTCTATGATTGTTATTGCTGTTGTTGCTATTTTTTTTTTCCAATGCCCTGCCTTACCCAGATTTGCCTCCCTAGCACTTCCTAAAGTACCATTGTGTAGACATGCAGTTAGGGCAGCTCTGTGGGGTTTGCTCAGCACAGCCACACAAGGCCATGGCTACAGAAGGTCAGGTCTCCACAGCAGCACATGGCCTCAGGACAATATTCCCCAGGCAAAGCTGTTGCTGAGCTAGAAAACTGCAGCCCCCCTATTTGGGGAGCCAATGCCAGTGAATGCATCTTTGTTGTTGGGCACACATTCATCTCCTGAATTACACTGTGAAGTGCTCACCAGTATAGTGCAGCCCCTACTGCTCCTCTCACTCCTGCCAGCCCATGGATGGAAACCAAAGTGCAGAGGTGTCCTGGTCCTGACTGATCCCTCCCTACTGCTGCTGATGTAGAAAGATGCCTGCCACTGCAGAGTCACGGCAGGCATTTGTGCATACCGTGCTCCATAATCAGAGCAGGCAATTTTGAAAGCATTTCTAATCATACCCTGCTTTAAGCTTTGAAACATTTACACCTCATCTGTCCTGAAACAGAGAAATCCATTTCTCTATCAGCCTCTTTCCATCAAGCCTCTTGCAGAAGCAGCACAAGATTTCCTGTTTGCTCCTTGCTGCAGTCAAATCTTGTCTTGGTTTTCCTAGAGGTTTTGTCTTGGCCTTCCCTGGAATCCCCATCTCTCACATACAGCATCTTTGCTGAAATGCAGAGCTCTGTGACCATTTTCCCTGTTAGAGTCCTTTGTTTTTATTTTTACTACTCTCTCTCTTGAACGTCTTCTCTCAGCTTCACCATTTGAAGGCTTTTTCCCCACTGTTTAGCCTTGGGAAACTCTTCAGAGGGTTGCTCCTCTCCTGTGTGTTCCACTCAAGAGCATCTGAACTAAAAGTTTAGGTCCAGCAGGCCACAGTATATGCACCTCCACCACTCTCCTAGCTCACTCTCGCATGGGAGATGGATAACATAAAATCATTATGGTCAGAAAAAGGTGAGAGAAAGGAACCTGCTATGCAGTGATGTTCCTTATTCTTCATCCTCCTGGAAATAACTCCATTCTATTTTATCTCTTTCCACTTCTAAGCCTGACATCAGAGGCAGGCAAGCTAGAGGGTGAAGGATGTGAAGAGGGAGAGAAAATACCTTGCACAAGGTCCCCTGCTGCTAAATGAGACCGTGCCATTGTGTGATCTAACTGTGAGGGGATCTGTGTTTCCCTTGGGCCCTATGGCACGGTTGTGTGCCCTCAACTTCTGCCAAGTCCTCATGCTACACTGGACAGCTGCACTGCCAGGAATTTTCAGCAGTGATTCCCTCATAGGGCTGCAACTCAGGAGCTGCATGACTCTGTGTCACCAGGCTAGAAATTAATTTCACCACATCCACCTCCTCTGCTGGACCTAAGTGTAGCAGTTAGTAAAAGCTAAATATGTTTTAAATCGTTGTAAGAGGGAAAATAAGGCCCTTTCTGGGGATATAATTTCCAAGTCATGTTTTACTCTGCCATTAATACACTTCTGGAATGCATGAGAGCTCCTTGCACCCAAGGCAGGTAATAAGGGTCTATTAAAAGACACCATTGCTGTTTCCTAATGCTCTATCAAAGGTTCATTGATGAAAATAACCATCTGACTGCTCTCATCAGCTTTAAGGAATTCCATAAAAGAATGAAATATGCTTCCCCTATAATTGCCTCTGTGTAAGATTTTTGACAATGTGAGTTAATGAATAAAGCGGGTGCCTGATGAGCAAGACTCAGATTTAAGATGTGCCGATGCAAACGAGGAAGAGTCCAACTAAGAGATGCATTTCTTTGGAGAAATTTGGAAGTGTTTGCCAGAGCCACAATTTACCACATACCCCAGGCTACATTCACTGCCAGCATAAACACATACAGCCCCAAGGCAGCCAAAGGTACTGCTTCACCTGGCTCTAGCACTACATTTGAGTCTTAGAGGTCAAACACTCAAACAGCTCGCAGCTGAGAAGAGGAGTTTGACAGCATCTGGAAGATGTCCTGGGTATAAATATACAGCTGATTAAGCAGCAGCATGGGTTTTGCCACCTGCACCCGATGACATTTTATGCAAAGAACATCACATGCTTGGGGGAGGAAAAAAAAGTGCCTTACTACCTGGTAACGCTGTTCATACTCCAGTGGAAATGGATTGTGTGGTTAGTGTTGTGGGATAATTAAATCCCATTTGCCAACTATTCATTTGGCTAAAGCAGTCAGTGGTGCAATGGTCATCACTGTGCCTCTTCACAATTATGCCAATAATATGGTCCCATGAACTTTTGGCTCTTTGGATTGACACTGAGGAAATTCTTTATCTATTTCCAGCTCTGCTAGTGGGGGTTTGGTGTCACTTAATGTTTTTGTCTGAAACTCTTCCACCTCCAAAACAGGAATAATCAGAGAAACATAGAATCATTTAGATTAGAAGCAATCTTTAAAGATTCGTTGCCCAATTTCATTGCCCTTTAGGAGGCAATCAGATACTACAGATGTAAGTGCTGCTTAAACACTTGTAAACATGCCTGCCTCACTCTATATGATAAGGCAATCACTACACTCTCACTCAATGCAAACAAACTATTCAGTCATGTACACTGAGGGTCTAAAATTACTAATGTATGCACCTTTCTGATGTTCCTTCACCTCTACGAGGGTTTGACATGCCCACCTTCGTGTCCAGAGCCAATTCAGGGGTAGCCTGGTACCACACAGGGGTTGAGAGTAGGTCTTGAACATTAGCTGATGAGTCCTAGAAGATGTGAATAGTGTGAGGTTAGATGGCCTTTAGATTTTTTAGTCTAAACTTCTGAATCTGCCAAAATTTGGGTCTGTACAGATCCGCAAGCCTTCTCAAGCACTTTCTCTCTCAACACTTCCTGCCTTCACAAACACAAGCATGTAAAGACTTTCAGCATGCCCACATCTGGGTATTACATGCACTCAGAAAAGCTACTAACCAGTCAGTTTTACACAGCATATATGAGGGCATGAGCCAGCCATTTTGGTAAATCAGCACTACAGCCACACTTTTAACATCCTCGTTACTCCTTCAGCTTTTCCTCTTTTTTTTTTTTTTTTTTTTTTTTTAAAGCTAATTACACCACAAAGACTTTATGGAAAGTGCTGCCAAATGTTTAAAACGAGAGCAGTTTGGTTGTTATTTCAGTCCCAGGCTACGGTGCTAAATTGCACACGCTCACCTCGTGCACTCATCTGTGAATGTTTGACATATCAGTGATTAATTAATATTAATAGCAGAAATCACTTCAGACTTGCTTTATGCTAGAAATCACACACAATCCTGGCTCTAATCACTCGGCACATAAGAAAACTTTAATTGATAACCCAGGTTTAATATCCATCAGGAACGGATTCTGTAGGAGGAACAGAGCAATGTTCCCTGTAATCATCCTAGAGGAGATAGAAAGCTTGTTCTACCAACATCAAAGAAGATTAGGCAGCAGAAGCCTGATAGTAAAGTAGCAATTATGGAGGGTTTTTTTTAATTCTGTGCACCTGCTTCATCAAAATAATAGGCATCTTTTAGCAAAATAATCTGAAACTCAGTTCACTGACTTTCAATTATCTGATGCTGGGAAATGCATCTGGAGAGACATGAAAAAAGGTGATAGACACACAGAGAAATAAAGAGAAGGGGGAAATTAGAATGAGGGAGAATATGAGGGCCTGTGTAAGTAGGTGTTATAAATATCCTGTGCCTCAGGCTGATTATAGAACAGGAATATTTTTGCTGAGTTAGGACTGTGGCATGAGGCATATCTGGCCAGATTTGCTCCTGGTGCAGTGCCTTTGACTACAATAAACAGCTGACACCAGGGACAGATATGGCTCCTTTTGTTTTAAGGGGAATTTTAGGCATCAAACCTTCATGTAAGCAAGGGAAGCACAAGTTAACTTTTCATGAACACCTAAGGCTTATATAACTCCATGCAAAAATGACTACCCTCACTTTCCCCTTTATCAGGTTGTCCTCCTAGGCAAAACTAGGAATGACTCCATAAGCTTTTTTTCAAAAGATGAGTCTAAAGGTAGACCAGACAATCTTTTCCGAAGCTGGGAAGCAATGAAAAGCCCAGGTGCAGTCTTGGTTTACTTCAAGGATTTCCCATTTCTGGAAAATCAAAAGGCAGACCCTCAGATCAAGATTTAAGAAGCCTGCCTGAGGCTTTATTCCCTTTCTTGCCTGACTCCATAGCTGTTACCTGGTATTTAATAAATTGAAGTCTTCTCTGAAAACACTTTTTGGAGGGCGGTGGGCAATTCACTTACACATTTCAAGATCTGCAGCTCTGGAATCTTCAAAGTCAGAGCAGAGCAGAGCTCCTTACCAAAAAACAGTGGCATTACCAGCCCCTTTACCAAGTTCTTGACAAGCTCTCAGCTGGAACAGCACTTTTCCACCTTTTTTTCCTAGCTTTACATTCCTGCTGAACTCACTGTGCCCTCTCACTCCTTCCTCCATTGCATAAAACCACCTGCATCTCGCTCTAGTTTAGCAATGATCCTCATATGAATGCTGGGCAGGAGACCTGTACTACATGTTTTATCTCCCAAGTCTTTGCAGCTCAGACCTCAGCTCCCATCTTCCTCGCAGGCCACCCAAAGCAGCGGGAACTTCCCACCACATCCTCCTGTGCATGCCTCCCCTTGGCTCTACTGTCCCTCCCACTCAATCACATGGATGAACAAGCAAAGGTAGACTTGCACTTAACCAATATGCAAAAATGTGCTTTGTGAGGCAGAGTTACCTTCCCTCCAGCTGTGCTGCACCCTGACACATCCCACATCCAGCAGATGCCAGTCTGTATGCTGGGGGTTGAAGCACAGAAGATCACAAACCAACAACCACGGCTGTCAGAGGCTGATCCTTCAGCAAGAATTACAACCACATCCCACTTCATGTGAATGAGGTAGAAGTAATTCCGTTGTAATTAAACGGGAATTTTTGTGTGAATTCCAAATGAACCTTTGTAACATTATCATTAGTTCTCAATACATCTCTTATTGTACCTCATTAGAATTATTGGTAATAAATGGTAGTAACTGGATTGTAATTAAATAGGAATTAAAATCTGACTTCCTAATGAACTACAACAAAGCAATCACTATTTCAATACACATTAATTGCTGTTCTGTTAGGAATACAGGCAACTTATTTTTAATGAATTGCTACAAATTATTATGAATATATGGCCTGAGCCAACAAAACAGTCTCAGATCAGTAAGTTTGCCTGGTAGGTGTCCGCCAGCTGTGCAGTGAGTGGATCTGTCCAAGGATCCTGGGACCAGCAGCACATTAATGCCAGTAGAGAATACAGAGAATTACAATATTTCCACTGCATTTTTTTTTCCCAGAACCTTGCAATTAATTTACAAAAAGGTCAGACAAGATGGCATTGTGGGTACCACTGAGGAAGTGGACTAAAAGGTGTGAGAAACTAATAGCAATAACAAAAGACTAGTGCACTTTTATGTTCTTGGTTCCTGTTTGATTACAATAAAAGTGTTTGCAGTATGTTGCAGGGTGGTAAACTGCATATAGAAAACTCCCTTTTATTATTTATACATTCTTTCTGTGTATATAGGGATATATAAAATAGATGTATGAATAAAATTGCACCTCTCTGACTGGTCTGGATTTAAAAGCCGTAGATGGTGTTTGCTTCTTTCTATTATTGTTGAGGATGTAACAGGCATTTGTTATAGGAATGAGTAAGCTATGAGAGGCACATTTGTAGCAGGGAGTACTGACTGTTTTGTGTCCACATTCAGGGCAGGCTTATTCTGGTTTGATGGAATGGGTGGAGGAGGGAGCCCAAAGCCTGCATGTAAATGCTGAGAAATCAGCTTTCTGTTCTCACTTTGGAAGCTGGCAGTATATGTCCCACCAAGCAGCCTCTGAGTTACCTTCTGTCTCCACAGTGACTGGATTTCCTTTCACAGGGTGTAAGTTCTCCCCAGTAATTACTAAGGAAATTTTTTCTACCCAGGCTCCTCGTTTCCAGCCCATCACCATCATCTCACACAATGATTTCTAGAGGACAGCAGTAGTTATTCACAAGACTGGGGATAGCCAGTTCTCTTGTGCATGGTGTGAGCCATCCACACTTATATGGTCACAAGGTTTGCCTCAGTGTGGTAACTATCTTCATGTCTCCACTAGTTCACCATTTCACTTCTCATCACACTGCAAAGCCAATATCTGACTGACATTTACAATCCCTTTGGATTTCCAGACCCAGCAGAGGCAATTCAGAATCAGGCTCCAGATGGGGTCTGCGAGAGCCGCAGTCGCACACGTGGGCTTGACAGAGGGCAACTTGCTGCTTAGACATCTTTGTTATACCCGAATTTAAATCACAGAGACTGAACAAGGCAAGCAAACTCACTTTTTCAATTTGGTTACCTAATCAAAACTCTGAAGCTCTCTAGTGCTGGAGAGTGTTCACATATCATCCACTTTCCATATCCAATGCTGACAAAACAATAAGGCGGGAATAACATAAGTCGTGAGAAAACTAGTCTGTCTCATAAATCTTCAGAGGAAAGTGGCTGCTGGTTTATGTTATTGCAGTGTGTTGTTTCCAATGGAGTGATTACTGTTAGATGTATTTTTAAATTGCTTTTGGTATTTTTAAAAATACATGACTTTGAGAGTGAGAGAAGTGAGATTGAGTGGCAGTAGACACTGCCTACAATATGATTAACTTTTCCCCAGACCAGCTACTTCTGAAATCAAGGTTACCAGCACAGCTAGTGTCAACTTTCCCATCTGAAAAGGGTGCATCAGAGTCTATGAAATGTATGCAATTCTCCAACAGCTAGTCTAAACCCTCCTTGTAGTGCTTCAGACACTACATGGACTTGCATTCTGCTTCAAGATGTTTGATTCATAATCACTAATGTTACTTTAAAGTATGAACGTGCATGGTTGTGCGCAAAAGGTCTGTTACACAGAGCCACAAGGTACATCCTATCGTGTCTGGGAAGTTGTGGGGTCTGTCCATGGGGAGGAGGGAGAGCTTTGTGTGTTACTCATCCTACTAAAAAAAAAAGCTGAGCTACATTTTAGATAAAGTACTTTTGGAAGACATTCAAGGCAATAAATATGAAATGAGAGGTTTTTGCAGGACTTTACAAGACATTAAAACTCCAAGTAGAATTTACCTACCAAACTACCTACTTGCGGCTTGCTGAGCTCTCACGATTGGTTTCCTGCATATTGTCATTTCCCTTCCAGTGGCTCATCTGTAGCCATGCCAGTGTCCATCTGCAGGGTTCCTCCTGTGCTGTGTGCTACACAGACCAGGCTTCACAGGGTTAAGCTTGGCAGACAAGAGAAGACTCAATAAGAGGCAAAAGGAAAATGAATTAGAGGAAAATCAACAGGCAGCAAAGGAAAAACTAAATTACATTTCATGTACACACATGCACTCTTTTGGCTGGAAGGGCAGAAAATGTAGCCAAAATCGGGCTGCTTTTATTCTAAACAGTGCATCAATCCATTGATTAATTTTACACTTTGTGCCTTATGAACCTGGGCTGGGGCCATGTATGCTGCTATGAAAGGAAGAATACAGCCAAAAAGGAACTCTTAAAAAGTTGGCAGTCGTTTAAGGCAATGTGTCTGGCCAGCAGGAAGGAGATGGCTCCTCCAGGAAAGTGTATGGAGCTGTAAAACCATTTGTGAACTGGCCCTGCTCAGTTTATAAGGTGTGTGACTGACTCAAAGTCAGGTTTCTTGCACAAATTTGTGACTTGTAAATCGAATGATAAAAGTAGTCTTAAGTATCATTTTTCCAAAAGGGCATTACAAGACTGGTTAAGAATGACTGCATTTCCTCACTAATACCATTAACTTCGGAATTGTTTCCATCCATTACTGAGTCGAACAAGGAGGGTTTAGCCATAAATTGCTACATGCAGTGTGGTTCAGCTGGTCAGCTTTATGATATAAGAAGCAGAACTAAAACAAAATCAAATAAAGGGATACGATAAAGCACTGCAGATCGACTTCGATCTTGGTGTAATCAAATGCAAATGGAAATTAATGGAGTTACACTCACTCACACCAAGGCTGACACATCCCTTGGCCACAGAGCAAAGGGAAGCAGCTAACCCCTCTCAGTGTTGCTCCTCAGGAACAGCTATGGTGAGTAGAAGGCTACCAACTCATGATTTTTTTTTTTTTTTTTTTTTTTTTTGTTAGTTATCTGCTATCTGCTGCCTAAGTGTTTCCTGAAAAGCTTAATTTACCTCAGGATTTCCCTTCCATAAGTGTATGTGTTCCTTTCAGCAGGCAATGAAGGCAAGAAGTTATTTGGGAAATACTTCTAAAATCTCTCCAAGATAAGCTAAGAGGGATTTTAAGTATGTAGAGGTCTGTGTAAGATCTCAAGAAAATTGGACAGGGGGAGTGACTTCTGTTTGTGATGTATATCCTGCCTTGTCCAGATCACATTGCTTAGTGGGGGATAGGGCCAGGAGTTTCTATTTATAGCAGGTTCAGTAATTTCACGACACTGCTTATCTTGTTTGCATCAGGCAAGAGATAGCATGAATCCCACTTACTGATGAGGAAACTCACCTTCTGCAGCAGACTAACACAAAGCCAGAACACCACTTAAATGCCTTAAGACAGGGAGCTGCAGGGTCCAAGAGCAGCACAGGTTTCACACAGGCAATCTGACCATTCCCCTGATCAACACACACTGCCACAGTCAATACACAAGGAACCACAGAATTGTTTACATTGGGAGACACCCTTAAGATCAAGTCCAGTCATTAACCTAACACTGGCAATAGTGCCACTAAACCATGTCCCTCACCACTACATCTACACATCTTTTAAACACCTCCAGGCATGGTGACTTCCCTGGGAAGATTATTGCAGTGCTCGAAAAACCTTTCAATGAAGACATTTTTCCTAATATCCAACCTAAACCACCTCTGGAACAACTTACGACCACTTCCTTTCATCCTATCACTTGTTACTTGGAAAAAGACAATAAACCCCCATCACTATAACCTGCTTTCAGGTAGCTGCAGACAGCAATAAAGTCTCTCCTGAATCTTCTCCAGGTTAAAGAACCCCAGATCCCTCAGCTGCTACTCATAACAATTGTACTCTAGATCCCTCACCAGTTTCATGCTCCAGCACCAAAATGTCCTTCTTGTAATGGGGGGCCCAAAACCAAACGCACTATTCAAGGTGAAGCCTCATCAGTGCCTGGGTGAATTCAATGACATGTTCCAGCTTGCAATGAAAAAAAAAAAAAATTAAATTTAGGTGAGTTTCTAAACCATTGCAACCTGTTTAGGTTGTTTGACCGCCCAGCTATGAGATTTAAGTGCCAATAACCACAGCATAAACACTTCTGAGCAAACAGGGTTAAAAAAAAAAAAAAGTCTCTGCCCAGAACCAGTTCTTTCCCTCCTTACTGCATTTCTGTATTGCTAATTGCTAATTAATCACAGACTTTACAGAGCCTCACCCCCTGCCCAAGTTTTACAGCTAAATTTTTTGTTTGAACTGTGCTTCACCCAGCTGAAGAGTGCTGGAGGGTCAGCAGAGCGATGCAGTGTGCTGTGAAGTGATGCTTCTGCTACGAGGCCTCGTTATTGAAATAACTTTTGAGTTAATGCTTGGAAATAACTTTGAAGCGAAGGCTTGCACAGGTTTGTTTTCTTAGTGCAGCAATTAGCTTCGTGAGCAGTGACTGGCTGCAGTACCTTCTGCCATGTCTGACACATTAAATGAATTATTCACTCCCTTCGTTAATTGGAAATGCAGTTTGCAATACCTGCCGAGCTACAGGACACACAGCAGAGCCACGGATCATCTCAGATAGAAAAATGAAGTCAGGTTTTGCTGCTTCTGCATAAACAACAGAAAGGATGGGGGGGAGAAGGTAACTAAGACACTGTTTTTTCTATCATATGGCTCAGTTTCTTTCAAAAAACTGCCCCTATGACCTGTTCCTTTTTCAATGATCAGATTATGATTTTTCTCCTTCTCACCAAGCCAGACTACCTCAGCAAAAACTCCCTCTGGTTTGCAAAAACATTGCCTCTGGTGGAAATGTCCTCAGCATTGGTCACTTTTTAATGAAAATGTGATGTCACAGCCTCAGGAAACAGCTTATTGTTTCTCCTCTCAGTTTGTCTCACTGTAAAAAGCAAGACTGTCACGAGTTGGCTTTGCCAGGCTTTAGGTAGGCAGGCAGCAGCAACCAGACACCTTTGTGGAAAAGTGAAAGCTGGAGCAGGGAAAAGTACAAGTTGCCCTTCTTGCTTGCTGGTCTCAGCACTGGCTGCTGGGGAAGATGGGCCAACTTGTGGAGACAGCAACCACAGATCCATCAGTTTTTCACCCCCACATCTGTACAGGAACAGGCCACATAAAAAGGTCCATGGCTGGACCTGGATTTATGGAATGTGGATGAAGACGGAGATACAGCTACTGCTGCTCTGAGCTGCTGGCAGCCAGGCATGGCTCTTGAAAAGCTCAGTCTGGATGTGAAGGTAGAGCTTGACCCAACCAAGGGGTTTCCATGAGTAGGTGCATGGAAAGCACTGGGTAAAGACTGCAAAGAGCCACCCAGAAGTGCAAGTCTTTCACCTTCATTACTATCCAGCAGCCCATGCAGCCAGGGCCCTGGCCTGGGGTGATAAAACATCTTACCATGCAGGGTATGACATTTAAAGAAAGAATGGGACTTCTAAATACCAGTTAGCAGGTGAGCTTAACTAGAAATGGCAGGGCAAGAGAATAAGAAGACCTCTGGAGCCTTACCCTGCTCTTCCATCCTCA
>VWZI01013030.1:1357476-1369186 GCA_013396835.1 Psilopogon haemacephalus | reverse complement strand
AAAAAAAAAAAGTGCATAGGTAGAGCCAACTTCAGCTACATCCTTGAGTTTAAGATCTCCTCAGCCAAAGGGGAATCCTCCCGCTTTTCAAAGACACCAGAGTCAGTCTCTAGTCAGGAAACACCATGCAATGAAACAGTGGGATTCAGGCCAGAATGCTAGAACTCATTTTGCAGAGACAAACACCTGTAATTAAGCTCAAAAATACACATTCAGACATCAAAAGAGGAGACACGATTTTGCAGAAGTGCTAAGCACTGATGGCAGTGGAAGCATCAAGGTGAACTCCAGTATATGTGGCAACTTCATACTCACCTCCAGCAGAGCTGCCACCCTGAAGCAGGCCTTGGATGCCTTAGTCTTTTATTTTGTTCAGTCAAACTCCTCCAGGTCAAATTAAGTGACGTTGTCATTGCAGGTCAACGACACTCTTCCCTGTCACATACCAGAGATGACACAGACCTGCTATGCAAAACCCATGTTGTGCACAGAGGAGGAGAATGAAAAGAAGAAATTTAATAAATACCTCATTACTTCCAGCATATATTATGCAAAATTTGGCATGAAATCTTTATCCCACATAAAAGGGAAGGTCACTTATTTGTCCATTAAATTCTCCTCAGTCTACATCATTATAGTCATAGTTTTTCTTATACTTAACGTAGTAAGGGCCTGCCAAACTCATTAGACATCAGCTGATAAATGGATTTGAACTCACAATCTGTTAAAAATCACATTGGCACATTAGAGCAATATTTCCATGGCTTAGAGACTGTATACATTTAAATCTTCCCAGAGAGGATTTTGAGTATTTTTGATCCAGTGCAGCAGACTCGACACATAATTCAAGTCTGCTTGCCATAAAAATTTACAGGCTGGGATCTTAGTATCACCAGTCATAAATCAAAACTGCACACTTACAAATTGTGGCAGTGGCAAAATGCTGGATAGGTTGTAAACATCATCAAGCTCATTGTCACGCAGCACTTGCATTGGAATAATAGAGGGAGATACTGCTAAATGTTGCATATATTTCCTCTTGTCTGCTGGAATTTGTACAGGTACCCCTGTGTTCATTTCCAGCCTGGGCAGATCTCTGGGTAGGTAAGAGCTCCTGAAGACACGCTGGATTCTCACCATAGTGCCATGACTTCAGATAAGCTCTCCTGTGAAAAGTGGACAGAGGGGAATGTGGGGTGTGTTTATGTCACGGTTTATTTTTCACTTACTCATTGTTCTTTATTGTAATTTCCCCCAGCTGATGATAAAATGCTACCAAAGCATTGGGCTGATAATTTGCAGGCTCTCCTGCTGCTCTGTCTGTTATAAAGTTGCTCACGTCTGCAGGAGAGTCTTGCTTCCTTTTGGATTTATGAGCCTAATGAACCACCATTATTCTCCATCACAGGAGCCAGAGATGCTGTGACATTATAGCAGGAAGATTTGAAAACTTATGAGAAAGCACTTGAAACAAACTGCTGCTCTTAATAAGTGCCTCTTGTCTTCAGTGTGGTCTGAGGAAGATCTAAGTGAGCTAATGAATGAACAAAGCGAGTCCTGCACTAACCCTACAAGCACCATTGCAGAGTGAGCAGTACTAGTGAGACAAATGCTCTGCTGAGATCAACCATATTTATCAGTGGCAGGATGCTGACAAAAGTTCCACTGAAGGGCCCACTCAGCACACAAAGAGCCCAAGTCCTCAGGACCGCTTAGATTTTCCAGATCAGGTTTGTTGGATGGATGAAACTGAAAACAATTAAACTGAACTGCAATTAAATTTAACTTTCACCTTACCAAAAGATCTTTCACAGAGCCTGAGCTGCCTGACTAGACAGCATTTTGCCCCCTGAGCACTCCAGGTTAATTCAGGCATATCTTTTCCCTGGACCATTCTTGGCAGTCACCAAATCAGATAATTTCAAACCAAAGAAGCAAAGCTGGGTAAAGAGAGACCACTTCCTGAAGAAGAGCTGCAGACTGCTGGTCACCTTGTTGTTCCCATAAAAGGGCACATTTCTGCCTACCATGGCAGGACACAATGAAAAAAAACGCAGTACCATGGTTAGGCCAGCCTCAGGCTGTTTAGGAAGTTGTAGGTCATAACCCACACCTTCATCTGCACCTGGAGACCATTAAGAAGCCCATGTGAAGCCTGGAGCACATGGTTCATTGGCTCCCAGTGAGATGCCCAGAGTTAAAAGCATGTCCTGTTCAGAGCCCCATTGTGCAAGCTGTTGTTATCAAAGAGACCATTCTTGGACCCAAAAATTTACCTCAGTTAAAAACTGGAGGGAGGAAAACAGAAGTGAGTTGCCTGGTGTTAAGCAACAAGTCAACAGCAGCGCTAGATGTAGAACCCAGGTTGTTGGCTGGGAGCACAAGCAAGACACCAGTGTGCTCTGGCAAGGTTTCTGCTGCCTTTGGCTCTTCTGCTGGATTCCCAGAGACAAGTGGGTTGAACCAGTTGAGCCATGCTGGCTGTTGAGTCAGAACTTGAGATGATGCCAGTCCCTCCCTACTCTGAATGTCCCTGCCTGAAGAGCCAGCTGGCTATCTCCAGACTCACACCCAAGTATCAAACAACACCTCCAGAGCGTGGCTGGTCAGAAGCTTACCTTCAGGTCAACCCCGAGCCATAGCGCTAGTTTTGACACATCTCTTGTTGTCCAAGGGGGTTGTTAGAGGTGGCTGGAAGTTAAGTTTGCAGGTAAGTAGCCTTGCCAAACTAAGGAGACCTCCCACCAGACATGATTCTTCAGCATGCTGTAAACTCTGTGCTGTTCATAAATGCTCTGTTGTCTTCATTTCCTCTGCAATCATCACGTCTTTCATCATGGCACATGTATCTCAGCAATTGTCCTCATTACAAAACCACCATGGCATAACTGGGGGGGGATGACATCTTCCTTCTGTGCTACAGTAGGATTGGGAAGTCAGGGTAACGCAGGTCACTTAGGCAGCAACATATTAGCAGAAGATGTATGGCGACATGCCAATCAGTGGTGCTTTGAAAAACTCAACCTAGGTGACTCTGTTTGTTAAAAAGTATTCCAAAGCTCCAATTACAATCAGTTAAAAGCAATAAGCATGAAAATTATTTTAAAACAAACTTTAATTAATTTCAGCATATGTTTCACTTAGGCTGATTAGTCAAATCTGATTTTCTGAAAAGAAACAATAAACATCTGCTAATGATGATTTACATATTACAGCTCACATGGCCTGCAGCGTATTCTGTGGTGATGGAGGTTCTGCACAGCATAGGGAAGAGACATTGTGCTGTGCCAGGTCCCTCCAGCCTTCAGCCTTCAGGTATGGGGAGTGACATATATGATTTTTTAATAAACTGGCTAGACATGCCCTTAAAGAACATGACAGCATTTGAATGAACACCTTCCTGGGTAAAGGCTTTCCTTTTTGTTAAGTACTCTTTAGATGAGAAATAGGTAAAGTAGCCTGAAGCCTGGGTTCACAGGACCCCAAGCTGAAGCTCTCCACAGCCTGACCTTGATACAGACCCATACTCCAAGATGCCAAGTGGGAAGCTATTCAGGCAGCTGCATTCAGAATAACAAGAAGGGCTTAACCTATTGTTCAGACCCCGCATCCCTGTAAAATCAGTGGGGGAAAAATTATCACTTGCTATAAACACCTAACTTAGCCAACACAATCATTTATTCTCTGTTCATTATATAGGGAGACAGGATGTGATAATCCTGCATAGTCAGGAGGCTAAATCCCTCTTCACGCCTGAGACTCCTTCGTGGGAGGCCTGAATACAGTCCACTCATACCTTTGGGCTTGTAGCTCACAGCAGTGCAAATATTTGAAAGTCCATGGCATTTTATACTCACAAGGCTGATAATGGAACAGCTTTAATATCCTTACAATGCCAAATCCAGATTAGCACGATAGTAGTGGCTCCCAAGCAGTTTATTAGGAGTCATAACCAACACGTAGCAATCCTAGAAGGGGGGGAAAAAGGAGATTAAAAAAAAAAAAGTTCTGCCAATGTATACTGCAAGCTGCAGGATGTTGTATTCCAAGAGTTATTTCAGTTGCAGAAAGCACATGGTGTCATTACTTGGCATGAAGAGAGAGGATAAAGAGAGAACCGTCTATGACAGGTGTTGCTTTAAATATTTTGAAGATATGCATCAGGAATAGTTCATAAAAGTGCTTCCAAAGTAGCTCTTACACCCACTGGGCTTGGCAGTCCTCACTCTTAAAAAACATGAACTTGGCAAAGGAGTCTCCTAAATCTTTTAAACTAGCTTAATCCTCCCAGTAATGAAACGTGCACTCAGCTAGATGGGTGCATTTATCTGAAACTCACTTATTTACAAGCAACTAAAACATGAAATGAGCTGCTCCCGGAAGGCAACTTTGTACTTCCCAACTCTTCCACTATCATAAATCAACCCATTCAAGAGAGCGCAGCATTTGTTTTTCCCATTTCATTGGGAAAATTTCATTTTCCCATCCCATTTTCATTCCTTATGAATAACCATTCCCCATTTAATGCCAACGATGATCCTCTGGAGACGCCTCTGCACAATTCTGTGATTTCTGGTTTCTTTGGGACTAAAAGTGTGTGTGTGTGTGTGTGTGTGTGTGTTGGCAGACATCAGGAGGTTTGCAAAATCTGCCATTTTGGGAACGTTTCAAAGAAGGTTCTTTTCCCCAAACAATGCTGCTGCAGCACAGGCATCGAATACAAGTGGTAACAGTAGGATCACCACTTTTCCACCAATTACCTCTCTGCACAGAGCAATCCAACAAGCAGGAAATAGAGCTGTACTTCAAATGTCTGCTCCTTTCATACCTGTACTGCTGTGCCCAGACACACAGCTAGATGCACTCGTCACAACCACTCAGTGCTTTCTGAGTTTTGCAGAAGGCAGAAGAGCAGCCTTAATTAATTAAATGTAAAGATTTAACTCCTCGAGCTTCTGCCCAGCTTGGTGAAGTAAAAGGTTGCCCAGGCTTCCTCATCAGCATATTTGCTAAGGTGTCCATGCTCCATTATGCTATTCCTGCATAACAAAGGGTCCAGTGGTCAAGTTGAACAAGGTATTTTCAGCTTTGGGATTCAGAATTAGTATTAAACCTTCTCTTTCGGGAATTCCTTCCAGAAATTACACTACCCCAACAGAGAGCACCGATTCATGACTGCAGAGAATAGCACACCTTGGAAGAAGGAAACACCAGAGCAACAGGAGATCAAAGCTGGCAAGTGGTAGCTGAAAACACCATCACTAAGCCAGCCAGAGCCTGGGCAGTCACAGAGCTTCTCCATGCCTCATCACTGACTGGAAGCTAATGCCAGTTGGCTTATGTTAGAGAAAGCAGCCTTTGCAAGGATAAACATTCCACGCAAAATTATCTGAAGATCAGAATTTTCCTTTTATTCTTTTCTCACTTGCCTGAGAGAATGGCATTGTTAATGAATACACTTGTCTTTGCCTTTCTACACCAAACTATCACCTGTCACCTGATCAGTTCAGCTGAACAACTACTACAAGGATTGCCATTTATTCTGGAACATTTTCAAGTGCTGGATTTAAAGCAGCACAAAGAGCAGCATCATGTTTGAGAACACAATTTGAGGCCACAGAAATTGGAAAAAATCTGTTTCCACAGAAGGCCTGTAGCTCTTCATTCACTCCTGTATCCTCTTTGAGGTCTGGAGTAAAGATTTGCTGGGAAAATGAGTTACATGTGAATATACCAGATGATGAGTCAGAAAAGCTCTGGGCAAGAATTCAGCAAACCTCAGTTTTACCAGGGTTCATATGGTTCTAAAACAAGATCCTGAGGAGCATGCTGTCAAGCATTTGAGAAACCGGGCATGATGCATACATGGCTTTTGTCAGCCAGCAAACTGGATATGTGTGAGATGGAGGTGGCTTCTCACAAATTCTGCTCTCCCCTAAATACAGAGGTCCTCAAATTTTGTTGGCCTGGGAATGAGTGTGAAATAAAAAAACGTCTTCCAGAAGCTCAGATTTTTCTCATTGTGTCTGCATCAATGAGAATTCCTTTTAATTCCCTGGTGATACAATCAACACTGGAGGGTCTCAAAGGTGACACAAGAAGCCCATGTTGTAAGAGATGGTCTCTTTTCTGACAGGTATCAAAGAGCACCTTCAACCTCCTCTGGAAAAAGTGAAAGAGTGGAACAGAATAAAATATACAATGTGATAGCAAAGCTCCTTGTCTTGAGAGCAGAACTCCCATCCTGTGCAAGGAATATGAAGGAAACAGATGTTCCTGTGTGGGGTTTAATGGCTAGATTATTAAAGGAATAACATAAGTTCTCCTCTCTGCGTGTGCTCAGACTAATACAGCAAAACTATTTTCTCCTGACATGATAATTCTTGATTAAGGACCAGATTCTGACCAGTTCCAAGGTAAACGAAAGACCCTAATGGCAATTATTTTATAAGTGCACTGCATTAGAAGCTGAAAAATCAGCCCATGTGCCATTAGCACAAACACCTTCCTCTAAAGGTTACTGGAAGTAGCCATTTCTCAGTAGGAATACTACCAAGAACAGGACAGAGGTAAAGGGGTGTGTGGGCAGCCTTGGTTCTTGCCTAGTGACTATAAGCAGTTATGCTGTGGGGTTCGCAAGCTTAAGTTGCAAAGCCCAGTATGCAATCAGGTTTCCACAAAACTGTTTTTGAAGTGCCCAGACCACATACAGGGTTTCGGCCCTCAGCTCTTGAGAGCCATAACTGCAAGAATCTCAGGTCCCCTGAAAGAGAACAGTGCACAGCACTAAAGGCTCCATGCTGTACCAGGTTACTCATTAATCTCAAGGCATTAATGGATGTAATTCATCCTCCCAAAGATCACAATTCAAATTTCACTGCCAGGCCATACCTAGTTTCTCACTTTAGGTTTTGAGCAATTGTTTTGGCTACTTTTCAGGTCAGCTCCTTGCCTCTTAAATTAACCCTGATTTCTATCTGAAAATAAAAGCAGAGAACACCAGGTACATTGCTGGGAAAGCCAGTAGTTAAGGAGCACCTACATGACCATGAGAGCTCCTAGAAAAAAGGTCACCCAGTATTTATCTGTCTGCACGCTCGGTAGGAAGTGTGCTCTATAAGAAGTGCTTTTAGCAATGGTTAACATTTTCAAGACAATATGTCAGCTAACAGTAACCTTTGAGAGGAGGGTTCGAGGAAAGGTGAAGGGAAGTTAACCTAAATAGCTCGGAGAAATAAAGAGAAGTGTTGGAGGTAATTAATACTGGAGAAGGAATAATGTAAAGGAGAAGACTTATTTAAGGTTGGCCAAGTGCAACGTACTACAAGAGGTAATGGCTTTAAATTAAAGAAGGGCAAGTTTAGATTAGATAAGAAGAAAAAACTTTCCAACAGGAACAGTAATTCAGCAGCAGAGCAGTCTGAAGAGAGAAGCAGCGTAAGCGTTATCTACAGACACATTCCAGCTGATGCCAGCTAGCACTCTCAGAGGGAAAATACCTGGGATAAACCACAAGAGATCCTGCTGATGTGACTCAACAATCTATAAAGGCTACTCCAAACCCAACAGCTACGATCCTGTGATCACCTATTAATCTTACATGTTCCAATGGCTACCACTTCCCATTTAAAGTATACCCACCTGACATAGATGGATGGTGGATTGCAGAACTATAATGTAGCCCTACAATGGATTATTGGTCTGATCCTCCCCGCAGCCATGCATCACATCTCACCTCATATATGTTATGTTACAGTAAATTTTCCGAGAGGAGCCCCCTCCCTCAGAAAAGCCAGATGCAAGAACCAAGTTGGAGAAGTCAAAAAGTGTTTCAGGTATCAATTTAGCCGCGTGTTTAGCTGACCACAGTTTGGGGATGTGCTGAAAAGTTTCAAACTGAAAACGATTGGATCTTCCAGCAGCGTGGCATCAGCTCCTATTTAATGAGCTTATTTCCCGTGATCTCTGTAATTCTGCAAGATTCAGATTTATTTCCTCAATCTCATAATTTTCCCTTCAGCCCACAGTATCATCTGTTAACCTCTTCTTTGTTTGCAAGGGCAGTTGTTCAATTGAATTTCCAAAAGACTTGATGGCTTCTGGCAAGGAATAGAAAACATAAGATGCTGCAAATTCTGAAAAGGAAACAGGATAGGATCTCATCTATCACACAATATACCATGTAATTAGCAGAAGCATTGTTTCTCTCTGATTAAAACCATATTCCTCACAGCACAACTGATCTGCTGTCCGTGTCTCTAAACCCAGACATTCCCTCAAGATTTAAACTTCTCAGAAAAGTCCAGGCAAGCTGAAGACATCCCACAGGAAATGAAAAGTTTCCAAAAGTGTAGTACTTGTTCTCAGTGAGATATCACCAGGCAAACTGCAAGATTAGGGCCACATAGGCTGTAATATTTATGTGCTTAGCTGCCACTGAAATCTGAGAGACACTGACCCATGCTGGACTAGAAAGATATGGCCAGAAGCAGAGGTGTGAAACTACAGCTCATGGGTTTTTTTTCCCCAGTACCACCATTGACTACCCACAAGGTTGTGGTCATAGCAATTCAGTGCAGGCTTGCAAGGGTTAATTCTTGGATTCTAAACTACTCAAATTAAGGCTAGGTTATGCCTTCCTCACAGCTGTAAAATGAGGTAGAATGAAGCCTTTAAAGGGTTTGCCTAGGGGAATTGGGAGCAAGATTTGCAGTCTTGGCTCTCAGCTGAGAGTTGAAATGCAAGCTGGCTGCAGAATCAACAAGTTTCTCACGGGCTAACCTAGCCTGCTGAAAGTAGAGGTTGCATCTCTGAAGCACCTAGAAACAAAATCATCAAGCTTTTGATGGCCACTTCTACTCAAATGCTTTCTCAGTGGTTGCATCGCACACACCAAGTCTGTGTCATGTCTTTCTCCTCATGGGCTGTCCCTGACAGCCATTATGAGTGCAGATTAACCACCTTTGGGCAGAGTTCTGCAGTGGGACAGAGGATTCTGCCTTGAACTTAGCTCTTATGGGAAGAGGTAATTTTCTTTACAAGAAAATTCTGCTCAAGTAATTAACAATACTATTTTTTTTTTTGCCTTAAAATTAAAAAAAAATAAGCTGAATAAGGTTGAGTAAAAAGCAAGTTCCATTTCTGCAAAGAAACTCAGGCCTCACTGCTACTGGCCAAGAATGTCTCAATGTGGCACCTCATCACTTGCCTCTGTTAAAGAAATTGTTGCCTTTACAACTTTTATTGCCATAGAACAGGTGTCAAATTCTGCCTGCGTTCTGCCACTATCTGTGGAGTATTTCACATGTTCCTGTTCATCCTTAGAGCAACGAGAAGCTTTGACAGGAAAATGGACTTGAAAAACCCACAGCTCCAAGTTCCCATGACAGGACAGACAGACTCCCTGCTATGCTCACGGAAACAGAAATCAGTGCTAAAGTACAAGATTCTCTCTGGAAGTTATATTATATGTCCTCTGAGGAAAAAAGAGCTGCACAGTCATTTTAAATGTGGTTGTCTTCAAAGACCACATGACCATACGTTTGCCAAAAGTTTAATAGTGCTAAGTTGGCTATGAAGTATGAGCTGGACATTTGAAGAGGTTTTGGTTCATCAAAGGAATAAGATACTTAGAACAGCTGTTCAACAGGGGCAAGAAACCAAACGTACTTTAAGGTGGAACTGAATAAATGAATTAGAAGTATTGCAGGTTTGATTTACCTGTAACCAGATCGTGTTTGGGGAAATGAAGAGTTCTTGTAAGTCATTGATTTGCTTCCTGGCATCAGTTTCAGTGATGTCCAGCAATGCTACAAGATCACCTGTGATTTCCGAGTGCCTCCACAGTTCAGGTTAAAGGTTGCAGGTAACATGGTCTTCCAGAACAAGGGCTATATTTGTGGTTATAATCTATTAAAAAAAAAAAACAAACCACGAGCAAAGTCTAAATTCTTGTTCCAGAATCTCCCTCAGATGGGAATTGCTTTGCACTGAACAGATGAAAGGTAGGAGTCAGGCAAATATTAGGCAAAGACATTTCAGTTTTATTCATTGACTAGCCTAGCACCCACAGCCTACACACCATACCTTGGATCTCCAACCATCCATCCCAACCTTACCTATATTGATGCCCACCAACAGCATTCACTGTGTGGCTCCCAACCAACTGTAGTGAAGCCCATGAGATACTTTCTCTGAGCCTCCATTAGGCACTGGCTTCAGCTCTTCCTTCCCAGCAAAAGGGTGGGAAAGACATAACTAATCTGTCTGCAGCCTGTGTTTGGAGGTACCCAATGCCTGCCAGGAGTCCTAATGCCTTCAGTGGAGCATGAGTATCCATGGCTATCTGCATGCCTCAGTGCATGGCTGTCTGTAACAAGGGAGAAAAATGAGCAGCTAAACTCTCTCTTCTGTAGCCATTGGCAGTGACCCTACAGCAGACACACATACACCTGCATGGATTATTGTTCTGCAGAGCTGTGATACTTCACCTCTACAGCCACAGAAGCCCTTGCCACTCACATCCCAAGGAGCTGCTGGCAGGAGTCTAGAGATCAAAACTCACCTACTGCCTTTAGTCCCTCATCAGACACCAAATGTGTCCACACTCCAGAAGGGGTTTCTGTGAGGCTTTTATGAATCCTGTACATTTCTTGGGTGACTGAAATTACTCAGTTTCTAGCTTGCTGTCTTACAATTCACAGGGGCTTGTTATTAATGGCCCAGTAAAACAATATACAGCCTGTTGTATCTTAACTCAGTAGTCAGCAATGACCAAGTTAGAGAAATCATTTTAGACCTATGGGTTTTCTAAGGCCTTTTGAAGGTAATGGCAGTAAAATATGCATATATTAATGTTACTTGCAGAAGGCAGAATATAGTGGCAGTATAAGCAATAATACGGCACTGTGTAATAAAAATTGAAAATTCTTTTCCCTAAGTGTAAATATAAAATACCTCCAGGGGACATATCTAAAGGAAGAGTGTTTCAATAACACATAGTTAAACTCAAAATTATATTTTTCAAAGCTATCCAAGTATAATCTAATAAATAAACCATAAAATAAAACAACATTTTACAAGGAAGACTCATACCGTATTTCAAGCTTTTTGCCACTCTTAAAATCATTATTTAATGCGGACAGTTTTAGTCACAAAATTTCAAGAGTTTATTCAATATCTTTTATGTGCTTTACAAGGTTATTAGAGAATTTATTTTCTCTTTCCCTTACAGATTTGAAGGTGGGCAATGATATATGAGCTTTCACATTTTATTTATTCACCAAACTGTTCCAGATGTGATCCCATCATTTATCCACTGACACATCAAACCTGCTGTGTGACCTTTACAGTGACCTCTTTACAACATTTGCTTTCATGCTTTTAAAGTTATAGCAGCTTAACAGTGCTTGCTTCACNCTCCTACAATATGAAAACTAAGTCCAGGTGGTAAACTAGCC
Organism: Psilopogon haemacephalus; assembly: GCA_013396835.1. Taxonomy (NCBI): domain Eukaryota; kingdom Metazoa; phylum Chordata; class Aves; order Piciformes; family Megalaimidae; genus Psilopogon; species Psilopogon haemacephalus. Next base: position 1,357,727 of record VWZI01013030.1, on the reverse strand, counting down.
AGTGGAGTTATATTTCCAGAAATGTTGCAATCATATTTTACTCCAAACAGTATTTCACTCCACGGACTTCGAATGCACTGGATTTGCACAGGCTAAATTTGGCAGGCACTAAGTCTTTCTCCACTTGTGATTTGTGAGAGCAAATAGGCATTCTTGGGGTGATATGCCTTCCCTTACTATACATCAGCAAATAGAACGAGGATCCATCTGCAGTTTTCCTTCTTAAAGTTAAAAAAAAAAATTGCTTACAG
>VWZI01013030.1:1286678-1357404 GCA_013396835.1 Psilopogon haemacephalus | reverse complement strand
AAAAAAAAAAAAAAAAAAAAAAAAAAAAAAAAACCAACTTTGGTGTCATGTCCTAGGGAGTCAGTGAATGTGCAAAATTATTTCAGGTACTGATCATTCATTCCAGGCAGCTCCCAAAGCCCAGATCTGGTCATTTGGGAGTTTCCAAGTCTTGTGAACTTTTTCTTAGTATTTGTTTTATGTACTTCCACATTTGGGCTGATCCCAGCAGCAGACATGCCGCTGTTGTGGTTCATGCAATATTTATGGCCCAAGAGGTAACAGGGAGTATCAAGAAGCAAGCACACATACACACATATGCATACATCCCCCACACGCAGTCTGAATGCAGGAGAGTTCCAGCCAAGGGATGAAGCTTTGATAGCATGAAAAAGATGCTGCACGTCTTCTCACTAACAACTCAGGAAAATTCCCACCAGTTTAAAGAGAAGTGCTCAAGTAAAGTCTAAGTAAGGAATTAGTAAAACTTGGGGAAAGGCTGTAGTGAGACCTTCTGGATGGCCTCTCAGTTTCCATCTGCTCTTTGCTCTATCCACACCCACTCAAGATTCATTTCACAAGAATGTCTTATTTTTTGGGTTCATATCAAAGCAAAACCTGAACTGTGACATATTGAAGATCATCCAAACCTTGTTCCTTGTCCACTTCTCCCTTCTCTCCCTCACAGAGTTCACAAAGGTGATCACGAAATATACCATGCATTACAGGGCAGGTGTCTGACTATCCCAAAGCATCAAGTCACTTGAGGTCACACTGCAGTATCACCATGTAAAAAAAGAGGAGTAGAATAATCCTTGCAACTTCATTTCAGCAAGCTCTCCCCATAGCTACATACAGACACCTCTGGTTACCCCAAACATAGGCTTCTATGTCAGTGACTATTAGCACAGACTTCAACACTGAGCTGAAACTAAGCCTGTAACATTTATGCTTAAAGTAAAAAAACATGTAATGGTAGCAGTTGGAAGGGACCTCTGGTGATCAGAGAGTCCAACACTGCCTGCCAGAGCAGGATTGCCTAGGGCATGCCACAAAGGAATGCCTCCAGTCCAGTCTAGAAATGTCTAGAGAAGGAGACTCCACAACCTCTCTGGGCAGCCTGCTTCAGGCACCCTTACAGTAAAGAAGCTTTTTCTCATGTTGAGGTGGAACTTCCCATATTTTAGTTTGTGCCCCTCGCCCCTCATCCTATCACAGGGCCTCACTGAAAAGAGATTGTCCCCTTCTTCTCGACACTCACTCTTCAAATATTTATAAGCATTAATAAGATCTCCTCTCAGTCTTCTCGTCTCAGATTCACTCCTGACACATTTTTCCCTGTCTGTAACGCAGTATTCTGAAACTGAGTTTTACCTTTTCCCCCAGAAGAAAAACCCTATCCTCCACCTCCCCTTTTTTTGGTCAGTAATACTGAGATTTCAGAGTAAAATCTTAAACAGCCTTTTTTTTCCCTCCCAATATTAGTTCATCAATAATGGAAAAACGGCATCAAAGAGAACACTCTTGTTTCTTTAGATGTAAATCAAAACACAAAGCCAAAGACAGTAGAAAAAAAACAATGTGTTCACCTCGTGTGCTTTGCAAACAGATGAAAAGTACAAATACTACACCTGAGGATGCTAGCAAGAGAATGTTACGAAGCTATCTGGAAGTACTGCTTCCAGGTGAAGCAATCACGGAAAGATTACAGTAACACAATGCTGCTAAGTGATTAATTCTCGGGGAAAAGGAAGGTGCAGCCCTGTTTTGATCACTTCTCTAGTTCGCAGACTTAGATTTCAGCTGGAGTCATGCTTTAAATAAACAGAGCTGAGATTTGAAACTTTTTAAATAACACTCAGAAATAAAATTCAAGTGAGCTCCCCCACTTGCTTTCTATCACTTATCCCTGCTGGCAAAGGAAATGCAACTGTTGGCTTTTGAAAGCCACAAATTTGCAAGGGTCTGGGGCGTGAGCTGGCAGGAGGCTCAGGCTCCTCAGTGTTTGTAATTGAAAAGGACATGAAGTAATGAAGTAATTTCCCTGTCCCTATTCTCCATGTTTATCAGGGGCCTGTCTGCAGTGGAGGAAGGGTGACAGAGTAATCTGAGCCTCCACAGAAAACCTGCTTTTTCTCCAAAGTTATTTAGATTTCCATGAGCGCTGGCAGAATTTTGGAAGGAGTCCAGGCGAATGAAGGAATTTGGCTGCTCTGAAAATATCATACAGGAACTTTAAAAATTGAACTGATTTATGCCCTGTAATGTTTTCAATACTGTATAAATTAAATTTGAGTTCCTAGCCTGGATTTTAAGAAGAAATTTTATATGTTATGAGCCATGAAAGAACGAGAGGAAAAAATATCTTATTGTATGATAATTCCACCTCTCCTATAAGAAGTGCTAGACTTTGCATATATAATGTGTTCAGAGGAATAATATGGAAAATGCATTACTTTGTAGCATCAAAGGATGTTCCAGAATACCTTGAGGTCTTGACAGCTATTTGGAGTTTGCTAATATCACAAAGCACTGTGAAATATATTAGCAATATAAAGTTTGTGTGTTCTGTTCAACACTGACTAACTGTAGAGCTGGGCCTGGGAACACTGTAGGCTTCTAAAGTGCAGCATCTAGGAAGTGCAACTTAATTGAAGAGAGAAAATTATCTCCTGCAGAGGAACGCTTAAAGCTACCTTTAGTCTTTCATGTGCAGATGCTAATGTCTGGGCTTTTTTTTTTTCCCCTCGTGGACATGCTGGCCCATGTCAAATACTCTGAGCAGCAACTTCCCCGGCATAGTCTCAGGAAGTCCTCTAGCGTCAATAAACAGCCATGTGCTTTCTGAGGCTTCATCATAAACTGTGAGGCTTTCAAAGGAGCCATGATTTGCACATCTAACAAACATAAACATATTTCACCGTGGTGCCTTGTCCTCAGTCAGAGGGAGATACAGCTGTAAACACCTAAATATATTTTCGTCTTTTAATCAGCCATGGACATAACCTCAGCTGGAGATCCAAAGGTTGAGTCACAGTTGATCCCTGGTTTAATTAATCACCAGCCCTCTCTGAGCTTTGAGTCTTGTTTCTGGTTCAGAGGTCAGCACATACAAAAGGCCATTACCAGCGAGCCAGCTACCCCTGTGCCAACAAACATACAGTGCAAACGACGGCCACAACTGTAAACTGGAGAGCTGCAGAACACGCAGCTACGTGCTCAAGCTGGTCGCCAGCGTCAGGCCCTGAGGAGAAGCAACAAGAGGCTGAGAAGAGGTAGCTGAAGAGGTTCAGAAATGTAAGAACGAAAGCTTGGGAGGAGATTGCTTTCTTCTGGAAACTGAGAGAATAATTGGGATGTTAGCAGAGACCAACAGTCACTGGAGAAGTGAAATTACAGAATTAAAGCTGTGCTGGCTGCCAAACCTCCCTGCAAAAATTTAGGAGAGCAATGTAGGTGAGGAGCCATTCACCAGGCAGCCAGGAGAGAAAAAAATGTTATCAATCAGGCAACTCTTTCATAAGCAGGTGTGCAGATGCATGCAGGGTTGTCACTGGCATTTCCTATAGAGTGGAAAGGAACACAATCTGCTGTCCATGGCTGCTGTCATGGGCCACTCTTCTTCCATCCCTACACTTCTAGTCACCTTCTAAAACGAAAGTTTTCTATATGTCCATAATTCCTGAACACCTAAAGCATGAACAAGAACTAACCCCAGACCAAAACCACCTTTTATACCTTTGAAAATGGAGCAGCCATAAAATCCAAAGCTGTTTCTAGTTCTGTGGAGAAAGCTAGAAATTTAACCTGTTGGGAACGGGTGTTTCCACAGAGACTGCTGGCAGAGCAGAGTAAGCTCCAGATTTACAGTGTAATTAAAATTGCATTTTTCCCATTATATTTTCCAATGTGTGGCTTCTTTTTTCTTCCTCTGCTGCAGTATTCTGAAGGCCTTAAAGAAGTGTCTCTCTATCTTAGTACACAGAGGTCTTGGGATATTACTTGAAAACAGTACACCAAGAGGAAATTGTGCAATCAATTCCATGAGAATGCCTCCCTCAGCAATAAACACTGCCTGTGCCAAATAAATGGGTGATGTGCGTCATAAATTTCCTTTTCCTGTCAGAGCAGCCACAAGAAATGGATGAAGTTATGCACATTTGTATAAAAATAAAAATGTGTTATTTGCTCTGGAGCATGGTGCAGACAGGGCACTGCAAGCACCGAGGAGCTGCAGAGTGCCTGCTTGGGCTCCCAGCACCGAGCAGCCGAAGGCAGAGCTCCTCACACACAAAGGAAAGCACATCCAGTGTCTCTCACAGTCATAGTATGCCAGTTCCAGCCCAAATGGTCACAATGAAGGAATACCTTAATTTGTGTATTCAACAAAAGCCCTTATCAAAGAACTCTTGTTAAAGAGGTATTTACCACTTGCTGCATATCACACCTAGGCACAGTCTTAGCTGAACAGCCCAAGCTTGACAGTCCAAACCCACTAGCTGCTGAACTGAAAAACCAGGATCTTTTATTCTCTCTTTTTTTTTTTCTAGATAGTATTTTTTCCACTGACTGAGCCTACACAGTGAGAAACTTGGTCTGCGTTCACATCACAAGGACATAACTCACCACCCTTACACACTGAGCTCAGCTTCTCACTTGATATAGACAAGCACAGCACACCAAATCTAATGCTACTTGGAAAGCTCACTCCAAACAGGGATTCAGACTATGGCAACAACACAATTGTGGACTACTTTACTGTTTATTTTGCTATTCTTTATTCTACCCCAGTTTGGTGCTTCTCCTAAATGCAGAAGAACATTACTCACTGTGATAGTCAGTGGGACCATCTGACTCTGAGCCTCTCCAAGTGCCTGCACAATGATGCCATCTGCATTCCTTTGCATGTGTCCAGGGCCAGCTCCTGCCTTGGACATGCACTGACACAAAGTGGCATCATGTCTGCCTCTCCATTGCCTCTGCTCACATCCCTCGTCAGGAAGCAGGTCTTTTTTACCACCCACTTCCATAAGATTCCTGGTTCATCTGGGGACAAGAGAGAGCTGTCAGCAAATATATTAAAAACACAATTCAAGCAGCTGCTATTTGTGTTTTATTTTTAGACTACTTTATTTTTCCCCTCTGATCTCAATTTCTATAACATTATTCTTTCTCCTAGGTCAAACAACATCTGTTGTATAAAAAGGAATGTAAGCTAATTTGCATTATCAAGTTTGCATCTTTCCACTTATATTTTACTACAGTTGCCTCACTAGGAATAACTCTACTTTGCCTTGTGATACTACATGAGATACAAGATCCATAAGAATATCTTGGCATAACTGTAGTATCAATAACTACTGCCTTAACCTTATCAGGCCTTAACCTGACAAGCCACAACTGCTCCACAAATTTACAGGCCAGTGGAACAGTGCAGCAATGGGTGCACCACCCTCCTCCCACCCTTACTGCCTGCTCCAAAAGTGTAACAGGCTGCATCCACAACCTACCATCTCTGCTGCTGCACAAGGCTCACCTTAGCCATGAAAGGAGTCACTGGTGACTGCCTTTACCAGTCACTGTAGGCACAACTATCATCTGTCAAAGGAACATAGAGACACATCATGTCAGCAACTGTAAACAAGCATAACTCTCTAAAGTATGCTGTCAAGTACACCAGCTGGGCCTCTAGCCCTGGGCTGGCTGTAGGACTGGTACCCGTCAGGAAGGGCACTCTTCATTTTAGGGCTCACATACTTTGAATTGAACTAATCCAGAAAGTGAAAATCAAGTTCCTACATCCAAACCTGATTTAGTCCAGAAGGAGCAAAGCTATTCAAACTCACAGAGAGCTCTGCGGCTCTGGCCTCTGTGCCTGAGGACCACTGGCAGTACTCATTGCCTTTGTTTTACTCTTCTACTTCTCAAAGAATAGAGCCAGAAGGGAGAAAAAAAATTAAAAGGAAAAATCCCAGCTCTTTGGAGATGAAATCAATGGCATTGATTTGATCACAGCTGGCATTTTATAATGCTGAAATGCCAATCTTTCCTCCTCCAAGTCAAAAGGAGTCCAGTGTTAGAGCAAACAGGATAGAGAAAGACAATAGCATTTGTCCAGATGTGTTCCTCACAAGCAAAGATATTATTCTCATGTTTGGTCAGTTTTGAGAAGAGGAATTGTCTCAGCCATCAGAAGACAAATCCACACAAGAGGCAATGAAGAACAAACTCTCTTGCCTGGAAGGACTGGTAGTGACTGCAAGAAGCCAAAGAAAACTCTGATAAGGTCTCATTATTTTTCTTGTGGCCCATACCCGACCTTAGTTTCCTCCTCTGCCACTACCTCCATTTCATAAGCAACAATGAGGATCAGAGTTGAAAAAGTTTCCCTTATGTCTTTCATAAAAACAAATCTAAAAAAAAAAAACAAAACCCTTGACTCTTCCAAAAGGATTTTCTCTAAGAAAATGACAATTTACAAACATCAGAATCACTGCTAGTACTTCCTCGGATTAAGACAAAAAGAAAAGAAAAAAAACAAAACAAACCACCAAACAAACAAAAAAACCCCTATCTCTGTATATTTGTTCTTTCAGGTAAGCATGTTCCCTGCAATTCCACTTACTAGTAGGGCACAAGGGATTTCCACAACAGAATTTCTCCCCTACAATGCGAACAACTGCGTACAGAACTGATTTTCATTTCAGTATGAACTTTCAGCATATGTTTGAGCAGCAGCAAAACCTTTATAGCTGATCATGAGAGCAGTAATTTTGCTACCACGCAGCTGGACACAGGAACATGCCCCCCTCATTTGTTTACACTTCATTCCAAGGACACAATCTCAGTGTATCACACAAACACCCTTCTGAGCCCTCCTCCTCCTCCTAGACACAACTCAGGTAGGAACACAAAGCCAGCCTAACTTCACTTGCAGAGGCAACAATGAATGGCATTTTCCTGCTGAAACAGTGAAGGTGCTCCTCATAGGATTCCCTTTGTGAGGCCAAACTAAAACATATGCTGCGGGTGAGGATGCAACCATGTCACCATAGCACACATGGCTCTAAGTGTGAGGCTGGAGGCAGCTGCACCACCTCTCATGCGCAAGTGCTGCTGCTCAATCCTTCGAGTGGCTTATATCCAGGCAGATGAAATCTCACAAGCTTTCAGTCAACACACAATTCAAAGTCCAAATATCCACAAAAAAAATGAAATGGTCTCAACATAGCCTCTTTTGGATTTTTCTGTTGAAATCTAATGAGGAACAGGCATTTTTGCTGAAGCCAGTAACAATCAGAGCATCCCACACCCAGCACCTGCCCCTTTGCTCCACTCTCAGCTTCATCCCACCGCAAGGCATGGACTTCCAGATGCTGTCATGTCCAAAGTCATCCTCTTCTGATACACCTCAGAAATCAAGGGGGAGGTTTCAAAGGGGACTGCAGACTTGCATCACTAGCCTAGAATTATAGTGCTCCTGGTCTAGGAAAGACTTCTGGGAGTTGCAAAATAGTGGGATTTTGTACAATAGTTTGACTAGTTGATGGTTCCAGTTTAGCCAAAAAGCCTCACAAGAAGGGCCTGATTTTGGAGCTTGAAGAATTTCTGTTCCCAAAGGGTATTAGAGTATGGAGAATCATGCCACAGTTTTTATGGTTAACTGAGCATTTCTTTTCAATTTCTGAAGGGCTTGGGGTTTGTTTGAATTGTGAATGATGGCTCACGTCCCAGCTCTGTGTGTGACATACTCCTCTAGTGACAAAGTTCACACACTGAGCCTCAGTCAAGAATCCACACGTACCCTGAAAGTTGCTGGCACTCACAGCATATAATTAAGATCATATGAGACTTGGCATTTCTTTCCCTTGCCCAGCTACATTCAAGAAAAGGGATAAGTGACTCTCTCTGCCCTTAAGATTTGGAAGGTAAATCCTATCATTTGCCCATTCCTCACACGCCTTCATTTCTGGCCTTAATATCTACATAAACATTTCATTACACTCTCCACAACAACCATTGTCATGGTACATTTTGGCATTTCCCACAAGACAGCAAGGCAATACTTTCAAAAGCAGCTAAAAGAGTTAAAAGCACGAGTCCCCAGTCATCTTTCAGGGTGAACAGTTCAATGATCAGGGAAGTTACATGAGCATCACAATAAGGATCCTCACCTCGGTGCCAAGCGATTACTTTGGCAAGTAACCTGAAAGACCTGAATTGAAAGGATAAAATGTTGGTTTGGCAAGTTGAAATAGCGAGGATTACTCCACAGATTTTATGTCAATAGGTAATTCTGCTCTGGGGGATTTAAAAATTGAGAATAATAACAAGTTTTCCTTTTCTAATTGGACATCTATTTTATCATTTTTTGCATCACCCTGGTGAGTGTTGTATCAGTTAATGAAGAGAAAAATGTACTAGAGAAAAGGACATGGAACTGTTGGAGTGAGTCCAGAGGAGGGCCACGAAGATGATCAGAGGGATGCAGCACCTCTGCTCTGAGGACAGGCTGAGAGAGTTGGGGCTCTTCAGCCTGAAGAAGAGAAAGCTTTGAGGAGACCTTGGAGTAGCCTTCCGGTATCTGAAGGGGGCCTAGAGGAGGGCTGGGGCAGGACTATTCACAAGGTCTTGTTATGACAGGACAAGGAGTAATGGGTTTAAACTCAAAGAGGGAAGATTTAAACAGGATGTTAGAAGAAAGTTCTTTACAGTGAGGGTGGTGAGACACTGTAACGGGTTGCCCAGGGAAGTTGTGGCTGCTCCCTCCTGGAGGTGTTCAAGGCCAGGTTGGATGAGGCCTTGAGTGACCTGATCTAGTGGGAGGTGTCCCTGCCTATGGTGGGGGTCAGAACTGGATGATCTTTGAGGTTCCTTCCAACCTAAACCATTTTATGATTTTATGATTCTAAAAATGTATCGCTGTCTTTCAAGCTGCTGTCATGATTGTGAATTAAAAGCAACAGCTTAAGGTACCTACAAACCTTCCTCCAGTGGTCAGGGCTAGTTAAGAGAGCAACAGAAGAAATGGGTATTACGACTGCCTGTCAAGTGCATTTCTCACCTGTTGTATTGACTGGCTTTGGGCACTGACTGACAAGCTTACCATAATCCAAGGGAAAGCAAAGTTACTTTGTCTCTTGTACCGCTCAAATTAAATCAGCTGTCCTCTATAGTTGGGTAAATTCAAGAGCAACTTGCTGAACTTGCTCTGAATGGACATCAGTGAAAACAAAGAAAGGCTGAGTATTTTATGATTGGAAACAGCCACAGCATTGTGGACTCCTTTGAGTTTGGAAGGAAAGCCACATCTGAGAGTTTCAATGGTCAGTTTGTGTAATATTCCATGCTCTGCCTTTGGTTTGATTGCTGAGCTTCTCTTCCACAGAAACAACTTTGATTTCTCTTCATCCAAACCTATGGGGAAAAAAGTATTGTTCACCCTGCTGCAGTCTGTAAAAGTTGTGCTGCTTAAAATAACAGCCCCTTCATTGGAAAGGGGGCTCCTCCAGGAGTCAGAACAAGCAAGGCAACGAAACAGTCTCACATCCCAGACAGGAGTAGAGGAGAAACAATATATTAGGAAAAGACAATCCAATCCCCAGACTGGAGGTAGGAGAGAATGAGGGAAGGACAAAGGGAAAATTAAAAGGGAAAGAAGAAACAGAGGAAAGAGAGCAAGAGAAAGACAGAGAAATAAATACTCTGGAGAAAAATATAACTGACTTCAAAATTCCTATCCTCTGTTAGATCTTAAAGGGAACATCTTTGTGCTCCTCAGATTTCCTCTTTAGATGATGAATGGATTGGGTGGGCAGAAGCCTGCAGAGGAAAACTCAGTGCTCTCACCTTTGTTCACAGGCTGGGCTCTGCAGGGATGCTCTTTGTTGCGTTATGCTACAACATGCTGGTACAGTAGCCAACACCGCTGATAATATTCCAGGTGGAATCTAATGCCTTTTGCAGCAACAGACAAATCACCTCTTCTGGTTTTTATCCTGCCCCTCCATTAATGCAACCTTGTCTCCTGCTTGCCCTTTTACTACAGCTGTGATCTAGGCAGCCAGTTTCAATGATTTTTCCTAAAGAAACTAACTCCCCCTCCCCATCAAATCCTTCTCTTGATCCCTCTGCTGAATGCTTGCTCTGTTTAGCAGGTATTCCCCAGTCTGGTTCCCTGCTTTCAGATCAATCACATTTCTCCACTTGAGCTCCATTTTGCCATTTGTTAGCAAAGTCACTGAAGAGAATTTGGTCCTGGTGAATCTGCTTAGCTTGTGGCTGGTTGGGGGGACCTTACACCAAATTATTTCCTCCCTCAGCTTATTGCAAAGCTGAAGTAACTTCTCAGGCATCTGCAGCTTCACATTTACAGTGTCTCTGAGGAGCAGGTTCTTATTTTCAAGGCTCAACAAATACAATGGCTGCTCTGAAACACATGAGAGCACCGCAGCACCAGCAGCCCTTCACCATGGCCCCAGAGACACCACCAGACTCCAGATCGTGCTGACAACTGTTCCCAGCCAACAAAGACAGCTCCTGATCTAGCTAGGATGCTTTGCAGCTGGCGGTGCCAAACAAGGGCTGCCTTAGCGACATTGGCATGGTGGGGCACCTTTGTGCTGCCTGCATTGCGTGTTACAGAGGTGCTGAAACAGTCCCAAGAACAGCCTTCTGCCAGCTTGAAAAGTTTTCATCTGTGCTTATTGTCTCATACCTGTCCTTGAGCTGGTTTTGATCCACCAGCCTCTATTACCTCCTCTTCCTTTACCTTTTGCCTTAGCTATTAATCTCTGATGTGGAACTTTGTGAAATGCTCTTTGAAACTCTAAGCGCACTGCTGAATTCCCCTTATCTAGCCTGGCAGTAATATCTTCAAAGAACTCCAGGAGGTTAGTTAAGTATGACCTCCTCTAGCTTCAAGCTCAGCTTCCCAGCAAGCCCTTCACTTCATTGCTAGAGATGAGAGGAAGAGGATGGGGAACTCTGGGACAAAGGCAGATAACTGTTACAATAAAGCCAGCAGAAGCCAGAGCACCACTTCTACTGCCCAGCACATTTTCAGATTACGTTGGTGACACCACACTCTCCCCCTGCACATTCTGCTTTGTAAGGACTCAATGTAAATTGTGTCCCGCAGGCAAGCTGCCATTACCCACGAGGGAGGACCCAGCTGCACCGTTGGATACCCTCTCAAGCCCCTTTAATGCCTGCCAGGTGTCAGGGTCTCATCTTTCACGCCCTCCAACCATGGAGCCATGTTAGACTTACTTAATGCCACAAGAAATGTTTTCAATGTGAAGGTGCCCCAACACTAGAACAAGCCTACTAGAGAGGTAGGCAGGATGATACCTGAAAATCAGTCAAGGTCCTGAGCAACACTGCCAGACTTCAAAATTGACCCTGATTTGAGCAATAAAGCAGACTGCAGGGTATATCACAATAAGGATTATTGGTGATTTTTATATTCTCAGCTCTATCTTCCAGCTTTTGATTGATGATTCCAGGAACCCAAGCCTAACTGTAAACTTCCCACTGCCCTCTCAGAACCTCAGCTGGGATGAGACATATCTTGGTGAGTGCCCTCCCTTCCATAGCAATAGCTGCAAGCTACTAGCTTAAGCTGTAGTACTAGCTCAAGCAGTATTCAGTGTTTATCTCTGCGATGAAGTGAGTTCCAGGTTTTAATTCCAACTCCACTTGCAGAATTTCCCCTTGCACTGGGCTTCCTGCTCCCTCACAGAGTACCTTGCTGTGTTTCCATTCACACATCATCTCTTGCTGGTTTCTCATTTACATCATAATACCAGAGTTGCTGTTTACACTGAGCTGCACAAAGGTATGCTTTACATCTTACTGTGGTGTGATCATTAACATCACACTGCTGGCCCCAGGGAGTTTCAGGACTGGATTCAGATCCATCTGTCCTGTGTTCCCAACAGGGGTTCCCCTTACAGGCCTGAATATTTTGGCAGGAGACAATTCAAAATGTGCAAAATGCTACATGTCAGGCAGAATGTGTTACCTTAAATGATGATCCATTACATGCATGTCCTTGTTGTTTTGTATCTTCCCTCTTTAAAGAGCAGCCTCTTCAGAAATCATGGTGCAATCTATGCTCCATCACAATAAACGTGCTAGGTATACCTGCAGTGAAGTAAACTCCCTTAACTGTCTCAATTTATAGATAAAACCCTCCTCAAAAGAATTTGAAAAGAAAAAAGACATAAGATAGATTTCCTTATTTACAGCTCGCACAAGGTTAGTAGATTATGGTGCATTCTCTTTATAGGTTTGCACCTCAAAGAGATATATCATGTTTCTACCACCCATATCAGCATAGTCTCTCTGGAAAGTAAAATAAAGACACACATGGCAATGTTTTAGATTTGACCCACAGAGGCAAAGACTGATCCGTAGTTCTGAGTGTTAATTGTGGTGGGGAACCAGGTGTTTCAGATGTAGCCATGCCCTCACAGAGAGTGAGATCCAAACAGGGGAACAAGACACTTGCTTTGGAAGTAAGCACCCACCTGAAAACCCAGTTGAAAACAAGAGCTGCAGTGAAAAATGAAGGGGGGTAAACATATCTTTTCCTTACAGGAAGTCCTGTAGATGTTCTCTCACACCAATGGTTGGGTTTAGTAGGAGATATTATTTTTTTATTTCTCCTCAGCTGTATTTACACCTAAAGCTTACTACACCTGCCCTTGAAATCTCTTCCACTGTGTCTATCTACCATTTTCTCAAGTACATTACATCAGATCCCTCAAGATTAGATTTTAAGGAACTTGTGTGGATGGACAAAATCCAGGCATTTTTTACCTCCAAGTAGGAGAACAGAACTTAGCTCACTTTCTGCCTTCTCCTGCTCTGTCTCCTTCATCTGCACTGGTAGGAAATGTCTCCAGCTTTGAGGAGAAAAAGTAATTCATAAAATCAGTCAGGGTTGGAAGAGACCACAAAGATCATCTAGTTCCAACCCCCCTGCCATGGCCAGGGACACACTACCCTAGATCAGCCTGGCCTTAAACACCTCCAGAGATGTGGCCCAAACCACCTCCCTGGGCAACCCATTCCAGGGTCTCACCACTCTCATGGTGAAGAACTTTCTTCTCACATCCAAGCTGAATATCCCCACCTCCAGCTTTGCTCCTTTTCCCCTAGTCCTGTCACTGCCTGGTAGCCTAAAAAGTCCCTCCCCAGCTTTTTTGTAGCACCCCTTCAGATACTGGAAGGCCACCTGGAGCCTCCTCTTCTCCAGACTGAACAGCCCCAACTCTTTCAGTCTGTTCTCATAGCAGACGTGCTGCAGCCCTCAGATCATCTTTGTGGCCCTTCTCAGGACATGCTCCAGCATGTCCACATCCCTCTTTTAACAGGGGCTCCAAAACTGGAGTGAATTCCTGACAGTAGGCACAGAGTAGGCTCAGAATCAGAGCCTCAAAGCAGTTGAATTCTGAGAAGGAAATTAAAAAAAAAAACCAAAACCAAAAAAAACAACACTACTAGCAAAATAATACATTTGACAGAACTTATCCTAAACAATAGCAATCTCTGTAGACTTCTCAGAAGTTGCAAGGCACACACTTGCAAACACAACTGGCCTCAGGAGAGATCCACAACACAAACTGGGCCCCTAGGCTGGCTTTGGGCTGCATCCTTTCATCTGTAATACACAGCTCAGGCTGACCTTTAACTAGGAAAAATAAAAAGGGAGGTGACTGTTACTGAGTCACAGAGCAGGGAAAAAAATAAGGTGTGAGCTATGTTGGAGAATATTTACAAAATCCTAGGAGGCAGAATATTTTAAGAACACTTCTGGATAGGGCACAGATGCTAGCAGCACTGGTTTTGCAGAAGTGCTTGCTTTGGTGTCAATTTGCCACTGGGTTGCCCTAGGTCTTCTCAGGATAGAAATCTGAGATTTCAAAATCACGGGTACTTTGGAAAATCCTGGTACCTTATATGTGTCTGCAGTGCTCCAATAGATGTATAGCCCTGAATTTACACAGCATTCAGTGCTGCTACAAGGATCAGGACACGTATACCCAGATGTGGCAGATTCAGGCCCCAAGATCCGGCAGGGAAGCTCGGTCACACCCTCTACCCTCCACTGCAAGTAACAAGTCCAAAGAGAAACACAGATTCCTCCATATTTGCCCAGTGCTCATAGATGAAAAAGAATACAAAAATCCTGGGATTGTTCTTCTTCCTTCAGTGCAGGGCTATGAAGTCAATTTGCAGAGCTGCTCAAACTGGCTTTAAATGAGCTGTGGTACAGCCAACAACACAGCGGTGAAGGCAGCACATTATCCAGCACAGGATAGATAGTAATTATCACCAATCTATTCACTTTCTTGGGAGAGCTTTGCAATCAGTGGTGGCCACTGTCTACCCTTCATCACATTGCTGACGGTCACACAGTAGGTGGCCTGAAGATATTGCAGCTAGATTTCTATCTGTTCATGCCTACAGAGCAACAAAAAAGAAAACCCTCTCAGCTGACTTACCTCAGCACATACCATCCACTTCAAAATTAAGACAGGGCTCCAGAATCCTTGTCCTCTCTAGCAGGCCCAAAGCTGCCTTGACCTGGGGCTGCATGGGAGAGCCCAAAGTCTGCATCTGCTGCAATGCAACTTCATGCTAGTCAGAAGAGTCATGTGGAGGAAGGCAGAGAAAAAAAATTACCAAGAATTAATCAAGCCATCATCAGAGGCTTCAGGTGCAATAGCTGTAGAAGAAAAACAAATAAATCAACCCATGGTTAAAAATAGCCCTTTTGATTACTCTCTTCAGTCTTCATCTAAAGACAGCATAACGACATTACGTTCTCTCAGGAACTAACCCTTGTCCAATATTTTACTGCTCCTGCCCTTAAAGCTAGTCAATACTTGCAGAAGATAGAGAGGTAGATTGATTAGAGGTAAAAGATACCTGTACTGTACATGTTGGCTTTTTCTGGGCCCAGAACTCTGCCCACAGGGGTCACAGGAGGGATGCCCAGTACCCCAACAGCCTGATAGCCAGACAAAAGCCTTCGCAGCCCAACAGCCACCCCAAGCTAGTCCAGTGGTCAACCAACCAGCCAGGCAAAGGTGGAGAGCCGACCTCTTAGGAAACATTTCTATTGCTATCCATGTCTCACAATAGGAACTGCAATGCTGCACCTCCAGGAACTCACACCTTCCTGTACCTGCAAGTTAACATGCATGAAAACATCTTCAGCAAGCTGCACCATCTCAGAGATAGTTGCTGCTGCTCCTGGGGATCCCTGCTAATGCTGAGGTTCTAATCATATTCATAAACCAGGAGAAATAGAAAAGGTATAAAGAGGAATACGAGAAACTCATTGCTAATTTTTAACTTGCTGTTATTAATTATTAGCTGTTACTATGTCGTAAGAGGGAAAAAAACACTTCCCTTAATGTTACTTCTAGCAGATTCTCCACCAGGTTCTCCAACTAGTGGAAAATCTAAGTTTAAGGTTTAAAAAGCAATTGCCCAACTAACCAACCAGATTTAAAACCATTTGGAACCCCAGCATTAGTTTAGGGTCTGGTCGTGTCAGTTACCGGTACATGCCCAGCACAAGGACTTGCTGTGCTGTGGAGAACACAGCTCCACGGGCAGCAAGGAACCCGGTTACGGGCGGGGAACGGCGGGACACGGCGAGCAGCTGCAGGACACGGCGAGCAGCTGCAGGACGCTGCAGGACACAAGCAGGACACGGCGAGCAGCGGCAGGACACAGCAGGACACGGCAAGAAGCGGCGGGACGCGGCGGGTAACGCCGCCACCTGCTGCCGCCGCCCCGCGCTGCAGGCACGGCGCTGCCGGCACCGCGCTGCCGACACGGCGCTGCCGCCCTGCCCAGGCCGGAGCGGGTCCCGCAGCGCTTCACCTGGAGCCGCCGGTAAATGGGGAAGCAATGAAGAGCCGCCGGTGCTCCCCAACGGCGAAAGAGCGCCGGGCACCGCGGGTGTTCCCACTGTCCACACGACTGTCTAATCCTTCCTGAAGCCCTGCTAGGCTTGCGGCCCCAATTAAATCTTGAGGCAGTAAACTCGACAGGTTAATCAGGGGGCTTGTCTCTGCAAACCCAAGTGGCCTCACTTAATTTTAAATGTGGCATCTTCCCATTTCAGTATCTTCTTGAGAAAGGGCAAAGAGGATCAACCAGTGCCTGCTTTCATGCTATTCAATGTTTTCACAGAATCACAGAATTAATTAATTAGATTGGGAAAGACCTTCACGATTTCAGAGGTTTTGACACAGTCTTTATTATATTTCCTTTATTAATCATCCCAATTATTACTTGGCCCAGACTTTTCAGCCTGTCTTTCCTCTGAATCCAGCTGGTGGATAATAAACTCCTGCCACAGTACATCAAGTGTCCATCTTATTTAACCCAGTCTCACCAGTGCCAGGGATCACAGTAAAATACTTCAGCTCAGCTGACCCACATCTTGGCACTGTCAGGCCTTACATATCCCATGTGGTCAGCTCAGATGTGCAGTCCTGCATTTATTCAAGAAATATAATCATCATCACACCGTCACCCAGAATCATCTAAAGTCCATTTTAACTGTAATGCAGCTCCTCCTTCTATTTAAAGAGGAAAAGCCACTCTGGTTCTGCTCCTTGCTGGCAGTTTATGCTTGGTTGTTCCAGCTTTCATCTGCAGCTCAGTGTTTGCATAGGATACAGAACCTGTCAGTCTACAATTTGATTGTACAGAAAGGTGCTCCAGGAATGTCACACATAAATAGATTGCCTCAGCTTAGTCTGATTCATCCAGACTAATTTCTTTAAGACTTCTGACTTCACGTCATTTGCCCAAGGATGCTCTCATTTGTCCAAGAGCCATCAACACTGGCAGCAACAAGTACCTGACTCAGAGTCTCAGACAATTATGAAGAAGAGCAGCTGGAGCTTTTCTGAGACCGCAGGGAGGAGGTACCTGATCCCTACTGGAAAACATTGAGAACCGGGTAGAGCTGAAATCATGATCCAAAACAGAGCTTCTGAGTCATTACATAGTGAGTCACTGACCTGGCTCCACAGGAGAACCTGGAACCACAATCCTGCACTGTTCAGATATCCATCTGTAGCTCAGCATACTACAACCTTCAAACATCAGCAACCACATTCAACCCAGAAACTCACTACCCAAAAGCCTTTTGATCCATGCAGAGAAGTCTCCTCCCTTACACCAAATGAGTCGTGGTAATGGATGGAGTGCATCCTTTCACCCTCCATCCATCAAGGACAGCATACTCCTGACAAAAGTGTCAGATTCTGTGCTAGGATAATGGAAGAACTCTAAGTAATATTCTAACATTTGCACAACAATATAATCACCAGTAACAGCTCATGGTAGCACACAAACTCTGAGAGTGGGCTAAAGCATAGGTGAGTTCAGTTGCAAAAATTCAGCTTATAAGAAAGGAGCAATAAACAGGTAATTCGACCTGAGCATGATAAAAGAGGTCTGTGTCCCTGGGTTACTTGCTTTTTAATCCAGAGAGGTTGATATAAGCCACCTCTGCTGTACATGTATGGCATGCCCATCTAGCTGTTTGTGGGACTCACATCTCTACATACTTCTACTGTTGGAATAAAGATAGGAAAGTAAGGATTTTGGAGACATGACTCAAATCTTCAGGGTAACTTGAAAACTACTGAGCAAAAGCAAACAGGGTGACATTTCCATATATATATATATATATATATGACACAGGCTTATGTAAGTTCAGCCAACAAAGGGGATGTGGCTCAGATCTTTTGCATCTGCTATACCTACAGCAATACACTGTTTCTAAAGAGACTCTTCTACCTTCCTTCACATAACTTTGCTTTGTGAGAAAGGATTGAAGCATAGTGGTCAGTGATCTCTACTGGCAGTTAATCTCATCTAACACAGGCCTGCCCACTCCACATGGTGTTCACCTGTGGGTGGCACAGTGGCTTTGAACTGCTGGCATGTTCCTACCTAAGAGTGTGGGACTCATTAAAAAGAACACACCAACAAGCAGAAATGTAACTGTAGCCTTGTAGAAAGCTAGTCCAGGCTCATGATCTGACAAATATACCTTTTGTAGCATTAAGGAAGTCATCGGACTCCAGAGTTTTCATGTAATTAAAGGTGCAGCTAAACACCACCTGGAATTTGCAAAATTATTATTATTGTTAGGGGGAAAAAAAAAAAAAAATTATCTATTCTCAGTGGTTTCATCCTCCAGTGCTAAAAATGTAGAGAAAGACCTCACCCCATCTCACAGGGCTGTTGTCAAGACAAACTCTGTAACACTATGGTAGTGGATATACTTCTGATTTCTGGCTATTTCCTTCACTGGTGGGCCTTTTAAAGTAAAAATAAATAAATAAAGTGGGTCGTTAATGTAAAAAATAAATAAAGAAAGCATTCACAAAGGGAAAAAATACAAATATTTATCCGTATATTTCCATTTAAGATTCAGGACATCACCATTATTTTTAGCTATGTTTAAAATATCACATATTTCAGAGCAGGATCACTTCTCCTTCTTTATTAATAATTCCCTATTGTGAACAAGAAAAGTATCATTTTCCTTCCACCTTTAGGGAACAAACAATTTTCCCATTTTCTGCGACACTAATATACTTTTAATGGCTGTAAATTGTGCACACATAAGAAGTGAAAGATTCCTATCATTTCCATCTACTTGAAAGTTTCAGCTGCAGCATTTACCTTATTCTGACTCGCTGATTTTAAAATTACAGGAATGCCCCCACCACAGATCTTTCAAATTAAAATATGATACAGCTTGTGGCTTAAAGTGTGAAGTTAGCCTCCTGAGGTAGGCAAATTCATACCGTACAGACCTGGATTCTAGCATTTTTTTCACACTGAAACAAGCACTTCTTGAGAAAATTTGAGAGGTACCAACACCACACATGTATCAAGTGACCTGATTTGGAGCAGGACTTTGATTCATCACCACACCAGGCAACAAATTTCCTTGCACTACACCAGAAGTAAGCGTAGCCAAATCAGAAATGGAGGATGTGCTGAATGAACCCATCAACCAGAAGCAAGGAAGAAAGCAACAGTTGTGATGAGATTCTAGGCTTTGCGAGTTCCTCTTAAGACACTCACATTGCAGTGTAAAACCCACACTCTGTCACAGTGTACCCTGCAGTCAGAGGCAAATTTAGTGTTGCCCTATTTGTGACCGTAGATCTACTGCTGCAGTCTGCAACCTTAACATTAGCACGTTTCTATTTCTGATGGTTTTCTGGGTCATAATGTTAAGACACTGGCTGTTAATAATCAAACTATTAGTAACTTGAATAAATGCATAAGAGTGGCCCATCCTAGGATTTTTCTGTTAGGAAGATCTTGTGTGAGCAATTACAGCAGTGTGGAAAGCATGTCACTACTGAGTCTCAAACCTATGGTTTCCAAAACTTCTGCTAACCCCCTCTTCCAGCCTGCACATTTCAGAGTAAGATGAATCCAAAATGAAGAAAGCAGGCATAAGCTATTTGCATTCAATGCTCAAAGACTGTGCTTCTGCAATGAACCTGTGTCCTTTTATTAAAGGTCATTCGTCAACTGCAATGTCAAAACATAACTTGTCTTCTAAGCTGGTGGTACAATATGTCCCAGATGCACCTAAGAAACCTCTCAGTAAATGGGGAGGAAGAGCATGTGCTACTTTGTACGGGGAGGGGGGGAAAGAAAAAAAAACAAACAGAGAGAGACAGAGACAGATGTCACCAAGCAGCAGATAAATTCAGAAGGTACGGCTTCTGGAGGAGAACAATACATTCATAATACAATTATGGCAGAATGGGAAAAAGACTGATAAACTAAATAGCCTTAACTCACTCCCCAAGTTCTAAGTGGTGATGTGTTCACTGGTTTAACTTTCCACCAAGATTACAGCTGTGTGACATTGGAGCCTATGAATTTAGATAGCTCATTGGTTGTAGGAGACTAAACACGTACCCGTATCAAGTATGTTTTCAGATCCTTCAAACATGAGGAGAATTCAGGTAGAGTATCATGTGCCGCTGCCGCCTGGAGTCTCTGACACCACTCTGAATTTCTATTATGGCTTTTATACATAACTTTCAGACTTCATTAATTCTAGGGGAATTATGATTCGTCTTTCACTTTTTTTAAGGTTATGTGTGACAAAAAAATTATGCTTTCAATTTGTAAAACCAAATACCTACGTGGGACCTGTCGCCACCAACAGAAGCTCCAAACAATCACACTGATGGGGTTAATTGGCATTTTAAAATAAATCACTGCCTCCAGATTGATTTATTTTCCCCCTCTCTTTACACAACATTACTGCATTTCTCTATAATTATTCAATGTTAAGTTCATGGGTTTGAAGCAGACGACTGCAGACTTAGGAAATGGTGTTTGATTTGTTGCCATGGAAACATCTTGCTGTAGATGTACTCTAATCCCATGACAACTCTGTCTCTTAAGAACCATTTTTTCTGACATAATAAAAATCTGATCAAGGTCAGATTTAATAACAATCTCAGTTCCTAGACTTTATTTCGTAAAGGTTTAGAGCAGTTATTTTTTTCCAAAGGGATTCTCTGGAAACTTTGTTTGTTTTCTTAGCTGGATTGGAATCTATTCCCTAAAACACATAAACCTGGTGTGGTGTCATGTTAATTTACAGTGCACCTTTTGTTATGGTGTAATTGCATCATTAAAAGAAAGTTACTTATAATTGTTTATATTGTCTTGACAGATGTTAACATTCTACATAACACTGTTCTCACTAATACATACATTTGGGATATCAATAACACTTATCATTTCCTAACAACTGGTGTTTACATAGTAGCAAATGCCAGCATAGTTTCATTTTCTTTAAGCTACTCATTTCGTACTATAATGTTTTTTTAACTGTTTACCACAGGCACAATCAAACCTGGAAGACTGGAAACAAGGGCAAATGCTTGATGTAATCCGCCAGAAAATAAAACCAACACATGTACAAGAGACTCATATTAACACACATACACAAATAAAGTGTCTTAGCAATGAGGAACTTGTCAAGAACTCAAGTATGAGTTTGGGGATTTTTTTTTTCCCCCTCCTTGGCACAACTGTGTTTGTCCTTTGGCAGTTAGGTGTTCACTGAGACCACTGGACACTAACACCTCCGTGTGAAGAGAGACTTAGCAAATGCAACTCAGCTACACATTTCAAGCTGGACTTTCAAAAGACAGTTAGGTCTTGACGATGCCGACAGAAGAATAAATTGATTTCAGAAACTGAAATCCTGAGCAAATGAGCCCTTAGGATTATATGATCCTAATGGGTACAGGAGGAACTGAATTTGAAACTACAGCAGGGACTTCTCCATCTATGTTTCTTGTCCAGATGACTTTATAGCCCCTAGAGAGAGAGATTTCACATGTTCATCTCACTCTAAGGCACACATCAAAAAGAGATCTGATAAATCACAGCCTAGGAAACATTTCCACTAATTATGAAAGGAATCTAAACTACACTCAGAGGCAAAGGTTTCAGATCTTGTGTTCTGGCAGCATGGTCTGCAAACCAGGTCCAAGACAGTAAAGAACATCTGTGGAGAATACACCCTTCCTACAGCAAGAATTTATTTTCCCACATCTATTGAATCTTATTCTTCAATAGTTCTATCAACAAAAACATATAACTGACTTATTCTGTCAATGTGGTCCTGAAACATCTTAATACATTGCATGGTAATTTTGTTGCATCACAACTACCCATATTTCTTCTTATTCCCCCAGGCACAGCTTCACACATGTGGATGATTCTTTTGTCTGTATCTGCCCTTGTATATTGATATTGCATCCTCGTAACTGGCATTCATCAACCTGTTATACAGTACTGTTTGGATGCACTCCTAAGCCACAATGGGTTATGCAAGATACTGTACAGGATACACAGCACAAAGTCCTTACCTCAGAAGGACAGGTAATGGCATCTGCCCAGTGGGGTCTCTGGCAATCAAGTTCAACCAGCAAAGTGTCATGGCGAAGACAATTTCTGGGACCACTGCAGAAACGTAAGAAGCTAGTTCAGCAAATGTTTCTATTGTCATGCATTAGTACCAAGAAGACAGACGAAACCATCATTTAAAGCAAGGATTGTAACAAATTGTGTTCATTATTAACTTGTTCAAAACCAACAGCTTTTCCACACTGATTTTTAAGTGCGACACCACAGGCAGAATATAAACCCTTCTTATAATCCAGGAAAAAATGAGCTACATCTGTTCTTTGACATTACAGGTGATAAAGCATCACTTTGATAGCTCAGCTGAGATCAGAGTACATCCTAGGTACCACATAGGCACACACTAAGATACAGCATCTGCCCTGCAGAGCTTTCATTTTAAGTACCATGAAACAGAGAAAAAGGAATTATTCATATTCCTGTACTACAGGTCAGGAAGCTGAACCCTGGACTTTAAGTACAAGATTGTCCTTCTTTTTTCATTATCAGTATAAACAAGGATTATTGACAGCATTATTGTGATTCTTTTTTTTTTTAGAGCAGAGACAACTTCAGTGAAGATTATACTGTGGCATACAAATTATTTAAAGGATACACATTTGGCCCATAAGCACAGAGACAGAAAATACTGGTATTACTACTGTCAAACTTCAAGGTTCCGATCACAAACCCTGCACCCTTTCTGATAGAAGTTATAAACACACATACATTTACACATACCAAAAGATGGTTTCTGCTCGGGAAAGCAAAGGGTCCCATGAGGATACAGCTGCAAGATCCATGCGTGAGTAAATAGAGCGCATTGTGCTGTCAGTCTCTCAGCATTCAATCGCCAGGTGAAAACGCAATATAACAGGAAAGGCCACCTCGCAGGACGAGTCAGTCAGGTACTCTACAGCAAAGGGAACAGCAAATGCCACTCACCCAGCCTGCCCTGCTGCCTTCCTTAATAGAGTCAGCTAAAGGATTCCTGCTCTTCATGCTTACCCTCAAGCCTAAAGGAAGAGGTTTGTAGTGAGTTATCACAGTGAGCGGACCAATACTGTACAGTAGCTAAGTGGTGCACATAAGTAGAACAAAAGGAGACTACTGAAACTTCAGAGCTCTGAAGGTGCTTCTATGTTAAGCGTGATCGATCTCCATTTTTCCTCTTTTGCACACTCCAAGCAGGCTCCCTAATCTGCCCTGTTAAACAGTAGATCTTGATCACTAACTACCAAGAACAAGTTACAGACTGAAGCATCAATGCCAAATATTGACTGATTTTCTGTTATTCCCTCTTGGAAGGGATGTCAGTTCTTGGCTATTTTTACTCTACTATTTTCTATTGAAAAATTAAAATTACCCAAATAAATCTGGGTGGATTGTTTCTTTGGTTTGTTGTATTTTTTGCAGACAGAGTGAGGGCAGAGAAGGAAAGGATTTCAGAGCTCATATTTGGACCACTAGTAAAAGCAAAGTTGCCTTGACAACTGTAGCCATCTTTACATAGTATTTTTCTTTGCAGAGTAAAATGTTGTTTTAATTCCTCATCTTTCCTGTCT
Organism: Psilopogon haemacephalus; assembly: GCA_013396835.1. Lineage (NCBI taxonomy): Eukaryota > Metazoa > Chordata > Aves > Piciformes > Megalaimidae > Psilopogon > Psilopogon haemacephalus. Next base: position 1,333,852 of record VWZI01013030.1, on the reverse strand, counting down.
GTCCACAAGGAGATGCCCTCACACCCCCAGGTAAAATTCTCTCATGTACACACTGTTTTCCCTTCAGTGTATACCCAGAGTACAGCCTGATCTCCTGGCCTAAGTCTGGAGTTTTAATAGAGGCTATGTGACTTTTAAAAGCCTTTTATATTAAGATTTTCAGATTTAATTGACAGATATTCAATTTCAAAGACCTACTCCCCTCTTCATAAATCGCTAATAGTATTTTATCCGAAACAGAGCTAACCTAATAAACAGATGAAACTTTGTTGTCATTTCAGCTGCTCAGAGCTCTGGGCTGTATATAATTGCTCTCTTCATTTTACAGTTCTTCTGCTTCAGATTAAACTTTTTCAGGATGTTGCAACGCCAAAACATGCATTCTAACAGGAAATCAGCATCAAAGGTAACGGGCTCACAGACATCTTTGATGCTTTGAAACCAGAGGAAAAGAAGTAACTGTTTAATTTACAACAGTTACTGCAGAGGAACGGAGGAGGGGAAGAAGCAGGAAAACGTGGCTAAGGGGTACAAAGGAGCGCTCGGCATCGACATTCCTGCAGCTAGCTTTGGCCTTAGGCTGCGACCGGCACTCCCTCTAGTGCCCGCTCCCGGCGGCGCCCATCCCAGCTCCGCGGCCCGGGGCCGGCGCTGCCCGTAGGCTCCGCCGCTGCGCAGCCGGGGCGAAAGCGGCACCGGGACCCCTACCCTGGGGAGAGGCGCGAGTCCCGCAGGATGCTGCAGGGCACGGCCAGCTCTGCAGCTTCCAAACGGAGAACGGACAGTTGCTCTGGAGCTTCCTTCGGAGAACCTGCCGAGATAGAAATGAGAAAGACGTTAGGATCAGGCCGGGTGGGATGCAGTTCTCAGCCGAGAAATCCAGCTGTGTCCTGGGCTGCATCCTCAGCAGCGCGGGCACCAAGTGGAGGCAGGGGATTCCTCTGCTCTGCTGAGACCCCACCTGCAGTGCTGGGACCAGCTCAGGAATCCTCCACTCAGAAGAGACTTGGACCTGCTGAAGTGGGGCCAGAGGAGGCCACAAAGATGATCAGAGTGCTGGAGTATCTGTTCCTTGAAGATACTCCCCTTTACAGGAATCAAAGAATAAACATATAACAAATGAACTGTGGAAATACTTGCTAAATCATGGAGACTCTACTCTCCCAACAACTCTCCTCAAGGAATAACTAATGACCTAAGGATGGCAATTCTGGTTATACACACAGTCCTTCCACCAAAAAGCCAGTTGCATTATCATACATGTGGGTAAACACTTGCGTTCTTCTCCACCTCCAACACTCAGTGACAACACTCGGAGAACAAATTTACACAAAACCTGACCCTTAGCACCTCAAAATGCAGAACTGGCGATTTTATTTCTTCAGTTCAAAGTTTTATGGCAGATGCTTGGGTGTTAGTCAAGTGCAGAATGTAGTAAATATGGTTAGAAGGGACCTTCCCACCAGAAGCAAGTACCCACACTGGCCACCTGCAGTCAAATTCACTTTGCAAGGTACTGCTGGATCCCCACATATTGTTGGAAGAAAACAGTGCAGCAATGGTTTGGAACAAAGCCAAAGGAGCTTTATGCACATGGAATAAACACAGAGAGAAAAGCAGACACAATGATTAAGTGCGTGAACTTGAAAAACAATTCTGAAAAATTCAAAAAGAATTGCAAAATATCCTGGTAAAATACCATTTTGTTTCAATGAAGTATTTTATTGCCATTCAGATTTTGAAGAAGCGGTAATTTATTTACGGCACCTTCTTCCCCAGTGGAAAAAAAAAAAAATAATGGGCAAATTTCCCTGTTTACAAAACTGTGGACTAAATATTTTCATTGAAATTGTTATTCTTGGTGAATGATACAACAGTATATTCACATTTTTATAAGCCTTTTTAAAACACACTTTAAAATATTTGAAATAAAGACTGATCCCTTCTGAATTGGATAATGATATAAAAAAATAATGCGTTTGAAAAAAGAGTTTTGTTTAGGGTCAGTTCTTCTGTCAAGTGACAAAGTAATCTTTAGGATGGCCCAAGACATCATGATCTACTGAAGCTTTGGCTCTGATATGCTGTAGTTGGTTACTCAAGACACTCATCACTGAGCCTCAGCTTCTTCCCCTGTTGCATAAAGGTGGAAGAACTCCCATCTTTGAAAAGCACTCTAAGGTCTGCAGATTAAGTAAACCATATGATAATTGCCATCAATCAGAGCAGCATCCAAGCAAAATGTGGCTCATCTCCCAGATTAGTATTTGGATAAACATACATAGAAACAAATCATCAGTCAAGAGAAACCTGCTTTCATCAGGGATATTCATTATAATTTTGGGAGCATAAAAGAAAATAAAGATGAGTGGACACATATCTAACTTCTCTTACAGAGTTGTGTCTTGTTTGTAAAGTCAACTGGCCCCTATATTCCTCCTACTCAAAGGAATCTTTGATAATTCACATGTGAAATTAAAGGCATCTTATTTATTCAGTTATTTATTATTCTCTGTAAAATGAGTTAGAAATTTGTCCCTGTGAATAATGTTAGCCATAATAGTTAATTTACTCCTATTCATTGGCAGTAATAAAAATGTACAAGGGGATGCAGAAACATTATTATTTCGTGCTTGAAGTGCAATTTCATGTGGTGAGAAAAACATGCTAATATGCTGCAAAGTGCTACAGGAATTTAGTTCTCAAAGGAATGGCGGTATTAAATGTATTCTGACAAGAAGGGGCTTTGGAAGGGAAACATTTATCTTCATAAAGTCATTAAATTTACTGAGCAGCACCGCATTCTTACTGCAATCTGCTCACTCCATTAAAGGCAGAGCTGTGGAACAGTCTCTGCTGTATTAGGAGCATCTACATTTTTGAAAATGTTAATAATGGGGGAAAGAAGACTCAAGGAGGGAGAAATAATAGATCCTTCCTCAAAAGAACCTTCTGCATTAAAAAACCCACACCTCCGAATTCACCACTCAAAAAGGACAAGTTTCACTGCTTACCTCTGGAAAAGGAAAAAAAAAAAAAAAACCACCACCATGTTATAGGGGAACTTTGACAGATAAGACTTTAAAACACTGAAATGAGGGCTAATGGCTTGGAAGCCACTGGCAGCACATAACTGGCATAAGAGGGATGCTCAAGTTGAAGAGCAGCTTTGGACATTTGTATCCGGCCTGGAACTACCTGCTCATGTTCAGGCTTGTGGTAATAAAGTGAAATTAGGGCAAGTAGGTAGCTCTTGAGATTGAAGATGCTGTTCTCAGTGTGATTTCCCATGCACTTGGTCACTTTCTTCCTCTTCATCTTGATACTTATATGTAAGTAAAAATATCGAACTGCAATACTGTCTGTATTGCAGTGCTTCAGTAACATTTTGAGTGAAGTCTACCACACCGCTTTAGACAACCCAATTCAAGGGCCAGCATCAAAGTCACAGTACAGTGATCTCCATAACTGAAGTGAAAATCCTTCTTCCAGAGGAAGCAGAAGAATTTCTCCAACCAGGAAAGCAAGGATTATTTTTATAGAGAACTTAGCACACTAACTCCAAAGAAAAAAACAGCCCCATGCCTTAAACATGAAAATTGTTTGATAGAAGGCACCAGAACCAGGACACACAGTCCCACCATAACCTCTTTAATAACCTCCAATGCACTTGCTGCAGAAGAAAGCAACCTGCACTTGCCGTGATTACATCAAACATCAAGAACAGAAATCTAATTAAGTACCAGTCAAATATGACAGTAACACTGTAAGATCGTATTTCTGAACAACAGCCAGAGCCATCAACAACACCTTTACTGCACGCCAAAGCTCTCCAGGAATTCATTTCAGAAACACGGCAGTAAACCCTAGCAGCACAAACCCACCTACACTCCTAAGCACAAAACAGTACAGCACACAGAAACACCTTGGCAAAAAAAACTTACACAAACACCAGAACCTGAACCTCACTCTCAGCACACTCCAACTGATCTAAAACAAAGGAAAAGCATTAATCTTAATGCCCCTGTTCACTGCAATGGGGAATATCACACCTCCTGTAATTGAAATTGTTACCAGCTCATCCACAGGCTAGCAGAAGCTCAGAAACATTTTTGCCTGGCTCATGAAAGCAAAACAAGATGCTGATGGAACTAATTGACCCCATTTTCGCAGAGGTTGAACGCAAAAGGTTTCAAGTGGTGCAAGTAAACTCTTCAAGCTTTTCCTCTGTGAACAGACAATCACCAGCAAGGCCCAGAAGACTAGATAGTCACTGCTTTCTGCATCTCTTAGGTCTGAAGAACAGCTTTCTAACAGCTTTACACCACATCAGTTCTGCAGGTCAGCATTCTCCCACACTTAACAACATCTGGGTTAAAGGGCTGAACCTCCTGGCTTTGTTCTGTCTCTAAATGTGCCAGATAAATACAGTGGGTAGAAGTTAGAGAGCCTGCAGAATAATTGTACAATCAGACCGACTTCTAATGTATTGTAGCCAGTTGCAACCTTGCCGTAACACAGAAGGGAAAAAAAAGGGGGGAAATAAAGAAAACAACCTACATCAGGAAACCACAGACTTCCCTAATGGGTTACAGTGCATAATTGAGTATAAAGAATAGTTATTGCTTGAACTACAGTTGAACTGAGATTTCCAGCTTCCCTAGCAAATGTTCTGCTACTGCTGCTAAGCTATAGTAATAATTTCTAATTGTGTGGGTTTTAAGTGAAAACAGTAAGAAATGCTCTTCGATTGGTTACTGTAACTTATGCCTTCCAATGCAACCAGGTCACTGGAACAAGCCCTGGAAATCGGAAGTCTTTTACACAAAGAACATCAGCAGAAGCTGGGAACTAATGAAGCAGTGCTGCAGCAGCATCATGCCCATTACACAATTAGAGGGACAGCACTGGACACCATGAGATTGTCACACACCTTGCTAATGAACCGTGCTTTACACACATTTAATTAATTAATTATGGCTGAAGTCATTCACTGCTAGCCAGCAAACTGCTTTATTATACACAAACCTGACCACCTTACAAATACCACTCCAGAGTGCTAATGAGCTATTAACTGGGACTGCATGTTACCAGCAATTTTGTGGGAAATCAAGTAATAAGAGATCAAATATCAAATAAAAGAGCTTTTAATCCAAGTGAGATAATTAATTGCACCTCCTGTCTCGCAGCTTTCCTAGTACTTTACAAGGAAAAAGAGCTTTCTCATCAAGATAATTTGATCCTATTGCCAAAAACTTTTTTTTTTAATTATGAGTGCCATTTAGCAAGTATGACAGGAATTATTATTATTTACACAGTGGTTTCTCCTTGGGATTCCAGTATACCTCAGAGACATCATTCAAACACTCAAGGAAACACAGTCAGTAAGCCCAAAGAGCTGATGAGATGGGTGAGGGAGGAAAGAGGGGAAGGTTACATTTTCTGCATGGGAGCTGATAATACTATCACTACTTTTCCAGATCTTGTTCATTTCTTGCCATTCATCTGCTACTCAAAACCATGGAGAATATAAGTAGGGTGCAGAGAACATCTAGTATACTCTGCCAGGAAGAACTGCAGTCCTCGCACTTAAGTCAGCTCTCAGAGGCAGGCAAGGCAGGAAAGCAGGGTAAGAGCCTGCTCCTCTGGCATGAAAGCTTGATGGACTCTGCAAGAGTCTGCAAACATCTTCTTGTCCTGAAGTTCCCCTACACCTGCATCGCTCTGGTAATCCCCAGGACCTGTTGCCTGTGCACATTCCAGCCTAGAATAGGAAGGCTTATGTGAAGGCATTTCCTTTTTCACCAGTTGCTTTTAAAACAATGCCACTAGCAACACCATCCAACCCAATTCTAGATGCTCACAAAGAAAGAATTAACTCTGTTCTGCCTTTGTTTTCCCCTTTATCACAAGAACGATTACAAGACAGTACAGAAGATGATCGGAACACTTGGGGAACATTGCAGAAAAGATGATTAGAATATTTGGGGAACATTAAAGCAGTCTGTTTTGGTTTTTTATTTCTTGAGCCAGTGAAATCAATAGCTGAGAAGGCCCAAGCTCAATTTTGTAGCCTAAAGAGTGTTCTTTGGCTTGTATATGGGTATGTGTTATAAATCCCTGGGGCATTGATAGAGCTTTTCTTCTAAATTTTCAGTTAAACAAAGGTTGTCCAAGGCATCCATAACCCCCATAGCATGTCTAAAGAACTGTGATGAAAGCATATACTTCATTTCTCCCTGGATCCAGAATTAAATGTTCATTATGCTTAGAAGTCTTGTTATTTTTTAGTTCAGTGGCTTATGCCATCATCTCTGTTATCCAATTATTCCATTTTTACATGTTTTTTATTGCCTTTAAACCTTCTGGTCTTTCAGCATTCTATGGCCCATCATTAGTTAATTCCAGTTGACTTTTATCATTTGTACTCTCCCTAATTGGTTTGTCACATTTCCATTTCCTTTTCATTCCCTTTCCATTTTTATTTTCCTACATTGTAACTTCCTCCAGTTTATTTTCCTCCTACCTAAACTATGATTTTTATTGATGCTGAATGCAGCCCGCAGGCCAAAAATAATAGTCAGTCCAAAACCAAGTGGCCACAGTTCTTCACTTTTTCACAGATTAATTTCAGAAAAGAGGTTCCATTTGGCTAAATTTCCTTTTCTGTATTTCTAGCTACTGAAGAAGCTGCACATACAATAAATATTTAATAGGAAATCCCCTCCAGCTGAATTTAGGCCCCACAGCATCTCATTACCATGTCTTGGAATAGCATCCTCATTGTCACTTGCTTAATTATGCTAAGAAAGAGTCGAATTGTGTGGCTGTTGGGATAGAAAGTGATTAAATTCACTTGGCAACACTTCGGATATCTCATTATGATCCTCATTTAGCACTTCTAATTGAGTCCATTTGTAAATTCTTTTTTTTTTTTTTTTTTTAGTTTTCTAGAGTCATGATTTGGGAGAATCTTTCCAACAACAGCTAATATTTTCTTAACCTTTTCCTTCTTTAATTCAAATTTCTGCCATGAAGAAGAATCACATTAAGATTAAAAGCAATCTGTCGTCCTAGTGCACCACTAATCTTTTTGAATAACTGTCACCCTTATGGAAAAGGCAACCAAAACTCCCTGGAGTAGACACCTAATTTCTGATGGAGTTCTCTTTCCCATGCACTCACTCTTGCTAAGCACATTGCCCTCTATAAATGATCATAAATGACAGCTTGCTCCCAAGCAATCCCCCTGGCCCCTACTCTCTGGCAGTTTGTTGAGAGCTTCTCTCCTTGTTTCAGGAGGGAGAATCACTCTGAAAGTGAAGTTGAGGGTGCTGCTGGGAAGGAGAGGGTTGCTGCTTTAAGAGTTGCTATCTCCCTTACAGGAAATTTACTTCTGTGAAGTAAACCAGCAGAAGAGCTAGGTATCATTTCAATCACAATTAACATGTCAAATGATGAGTCAAGTGATGCACAAGTGGCAGATATCTGTGCAGGGGGTTAATTTTCATCATAAAAAGTCAGATGATAAGAGATTGCTCTATTAAAATCAACACACATACAGTTTACCAGCACAGAGTTCTCATATTACTATTGGGAAAGCATCATAATAACATCATAAGACAAACTCTCATAGCAATAGCTGCATGCAGTCAAGAATAGAAATGTTGTCCACAGGCTCGAATTTGTGTGAAACTTTACAAAACTAACATCATGAAAAAACACCACTTTGGATAATGTTTGTGCTGAATGAGTCCTATCTCAGCGCAGGAAAGATGATGAAAAACTCTTCCTCACAGTGAGGTATAAACAACATAGCCATAACCTCTGAAGTTAACCATCATTAAAGAATAAAAGACTTTGAAGTTCAAGAATAAGGACTAGGTACACTAAGACTTCTCCCACAGCAACAAAAGAAAATAAGTATTTCCACAAACATCCTTAGCAGTCCTCATAACCAACAGCCATAGCTCAACAGTGGTTGCTAGACCTGTTTGTGGAGATGTAGGCAAATGAAGGAAAGCACTTCAGGAAACCCTGCAGCAATTCTGTCCTAAGAATGACAGAAGGAAGCCTCAGCACCCAACAAGGCATGCATATAAAAGATCTATTCTGAAGGGGAAAAAGTTATGTGACCAAGAGCTTTAATGAACCCACACACAGCCCTGATGAAGACATACTCTGCCTCTGCATAGCACCACTTATTTTAGTCCTCTGCAATACCTGCCATGCAAAAATGGCCAACTACGCTCTCCCAGGTCTCACCCAGAGAAACACATATAGCAAGGGTATTTGCTTTTCAAAAACTTTCTTATCCCTGTAGAATTCCTTTTTAAAGTATCTCCCATGCACATGGTCCCCTTTTCAAGAAAGACAGACATTTCAGATGTTTCTTCTTTTCATATGTGTGAACTTCTCCCAAGAGAGCCAACATCTGTCCAGCATAGATGAGGATTTGACCATTTACTTTTAGCACAATGACTGCCACAGTAAAGCTCCTTTCTTAGAGTTCTAGAAGTTGCATAGCAATGTCCTAGAAATCTCCTTAGCCCAGATTTTGTCGACTGGTGGTCCCACCTCATTTTGTGAGCTACCAAATGTTTGTATGTACAATCATCTCTTCTACCAGGTCTTTAAGTCTATTCAGAGAAACAAAGGGGAAAGAAAAGAAATGGCAGAGAAAAACTTAAAGCCTCAAGGCCACCATCAGCCCAAGGATTTGTGGTTCTCCTGAGTGCATTTTTTTAGTGTCTTTGTTCAAGCTGGTACAGGAGATTGACTTTTAAGGTTGATGGTATTGATCTAATTCACAGCCCTATACTCATTTATCATGATTCTTTAATCAATAGCCCAGCTACTTAAGATACTAGGAGTTCAGGTCCTTATTTATCTAGATGACATTTTGATAGCACCTATCTCCTCAGGGGCTCTTGTCTTTTAGGTCAGCACTTCATTTCACCTCATCTTTCCCCAAGGTGTGCAAGCAGTGGGAAGACATTAATGTCACTTGTCCTAGTGAATGTTTGGGTGTGGCAACACCACATTCTGGACTTCTCAGCAGTTTTATCATTGTAAAGGCAAACAGGTGAGATGCTGAGCTGGTGAAAGGTGACATCCTTTCACCAGAGCCACACAGATTTTCACTCCCAGAGCAATCTCCTTCACAATCCACATAGGCCCCTTTATTTCTAGCACAAAAGGAGCTCTTGAAGCTTAACCAAAACATGATCCTCAGCCTCAGTGTTTCATCTCTTCACTTTTTTCTGTCTTAGCATCAGGAGAGGGCTTCCTGTCAGCCTCTTCAACTATATCTTTAGTTCTCTAGAAAGAACCACTTTGTCTGGAGCACTTGATGGTCTCTGCTTTACAGTACATTCTCTCCTCTGAAGTTCTATCAAAATACATGCAGGCAAAGAGATTATCACAAGATCACACTTGTGTATCTAAGCACAACTTTCTGGTCAACTACTCATTTTAAAGATTTTTCCTATATTAATATTTTTTCTTAGTATGGAGGATTTTTTTTATTATTATTAACTGATATTTGGCTTTCAGTGCAACAGTATCATAGAATCAAAGAATCAGTCAAGGTTGGAAGGGACCACAAGGATCATCTAGTTCCAAACCCCCTACCATGGGCAGAGACACCTCACACTAGATCATGCTGTCCACAGCCTCATCCAGCCTGGCCTTAAACATCCCCAGGAGTAAGGCTTCCGCCACCTTCCTGGGCAACCTGTTCCAGGGTCTCACCACCCTCATGCTGAAGAACTTCTTCCTAACATCCACTCTGAATCTACCCATTTCTAGCTTTGTTCCATTCCCCCCAGTCCTATCACTTCCTGACATCCTAAAAAGACCCTCCCCAGCTTTCTTGCAGGCCCCCTTAAGATACTGAAAGACCACCATAAGGTCACCTCAGAGCCTTCTCCTCTCCAGACTGAACATCCCCAACTCCCTCAATCTCTCCTCATAACAGAGGTGCTCCAGCCCTCTGGTCATCCTCATGACCCTTTTCTGGACATGTTCCAGCACATCCATATCCCTCTTTTAGTAGTGGCTCCAGAACTGGATGCAGTACTCCAGGTGGGGTCTCACCAGTGCGGAGCAGAGTGGGAGGATGACTTCCTTCGACCTGCTGGCCACGCTTCTCTTGATGCAGCTACATTCCAAAAGACTGCTGAACACTTCAATAAAGACTGCAGAAATAGTAAGAATAAACAGAAACCAGCTGGGTCTTTGTACTGCAAAATAACCTGTCTCAGACTTTGACATGTCAATGAGTTGTACGCTGCAGCCCCAGCCTGCTGTACAGCACTGCATCCTCAGCTGGTGTGAAATCAAGGGAGCTACTTCAGTTTCACAGCTGAACATCTGGTCTCCTGCAAATGGACTTTGCATTCCAGTAGCTGAAATAAATTCAGCTACTGTATTATGCAAGCTAAATAACACAAGGGATAGAAGCTTGAGCCTTGAAACTGAATGTGGATACATCAAGAACTCCCTCAAAATCTGCCTGTCTCAAAACTGAATTCAAGCATTCAGTGTTTTGCATGTCTCACAGTAACCACGACACAAATACCCTGCAATTTTTCCCACAGCTCAGCCCAACCTTACCATCTGCTATCCAAGCAAATCTCTCTGGCTGATTTCATGCAGACCAGTGTCAACACTTGCCGGTCTCGAATCTTTTCCAAGACCAATTGGTAACAGAACAGCTTCCTTCCAAAAAAAAAACCCCAAGATCCACAAACTTCCAAATCAAGAAAAAAACCAAAAGAAAATGCTGTAAGTTGCAGCAGGAAGTTTCTGGAGGGAAGTTAAGAGTCCAGAGACAAGGTGTTTTCATGGCTATAAAAATTTTATTTATAATATTTTGCTATGGTTTACAAGAAACTACTGCTCTACAAAAGAACTCCAAAATGCCTAAAGCTTGCTTTGATTGGATAATTATTAAGCAATTATAGATCTACAAATGCAAATGCATACACAAGGATAAACATTATTTCAGTGGTGCCACTGTCATACCAGGCACTGCTTTGTTTGAAAGTGCTTCTACCTGTGTTACGAGTCAGGCAAAATTAATAATCAATATAACTTTTTATATTCAGGCAAAGATTGTTAATAACCATGAAAACTGCTTATTAACATCAAATCTCACAAGAAAACTTGTTTACAACACTTGAAATGCACTGTTTGGACACTTCTACACACAGGAAACAGGCAAAACTAGAACAATTCAAGAAAAAAGTAGCAAATGCAAATATTAAAACTGGAAAGAGGGGTTCTTAGTTTCAAACCCATCTCTTGCACACCAGGGGCCTTGAGAGAATCTAGCCACAGAATTTCTTAGAGAGAGGCTTTGAAATATTTACTCACAAAATAGTATCAGGCAGAACCCAAAGCTCAGAGGGAATTCTGTTGGTATCTTGAAGGTCATTGCAGGCAGAGCATGTGGCAGGGCAGAGCAGGCAAATCAAAATAAAAGTGAAAGCTGAAAAGCATGTGGCAGAAGCCTATTTATTGATTGCCCAATTGTAAATGGCTGCAGTGGCCACACGAACTCACCCATCAGAATGGCACTTTGCCAAGCCTGACCATATTTGGAGTCAGGAGCTTGCTTGCCCCTGTTTGGGAGGAACAAGTCTGGGCAAGTCTTGGACCCTCAAAGTGGCTGTCTCCAGGCCTTTTGCCTTCTCCCAGCGCTCTGCTTCCTCCCCCCAACAGAGGGAAGGCTATGGGATCACTCCTGGGCAAGCCAGGACATGGATCTTCCACGACAACCTGCTGCAAAGAGACTTCTCAGGATGCCCAGTGATACTGCAGCCTGGGGCTGCAGGATCCTCTCCCTCCCTCCTGCTCCAGACACATCTTCTCACTAGACTGTGGCGACAGTGCAGAGTTAAGGTCTGCATAGCTCCTACTGCCTTTTCAGGATGTCACCACAATGGCTCCATGTCGCAGATTTTTGTGCAAGAGCAAGACAGACCAAGACTATTTCACTTTACTCCATTTATAAGGAAAAAGGGCAGTAAAATAATAACACTCTTGCTGAATTGGAGAAGAAAAATACAGAAAGGTTATATCTAAAAATGTGCTGGAAAAGATACAGCATACATGAATCCTTAACACCTAATACAGGATACATGAGAATTCTCCCCAAACCTTCCCCACAAGCAAACTTAAAACAAAACCCCAGTGCTCATTTTCTCCCACCCACCATCATCACCCATTTGGGCCCAAACAGGCCAGATTCACTGTGGCAGCTGGCAGCCTTGAAGGCCACAGCCCACCACGGGGTCCTCCTGTGTTGTTACCAAGTTAACAGGTAAAGACCCCTCTGGAGACTCAGAAAGAGAAGTAGAAAAGAGAACAAACTGACCTTGCTGCCCACTTTTTAAAGTGTTTGTAGAGTTGGTGGGATTGAATAACAAAATTACAATACCCTGGGGGTGGCCAGTTCATCCTCTGGGACGGATCTTGGTCTTTTAGATAATCTGGGATAACCTGGAACCCCTCAAACCACGACACTCCATGCCACCACGAGGCTCACTCAGTAAAAATTTCCACCTTGTTCCCCTGTCACTGCGCAGCCTTCCTATGCCATAAACCTGCTTGTTCCAGCTCACTGTTAATTATAATCTCTCCTCACAGCACTAGGTGGCTGGGGATTATCTTCACCAAGGTCTGTGAAGTTACAGTGGCACAGTACAGCCATAGTGCCCTCAGTCCTCAAGTAACTATGAATTTCAAGTTACCTGCAACTGAAAAAATAAATCTTTCCCACTGCTTTAGAAAGAAGAGCAAATTTAGTCAATTCCCACCAAGAGATTTTCCCTAAGCCCACTGTAGCACAGTGAATGAAATTTACTCCTGTACATGAGGTCTTCACATTCACTTCTACGTTTAAATTAGATTTATCTGAGAGAGAAGTGGTGCTTGAATCTTCTGCTGAGCTTTTCTGTACAGAGGGGTGAACTTCACCAGACTATTTACCCAAAGACATTGCCTCCCAAATCAGTATAACAGCTACAGCAGCCTTTGACTTGCAAAGAAGCGTTGTCTTTAAGAAGGTCTGCTGCAGCTTGTATCTCAAAGGCAGAATAAGTAATGTGGGGTGACAGATGCTTTCATAGTTGTTTTTGCATTGTAGAACTTACACAGCACATACATAAATATATCTATTACACATGCAAGAAAGACTTTATTTACACGTTTCCTTCTTGTCATATTTAATTCACACACGCACACACTCAGTCTGCTATGTTCCAACTTGGCCAAATCCTTGTTCACCAAACTATCTTCCCTCAGCACTGCCACATCCTAAGGGCACACAACAGAGGGAAGAGGGAAAGCCTATTAAGTGATGAGGATGCACTGTTTATAAAAATTAAAATGTGTGCCGGGTGTTTGGGAAAGAATGAAAAAACATTCAAGAGCTGCATTGAAGTATGTGGAATAATTTTAAAATATTAAATCAAGGCCTTAATTACTATGTCTCTAATCTCATACAGTCACACTTCACTTTGAGGCAATTTGTGATTAAATAATAATACTTTAAGGCAAATAACAACACTTGGCACTTTTATAGTGCCTTTTGCCTAATTAGTTTGGGATTAGTTCCTTCGCATTGGGTATGGGGCTTTGAAGATATAAAGTGCTAAGTATCATTATGACCTGAGGATCTCAAAGCATTTTACCCATACACATTAATTAAGCCTCAGAGCTCTCCTATGAGGTAGGTAAGTGTCTTTGTATCCCTCTGTGTTTGCCAGGCCCAAGTGGAGAGAGGATTGGGCAGTGTTTTCAAACTCGCAGACGCATTCTGCAAGCACTTCTGCGCACAAGCTACATTCCTGGGCTAGGCACTCACATCACCCCTGAACCAGAAGGGTATCTGTGCTGACATTTAACTGTAGGAAATCAGACTATTACTTAGGAAAAAGCATTCCCACCTGCAAGAACCCCAGTGAGAAAGATACCCTCATTTTCTTGGTCAAAGTCTTATAGACATGAGGAGTGAAGCGGAAATATTCCAACAACTTCAATCTAAGAATTTTTGTGGTGGAGTCAGACACAAAATCATATCCCCTGTTTCAGATTTCAGCCTTCAGGCTTTCTCCAGAAACACAAGTTTCTCTTCTTTTCTTTGTCTCCTCCAAACACCAGAACTCAGAGGCAGCTCATAGGGAACTCAGAGGGACTCACTTGGAGAACACAGAGGGATCATGGGCTGTTACCAAAGCAAAGAAAGGAAACTTTCTCCCTTTTAGTTCCTCCATTATGAAAACATATATCAGCAATGAGAAGCTACAAAATCTTCATTCTATTTATAATTAATATTGTACCTGAAGCAGTCACCTGCAGAAGAAAGAGGTATGAAAGGATTTCGACTTACTTTGATAATTAAGGGTATTTAGTGTCCTTTAAACAAAAAGTTTAAAAAAGAGGAAATCCACAATCTGCCTGAATGTTCTTAGTTCAACAAAGTCTTTCAGTTGACAGCTAATAATTAATTAACAATGAATGGTGTCTTTCAGTCTGTCACCGTGATTGACACTATCATCTTTTGAAAAGTGAAAGATTTGTTAATGTGGCAGACTACAGTCTGGGAAATATTAAAGCTTCACAATTCCCACTGCTTTCAGCTAAACACTTGACATGACAGGTTAGCTCACTAGGAAAGAGGAGGAAGAGGTGATGAGACCAGCAGCAACCTCTGCTGGTGGACACACAGCTTCCCTTCCAAGCGGCAGGTTCACTACAGACAGACAGGAGAAATTAAGGATAAAAAGACCTGAGCGGCTCTGAAAATCCAGATTGCTGTAGGCTGGGTTAGTAGGCTGGCAAGCAGCAAATTGCACACCCACACTGTGCTGATGCCCTTCCTGGGGCTGGATGGACCCTGGCAGACCTCACTAGAAGGGCTGCTGTGATCACCTTTCCCTCCACCAGAATGACTCCACACAGCAGTGCAACTGCTGGTTTGTCCCTGCACATTCACCAAATATGAAACAGCTGTCTGAGACAGTTGGTAATGGGCAGATCATTTTCAGTTATACATATTTGTTGACTATTTTAAAGCCTATTTTTATAGGCACTGCCAAAAAAACCTATGAAATGTGTGTTCTAATTTAAAACAATTGACCTAATTAAACTAATCGAGCAGCAGAGAGATGCTTCATTCTGGTAAACACAGAGTCCTGCACAGTATTGCTACTCTCTACCACGGGTACAACTTCTCATCAACCTTCTCCTCCAACTGACCCTTGGTTCTCCTTCAGCTTAACTCTCAACGACAGCCACTTCTATGCTGATGAGCCATGTGTGCTCATGGCCGCCCATCTCTCTGGTCTCACTTCTGCAGCTCTGGCTTGACTTTTCTGCTGCAGAGCATTTGTTCTACAACTCCCCTTACTAGTACTATCCACTTCCTCCACCTCGTTCGCATTTCACGTCTGTCAGCTTTTCACAACTCAATTACATTTTGTCTAGTATAGAGGAAAACCTTTTGTTTGCTCGCAACCCCTTCCTCATTGCCTTCCTTTCTCTCTTCCATTAATAAGACCTTTTGCCTTTTCACACTTAACAAGGTCTTATTTTTCCAAGCTCCTGTCTTGGATCCTCCATTTACACCACTTCAGCTCTGCTTATAGAGGAAAGCAGCTCCAGTGGAACAGTGGCAATCAGAATTACTTCCTCTATCACTTTTTCTGGCATTCCCCTGGCAGAGTTTACTTTTTCTGATAAAAATAAACCCACCTCCTCAACTCATTCTGTTCCCTGTTGTTTGCACACAGAAGTTTTTGCCAACTTTCTACCAAGAGAAAAAGGACACAAGACTTGAAGACATCTGCATGTCTTACTTTTCCTTCTGCATCTTTTTCCCTCCTCCTTCCTCATCAGACACAGAAACTACTTGGCTTCTGCCAACTCCTTTAGTTATCCAGGTCTTCTCGCCCTTAATCCACTTTGTGTTTTCTTCTGCATCTTCATACACCCAGTATTCCCATATTCAGTGCCTCCCAGCTCACACTTCCCACACTGACTCCTCTTACTTCTCCACCTGTTGATCCATCCCTACTTCAGTCTTCACATCTTCATCTTGCTGATTCTATCTGCATAATGGTAGGGGGTTTTCCTTTGCTTTTTAACACATGAACCAGGCAATCCTATTGGCACAACAACAGGCTTCTTTTGCCCTTCCTAATGCAAACTTACCCCAGTCCCATTCACTCCCAAATCATATTGCAAATACCTTTTTTTTTTTTTTTTAGCTCCTGTTGCTGTTTTCCCTCTTCCTTCTTGAGCTCTCCATTCTTTATTATTTATGGGTTGCTTGCCTCAAGTTTGAGGCTGTTCATGATTTACTGATACATCCCATTTCCTCTCATCTGCTCCCAAGATGTCAGTTCTCGCCTCCAATCAGCCCTTGGCACAAAACTTCTCCATTTGCTACTTTTTAAAATTAGGGCTTTATTGCTTTCTTCTCTTCCTCCCATGTTGTCCCCTCACACAGGAAACAACCTAAAAATTAATTCATTCTGTCTTTCAAAAAGTCTCCTTTCCATAAATCTCTACAAAGAAACTGACAATCATGGATAATATTCTGCAGAGATCCCTTCACCTAAAATACTGTTTCCTAATTCTATTTACACTGCTGCCTACCAAGAATGGCCAAAATTCCCAAGTGGATCTTCTAGTTGCTATAGAAATATAAATACTAAATAACAAAAAGAACTTGGAACCAGAGTAGGCAAAGTACACACAGTTTATACCATTTGCTCCTTGCAGCAAAAACTCCAGAGAGCACCTGCAAATAAACTAACAGCCCCACATCCCTAGCAGGCTTACATGCTAGTATTGATGACAGAGGCTTAAGCTCTGTACTCTAACTTACCAGTTTCCTTCAGGTGCTATTTTATTTCTTATTTTAAAGAAAGAACTGCAGGGGAGAGAAGGGGAGGAAGCATTACAAGACATCCCTTCTAATCTACAGTCTCTCTGAAGACAAAACTTGGGGAGCTTTGATTAAGTATGCTAAAACCACTGTAAGCTAACAGATGCACAAGAGTACAACTTGACTTCTGTGGGACTCCTGCAAGCACAGTCTGCTTAGTAAAGGCCTTAATTAACAACTTTGCAAAGGACAATGAGATTATAACAATTATTCACTGCAGGCAGCCTGGTTTTTCCTCCTCCAATCTCCAGCATTTGCTTTAGCCTGCATCCCAGATAAATATTTTATTCTGTGCAGGCAGAAGGTTCATTATGTAAGTGACAAAGAGAAAGCATCAATTGCTACATACACAGATCCTAATGCACCTGGTTAATGTAGTTATAATATGTCACTGCGAACATCTTGTCAGCATTTTGTAATTAAAAAAGAAAAGCTACTGCAATAATAAAGGCAATGCATTTAACAGAGACGAACATCACGTGTAAGATGATCTTTCAAAGCAAAAATAGACATTAGCAAAGTAAAGCCTTGATAACCTTGCCCTACATACTTCAGTACCCTTGAATGCTCTTTGGCCCATTAAAGTACCCTTTTCCTTTCTACAACAGCACTATTCAGATAAGTAACACTGACCAATCTACGGGGCTGCAACATTTTTCAAAGGACAAAAAGCGTTTCTCTCCCATTGAGTCAGCAGGATATTTATTTCCTTGTAACAAAGGGTTTTCTGAACCGCTGAGAGATTTGTCAAAATGGAATCACAAGTGATACATTAAACAACCAGAGGGGAGAACTTATTATTAGGCATTAAAAGAGAGAGCTGCAAGTTTACAAATAAGAATAGGATGTGTACTTGACTCTGTAAATTCTCAGTTAATGAGAAATCAAACATGAAAGGCAAACATTTAATCTAGAGTAAATTTAGACATTTAAATCACAGCACTCACAATCCTTCTGTCTTACATTTCATAATACACAGTAAAGGGCAGCTAGCAGGGCATAAACATGTGCCCAATCATTGCTCTGGAATATGCTGCTGTTATTTAAATATGAATTAACAAACCACCAGAGGGAACTTTGGGTTAAGAAAATGCCAGCTGCCTCCATTGTCGTCTAGCCATAATAAAAGGCAGGCCACTGAACTGGCCTCAGTGGTTCCCAAGGCAAGACAACACCTTTTCTTTTTCCAAGGACATGTCCTGCTGACAAGGCTGTAAACTCTCACTGCTTTCCTCTGGCACAATAAGTACTAGGTGGTTAATTGCAAATGCTCAAAGGCCATGGCACACTCTATGGATTAGTGTTTAAGATTTAAGACACAAAGAAGGAAAGGCGGCTTTACATACCCACACACCAACCACCACATTAAATCTGGATGTCCTATACCTCAGCTATGAAAAGGGAAAGGAGAGAGTAACATCTGCTTCCTCCATCAAGGACAACATTGTACAGCAAAGACATCTTAGCTGTATACATTGGTCTGGCACTGATGCCTTCATGCTGCCACAGTTGCAGAGAAACAGCATTAAGGTTTGATCATTCTTCAGTTTTTCTCACTAGCTAAACTAAGTGCCTCCCTGCTCAGCCAGCCCTCTAGCCAGAGCCCACTGGGGAGGCATTTAACTTTCCCTGCACATCCTAAAGCCCCTGGTGTCTGGTCACAGCAGTGCACTTCACCTCAAAAGCCAGGAATCTCACTGTTCAGTGTTTGCTCTCTACTGATGGTTCTGATGTTTCTTACACACAGCACAGGACTGGGAAAGACTTCCTGGCTCAACAAGCTTTAAAAATCATAGTACTGGAAGGTGCCCCAGAAGGCCATTTAGTTCATCCTTCTATCCATAGTGAGATCAACTGTAAATATAGTATTTAGTCTTGAAGATCTCCACTGATGTAGACATCACAACTTCCTTGACAGTCTCCAGCTTTTGCTGTCCTTTACTTCAGTAAAGTTTGTCGGTTTTAGTTATTGGGGTTTTTTTTCCTTGAAATCTAGCTTCAGCTTCTTGCCTTGATTTAAGGTCACTGCTTCATGCCCTGTATTCATGGACATAAGCAAAAAATGGATACACCTGGCTTCTACCAAATTTCACCAATTAATCTGTAACACACTGAGGACTTGTGGGTTTGGGTTTTGAATTAGAACTCTTCCCTGTTTTCAAAACAAGTACTATATGGCATGAGAACACAATAAGGATCTGAGTGTTTTGTGAAAGATTTCTGCAGAGATTTTTACAAAGGAGAAACACAAAGGTGATTCAAACTTTGTATTCATATTTGCTTTTCACCTTACTAATGATGTTAAAGATAGCCAAATCCTATGGTAAAGGGGCACATATAGCTTTGAGATGAAGAGGATGACTAGCAATAACAGAACTCTTAATGGTTATTTGAACCGCTTCTTTTAGTCAGCATGGAAAAGAGACTCACTGCACATTTCAGAATTTCACTCTCTGTGGTTGAGCTATGTCCTGGATTATCATGCACTAACACAATTATCCTGCAGGCAGCAAAATATTACCTGTCCTCTCCTTTCCTGTTCGTCTCTCATGCACATCCTCACACAGCATTCCTCTCTAATTTGGTATCCTCCAGCACAAGTAGTTATTCATCCATTACTGCAATCAAGGCTGATACTGAATAAAATAGAGGAAAAAAATTGTACTGAAACTTGAGAGTTGGTCTATGCTGTGAAGAAGTATTGAATAACAGGAGGAATATAATGTTATTTATTGCAACTTGCCCATGGCTAGAATAGCTGGCCAGACTCTGTTATGTGTATATTTTCTGTGGTTTATGATTTTATAAGAGCATTAATAAGAACATACAGAAAATTTCAACCCACCACAGCTTCCTCTAATAAAGTATTGGAAGTTGGAAACATTGCCCTCTGTCCTAGATGTTTTACTTGCTCCAAAAACATTTTCTATAAGGAACATTTTGTTTGTTGTTGTTGTTGTTGTTGTTGTTGTTTGGAGGTTTTTTTGTTTGCTTTGTATGGTTTTGTTTTTTTTTTTTAGATCTAACATGTCTCCATAGCAGCAGAAAGTTAATCTTTAATTGATGAATGCACAAGCTTAGACAAACCACAAACACACTATTCAGCATGTCAGGCTTACAAAGGAAGTTCTGGTTCTATCAGGTTTCCACACCACATACAGCTGCAACATTGGCTTATATTACTAATCACTTGCAGTATTTGCGTCTTGGGTTGTAACAGATGGTGTTTGTGAGGCATGCAAAAGCTTCAGATAGCCAAATGGTACAGCAGTTGAGATAAGGAAAAAAAAACAAATTCTCAAAATGAAATACCCATCCCTACTGTGGAGGCTGGAATGTGAGCAGTGTTTAAATTATTCCTAGTCTTTACAAGCACAGTGGATTTACAGACTCTTAACCCTAAATAAGGCTAGATTCAATCTTTCATATTTCATTACCCCAGTAAATCCACACAATGCCAGCTAATAGACATGAAGCAGAGCAACACAAGACAAACCACAACATGGGCAAGTTGTATTCCTGATACTTTCAGAGGCCTGGGGCTCCAGATTACAGCAGTAAACTCAGGTATAGTTCAGAGGTGTTTTGGTAACATCTCAGCTCTGATAGCAAAAAAAAGTCGTATTCCATATGCTAGGGCACTTGAAAGTTCGGCATGATGAACCATTAATTCAACTTGGTCATCTGCAGAAACTGTAGTAACCTGCTCTACAGTGGGCCAATAAGCTGTAATTCCCAATATTGAACCTTTGGCACATAACTTTCAGGGGACTTCCATGAGCCTCCACCTCATTTTCAGAGATGTTTTGCCTGCCTGCTGACCTGGCTTAATAGACCAGAATGGCTGAAGGACACAGTGGACATCTTCATAGCAGCACTCAGCTCACTGACATCTCAAGAGACCTCTCAGCATTTTCACATCTTTATTAAAGAAAGATGCTAGAGCCCAGGGCAGCTCCCAGCTAAGACAACCATCTTCAGATGAAACAATAGAGACAACAGATCTAATTTCTGTCAGTAGTAGGTCTTTCTAATAGCATTCTCAAATAATATAGTAAGAAAATTATGACTGCCTATTGTCTGTGTTTAAGCAATAATCATGCAACAACATAGCATGGGCATTAGATGGGGGGAAAGCACACTTCACAAACAAAAGTTATAGCTGATATTGTATTTAACAAGAAAATAGTCCCTCCCCAATTTCTATTGTTCATTCTTTATCTCCCTTTTATATAAAAAACCTACAAGCATGACAAAGATTAGGTTTTTTTCTTAATTCAATAAAAGAGGATGCCTCTAGAAACAGCTTGGAAGAAAGTCTCCTTTTACAGATGAAACTTTTAGAAGATGCTCTGACCACTGCTAGATACCATTATGCAGAGCTGACTCCCATTATATCACACACAGCTGGGTTCACTTATTTCCCTACTTCTAGGGGGTTGTTAGCACGGAAAAACCAACCTGCATTGCCTTCAAAACTCTTTCAACACACACGCTTCAGATTCTCTCACCGCTGGCTAGTGGCTTAATTTTATGGGGATATGCTGCCTTTGCTTTTAAAGCTGCCTAGTTTTGTTTAAATGATGATAATATTTAAGAACGATGCCAGCCTGAACAGCCCTTACTACAGGTTTATGTGACCTTGACATGCAGCAGCACTGACATTTATTACCAGTAATACTCGGATGATATTTCTGATGTCTCACAATCAAATTTGGGATCACTGAACAGAAAAAAAAAGATTTTACTATTACTCTTCTAGGAAGCGGGACTGGTTCTGTAGAGAGACGCCCAAGAACATCACCGCAAAATCTCGTTACTGCAGAACACCGAGCACAGAAAATTAAGACAGCATTAAAACAACAAAGAGTGTCCTTGACCGGGCCACTTCAAAAAGTGCACAGACGGAAGTGGAGCACACCATTCACAAAAGGATTTGTGGGCACTCCACAAAACATATCTGCTCACACCTTTCTGCAGTAGCGAAATTACAGTCACCTGTTCAGATAACCACCGCTTGCCTTTGTTCCTCAGCATATCAGGTTCACGAAGAAATCAGTAATCTGATGCTTCTCTGAGCGCCTTCGAAAGGCCCGATCCTGAAAGCAGTGTTTTCTCAGGTCTTCGCCCAGAGAGGCCAGAGGAGAGTTGAGATAAACACCAGCACTGTACACAATGTAGCTCTGTTTGCTTTTTCTGTACCATAAAACTGTGAGGAAGTCAATGCAAAGCAGGGGGAGGGAGAGGGGAGGGGGAAGGCTCACCCCACCATCATTTTTTTAAACTCTCAACAATATTCACAGGCTCAGAGGATGTTAGGGGTTGGAAGGGACCCAAGGATATCATCAAGTCCAACTCCTCTGTCAGAGCAGGGCCATAGCACAGATCACACACAGAGGAACGCATCCAGACAGGCCTTAAAAGTCTTCAGAGAAGGAGACTCCACAACTTCTCTGGGGGGCCTATGCCAGTGCTCTGGGACCCTTACAGTTATATATTATGGCATCTTACAAGGATTTATTTGCTTCCCCTCATTGCACAATGCAGCCATGGAGAGAACAAAGAGAGGCCTGCTCTGTTGGACACAGGGAGAGGCCAGCATCACTGCTAGCTACTCCTTCATTGCATGTATTTCATTGCCCATTCTCATATCCAGCTCCTTCCCAAGCTCTTTTGTTCCACAGCAATCAGAATACTTCAGTGGTTGATCAGGCAGTATCTGTCAGTCACAGAATCACAGAGTGAACCAGGTGGAAAAGGCCTTTAGGATCACCGAGTCCAGCCTAGCACCTAACCCTTCTAATTAACTAACCCATGGCACCAAGAGCCTCATCCTGCCTCCTCTTAAACACTTCCAGGGATGGGGACTCCACCACCTCCCTGGGCAGCACATTCCAATGGGCCCTCACTCTTTCTGTGAAGAACTTCCACACGTCTGGCCTAAACCTGCCCTGGAGCAGCTTGAGGCTGTGTCCTCTTGTTCTGTCCCCCGGGTGAAGAGCCCAACCCCACCTGGCCGCAACCTCCCTTCAGGTAGTGTAGAGAGCAGTGAGGTCTGTCCTGAGCCTCCTCCAGGCTAAACAACTCCAGCTCCCTCAGCCTCTCCTCACAGGGCTGTGCTCCAGGACCCTCCCCAGCCTTGCTGCCCTTCTCTGGACACTTTCAGCACCTCAACATCTTCCTTAAACTGAGGGGCCCAGAACTGGACACAGGACTCAAGGTGCGGCCTAACCAGCACCGCAGTATCCTCTACTGCTACCATCAGTAACGAAGCAAACATATCTAACTTGCGTTGAAAATCTCTCTTCTTATGGAGCTGAAGATGGAATTATGAATACAGCAGATACTGAGCTTGAGCTGACTGGCACTAAAAGGAGATGTCCTGAACTGGAGACTTTCCTACACGGCAGCCGTCTTGGAGCAGACCTACGATCACCTCGGGCATCCCAACCACTGGAGATGTAAAATCACATCCTGCAGGAACACAAGCTAATGTTTTTTAGTATTATTAGTCAAAATTGTGGGTCACTTGGTTTCTGCTAATGATTTTTTTTTAAAAAAAAAAAAAAGGAGTTTCTGAAAGAGGCAATCGATCTTGCTGGAGTACACGAGCACAAACCACACCACAGCTTCCCAAACTCACTTCACATTTTATGTGCTTCCCCCAGCACAGGAAGGACATGGAACTGCTGGAGAGAGTCCAGAGGAGGGCCACAAAGATAATCAGAGGGCTGGAGCACCTCTGCTATAAGGACAGGCTGAGAGAGTTGAGGCTTTTCAGCCTGGAGAAGAGAAGGCTTCGGGGAGACCTTATAGCAACCTTCCAGTATCTGAGGGGGGCCTACAGGAGGGCTGGGGAGGGACTGTTCTCAAGGTCTTGTAATGACAGGACGAGAGGGAATGGGTTCAAATTGGCAGAGGGGAGATTTGAATGGGATGGTAGGAAGAAATTCTTCACAGTGAGGGTGGTAAGGCACTGGTACAGGTTGCCCAGGAAGGTTGTGTCTGCTCTCTCCCTGGATGTGTTCAAGGCCAGGCTGGATGAGGTCTTGAGTGACCTGATCTAGTGGGAGGTGTCCCTGCCTGTGGCGAGAGGTTGGAACTGGATGATCTTTGAGGTCTCTGCCAACCTAAACCATTCTATGATTCTATGTAGAAATAGAAAAAGTAATATATGCACTGGAGCCATTAAAATTCATGTGCATTTGTGTGCTAGCTCTCTTTCTTCTCCCCCTTTTCCTTCCCAGCTTGATAACTATATTGTTGATAGGAATAAAATATCCGCCTTTACTTGTACACATACCCGAGGATCTTGTAAGCCATTACAACGTGTTTTTGAGATTTGCCACTTCACTGCTCTATAAAAAGCTTCCTGAAAAAAGTATTAACAGATGGCCTCTTACTCTCTGAGACTGTTCGAGATACACCAGATGGCAACCTGAAAGAGAAAAATCCCAACTTACATTTTCAAAACCGAAAGAAATGTGACAATATCCTTGCAACAAATATACGGCATGAAGGTAGCAATAAATGATCCGTTTGAAGCAAACTGGCTTGCTTTATTTAAGCAGTGAATCCAGCCCTCATTTTATAACATATTGCAGAATGCTCCATATCCAGCGCTGGAAGTAATTTCTGATGCGAGCAGAAAGTTTGCTTTAAATGAGCAACAGATTTATGGGAGGCAAGGTTATTTGAAGGAGCGAAAAAAAAAAATGGGCCAATAGCCTTGGGGATTAAGACTTTTTATGCTGGATCCCTAGTATCTGGTTTGTGTCTGAAAACTAGTCAGTGCGTTGCAGCATTTTTGTTATTAACGTTAAGAAGCATTAAACCAAACTTGCCAGTCAGGCTCTCGTTAAGGGGAAGATACTGCTCCAGAGACTTACTGCTCTCGAGCTTCCCCAGTCATGTGCTGAACAGCAGCCCAGCTCAGCTCACAAGAACTTGAGAGCTCTGCTAAATACTATTAATCAGTCTCAGTGTTACCAGCTGTTCTTTTTGGGCAGGGACTGTCACTTAGATGAATCTGGATATCCTTCAGATAAAGGGAGTAATGCCTACCCCACAGCAAGTCCCACTGAAAACACAAGGACCACTGATGGGATTAGAGCTGCCTTCCAGCACACCTGAGGAAAGCCAAGAAGTCATTGCACTTGTACAGTACCTGTATCTGAATCAGTATCTGAAGGGGGCCTACAAAAAAGCTGGGGAGGGACTTTTTAGGCTATCAGGTAGTGACAGGACTAGGGGGAATGGAGCAAAGCTGGAGGTGGGGAGATTCAGACTGGAAGTCAGGAGGAAGTTCTTCACCATGAAAGTGGTAAGACCCTGGAATGGGTCTTACCATTTCCCAGGTTGCCCAGGGAGGTGGTTGAGGCCCCATCACTGGACGTGTTTAAGGGCAGGCTGGATGAGGCTCTGGCCAACTTGATCTAGGGTAGGGTGTCCCTGCCCATGGCAGGGGGGTTGGAACTGGATGATCCTTGTGCTCCCTTCCAACCCTGACTGATTCTATGATTCTACGACAGGTAACTCTCCAGCTATCTCAATGCCATGGGTCAGCATAAATTGTTCCTAACAAGTTCACTTTTCACATGCAGGACACAACTGGAAAGAAAGCCCTCCAGTTTCCCCCTCCAAAGCAGTACCTAGGGAATACCCCTGCCTTTGTGGAAATACACTTACCTCTTGTACCATAAAGTTGTAAGCTTAATTCCCGATTGAAGCCAATATGGCATAAGCACAGAACTGCCTGTAGGACAAATGATAACATTACAAACTAGACAGCTGTCCTACCATCACCCATAAAAGGAAGCTGTTTCTATAAAACTGCTATTTATTATTAATAATATAAAATATTTATTATGATACCAGATGTATGAAAATTGTCACAGAGAGAGTTTCCCTTTTTGTTTTCTGTTTGGCAACAAGCCATTTTCACAGGCTATAAACAGTAACAAAAATAATTTGATGGAGATAAGACAACAACAGGACTAAAGCTGGGCTTTTTCTGTAAGTGTACCAGCATGTAGCTAAAAGACCTTTTCCTGTCAATCCAAGACTGTACCAACAGATTGAAAAGTTTCAGGTAAGAGGAGAGAGAAGATGTCTGGTAAGTCAACTGCAGTATGCCTACAGATTTCACCTGGAGCTGGAACAACCCCTTCACCCTAGAGCAAATGTTGGTTTAGTTGCCTATTAATATTGTACAATTTTCTGATGAGATGATTGATCCATAATGGTAAAAACCATGCTGCACCGAAACTAATCATCAGAAGGACACAGGGTAAAGCAACAGCCCAAGATGAATACTATGATGGTTTTGTCAGCCATTATCCAGACCACCAGTGTGATGCTTCAGTAGTGGTTATTTAAATGGTCCTTTGTATCTGACAAAAGCATCAGTGTTTTAGGATCTTGTGATGGTTCAGCAGTTACCTGCCTCCCACACACCTCTAAAATAACCCAGGCTAGACTCAACCAGCTGGAAATAAATAAATGAAGCTTTATATTTACAGCTTAGCACAATATACAAGTAGATATTTACAATATATTACAGATATATGCAGTAAAAAGGTAATACAGAAACACCACAGCCCTCCCAGAGATCAGAGTCCCCAAGAGGGGTTCCCAACCACCCTACCACCTTCCCCCCACTACGCAATCTTATCCCAGTATCTGTCTTACATGCCAGGTAAACAAGGAAGATCAGTCTGGAAATTCATTAGTTGAGTTACACAGACCCAGCTACAAACCAGGGAGAGAGAGAGATCAGCAGCCAGAGTGTCTCAAAGCAGCTCTGTCTTATCTATGTTTTGGTTCTGACTCTTCTATGTCTCAGCAAACCTATGAGTGGAGTAGACACAATTTTGTTTTCCTTTCTCAGCCTATAATCTAATTTATCATAACAATCCTCCAATTAGCCTCAAACCAGCACAGATCTTTCAGTTGCCCAATTTGGAAAGTGATAGTATCACATCCCCCCTGTTTTATCATGTTATTGGTGTTCATGACATGAGCTCACTTCAGCCAGTTCCCACCTAGTGTTCATCACCTTCTGGAATCAGGCCAAACTACCACCATCACCCCTCACAACAACTTACTAATGCACATCCCCTGACTGCACTATGGACTCCATGTAACTGCCATAGTCCTCAAAAACGCCACTTTAAAAGCTCAGATACATTGCTAAGAAAAGGAACGGTAATTGCATTGCCCTCATCCGTCATCTTCATGCTAAATTCTCTAGGGCAGGAGCTGTCTTAGGTCACATGCTCCTTCCTGATCTGGCACTCCTCTAACTTCTTGGTGATCTGAAGTGTGCCTTGTTGAGTTATCAAGCTGAACCAGGGAGCCAGACATGCACCAACAGAAGGGTGAGGGCAGGTCCTGCCAGCTGTGAAGAGTGGCAGGGAGGTAGGACCAACTCTACTATAGGCAGGCAGCTCAACTGCAGCACAAAAACCTCTGCCCTGGCATAATTTGCAGAGTGTCTAGCACAACCAGGCCCTTACCCAATCTGTCTAGACAAACAGAATGGGAGATTTCAAATACTGCACCTTTTCTGGTCAAAAACCACACAGCACCACTAAACTACAAGTCTACCTTTGCCGTTTGAGTGCCACAATGTAAATCTGCTAATCCCAGTGCCTTTCATGCAGTCATACCAACAGAGAACTTGATTTACTTCATGAAAGACACTGAAAACAAAAAAATCAAAATAGAGTTCCTATTGCATTCTGTTTTCCTCTATTCATTCAATGATCATTCATGAAAGTCCTCATTTCTACCCCACGAGCTTGGGTTTCCTTTTCAAAACTGATTGAATGACAGCAGATAACAGATGATGACTGCCTGTCACCATTCACTTCTGGAGCTGGCAGACCAGAGTGCTGTGCTTTGCCAAAGTAAAAGCTCAAGAAACAGAGATGCCAGACCCTAAGAGAAGACTGCCCAGGGCTTTTAAAAGCTGTTAAACTGTTCAGTCTCCAATCAGTAACTGCTGATTATGAAGCTCTTTTTGCCTTGCTGGTGCAAACTCATCTCCGTTGTCCTGTCCATAACATTTCCAAGGTGTAATCACGTCTTCAAACCAGCCTCTTTTAGACTAATGCATTTTGCTGCTCCAAGAAGTCTCCTATGTTTGCAGTTCACAACAGGAGCCCCTCTAGCCTGATTTTATATCTTTAAGTTATCCTCTCACACAGAGTTTCTTAACGCAAACATGACTTTATATTCCTACTGTACAGCCAGTTCTCTATGAACCTGATTGTGCACGTGGTAACAACCTGCACATAGAAAACAGGTCTCAGAGTCTTTGTTTTATTCTCCTATGCTTCTCCCGAATTTAAAGGGGGAGTGGAAAAAAAAAAAAAAAGATAGAGTCAAAGTGCAAAATGTTGCTGAAATTACATCCTTAACTCAGTTTTGAGCCCAGTGCACGAGAAACCTCTGTTAGATAGCATAACCATCTTCCCTCTCATTCCAGAAAGAGATTTTTGCAGCCAGCTTGGTGAAATATTGGGGGTCTGGACTGTCACTCAGTTACCATTTCATTCACCTTTCATCTTGACATCATTAGAATTACACCATTCATTATACTTGTTAGTATTTTACATTTTAGAAATACTAGGTCTGGTTCCACTCTTACATTATGACTTATGCCATGGTTAGTATCTTGTAAGTGTAAAAACTCATGGGAGGGAATGAAACAGGACTTGTGTAAGAAGAATATTGAAGGGTCTTGGTCTAGGTTTCTTTATGCAGGGGGTGGAAATCAGCTTAGCTGAGACAAGAACGCTGGAAAGCAGCAATTTCTTCTTCATAGTTAGAGCACAGCTCTTAGGAGTGCAGTATTCAAATAAGAATCAGCATTTTAGCTGGAGACAAATGCACTAATCACAGTCATGAACGCAGCTGAACTAAATGTCTCAGCAAAACCACTCAGTAACGGCATTAGTCATGATAAAGGAAATGAGTATTTTCGGGACAGGGCACACTCAAAGAATACAAACAGACTCCTTTGTGCCTGCTTCTATGGAGAAATGATTCAGAGTATGTATTTGAACAACTTGCTACTAAAATAGCAACACAGTTCAAGACATTCTTTAAAGAAATGTGTCTGGAAGAGAAAGAGCTGTTCCATAGATTGTTGTGGGGGTTTTTGATTGTCCAGCTGACCAATTCCTCTATCACCAAGCAGGAACAGACCAACAAAAAAAGGGGGTGGGAAAAAAAAGACACAAATAATGAAGTAATTACAGGAATTATAAAGGTTATTTTGAAGTAAATAGAAATAAATAAATTTTTAAACCTCCATTTTACCTTTAAGCTCTCCTAAATGTGCCCTTTATTAAAACGTGACGGATCTGTTCTATAGTCTATGAAGTTCTAAGGACATGACAAATAGAACTTCAAGCCTATTTGTGAAGTCATCTACACTTAACCACCTCTGCTCCACACACTGATCTTTTCTTCCAAGCACATTAACTAACATCACATAAAGAAAATGCTAAAGCAACTAAAGAGAACTTATTCAGCAGGAAATATTCTTAGCAATCTTTTTTTTTTTCCCCTAAATTACATATCACATAGAAATACTTACTATGGAAGAAAAAGTGATATTAGAAGTGATATTAGAAGATATTAGAAGATAATTTTACTTATTGTTTAAAATTTAGAAGCACTAACATGCCTCTAACACCAAAAAAAAAAAAAAAAAATCAGAAAATAGAAACATTTCACTGCCCTGGTCAGACATCTCAGTGGCTTTTAGCTGATGCTGATTAACGGTATCACAGCTCTTCATTTCAAACGCAAAATAAAACGTCTAGTGGTAGCTAACATGCCACCGCTTGTGAAATCTGTCTCCTGTTCTTTGATGTGTTACTGACCTCTAGTCGAGGAGCTCTGGAATTACAGGGCAGAGCCGCTCCCGCAGATGCAGATGACATCTGAGGAGCTACTACAAAATTGTAACAAAGAAGTAGGAAGTTGGAGGACTTCTGCCTCCTTTCAGCTGTGGCCGTGAAGAGCAAGCAATGCCAAGTGTGGGCAGGCACTACCTGTAAAGCAGAAGGAAGGCTGACATGAGGCTTGCATGTGAGATTTGACATAAGAATGTCACGTGTTTGCCCTTCCAGTTTTCAGTTCTAATGTCTTGTGACTCATTTAAACCTCTCAAGGAAAGCAAAGTCTTATTGATCTACAATCAATAACAACAACAAGAAGCTTTGAGGAATCCAGACTTGCCTACAGTTTCAAACTAATAACGTATGAGAGACAAAAGGGAGAGGCCTGGGCGCTTCATGAAGTCCAACAAGCATAGAATTTCCATCCTGCACCACCAAAACCTTGGCAAGTAAATCCAATAGGCATACCACTGAAAATTAATCACTATCATAGAATCAGTCAGGGCTGGAAGGGACCACAAGGATCATCTAGTTCCAAACCCCCTACCATGGGCAGAGACACCTCACACTAGATCATGCTGTCCACAGCCTCATCCAGCCTGGCCTTAAACATCCCCAGGAGTAAGGCTTCCGCCACCTTCCTGGGCAACCTGTTCCAGGGTCTCACCACCCTCATGCTGAAGAACTTCTTCCTAACATCCACTCTGAATCTACCCATTTCTAGCTTTGTTCCTTTACCCCCCAGTCCTATCACTTCCTGACATCCTAAAAAGACCCTCCCCAGCTTTCTTGTAGGCCCCCTTAAGATACTATCCTTTTAAATTACAGAGTGCCAAGGTGTTTTTTTTCCTCTAGTAGTAATCCTACTAACAGTTACACACTCAGGTGGGTCACTTCAGCCCACTGCCTTCCTTTGGCAGCATTTTAAACCCACGCTAAAGTGCGTTACTGAATAGGAATGTACTTAAGTGCATGGCTTAGTGCTTTACTGGGTCAGGGCCTATCTGTATTTAATAAAAGTAAGTGAAGATTAGCACTTATTTCATTCACAAAGTAAGTATGAAAAGAATCCTTAGATGAACCATCACTTTAAAAGGCAGTAAAAAATTCTGACCTCATTTGCATGCGTTTGCATCACAAACAACATTATTGCTTTCATAGAGCAACGTGGAACAAATGCAGAAGATATTAGAGGTGTTTCCAACAAGTATTGTCTTGGAAAAGAGTAATTGTAGCAAAGAGTAACTGCCACAGAAACAAATAATCCTCAAAAGAAATAAGGTTTGGCAAAATCTTAAAATATGAAGACTCATTTAAAGCAAACCCATCACAGCTTCCCTGTTCAGAATGCTGTACCTCCAAAATAAATAGCTTTAATCTGTGCTAATCTTATTTCAGCAAAGAAAAGCTAAAACTGGCATCAAGAAAATTATTATACTATCAAGTTCAATAAGCCAATCTCTCTGTTTTTAACATCCCTGGTCTTGATTTTGTTTACTCAAACAAGGTATCCAAGTTTTCCAGCAGAGCAGATAAAGGAAAAAGATGAGTATCCCACAGCTGCATGTAATGAGGGCTCCCTAAGTAATGGGTCACATCCTTCTTGCTGTGAAATATTCGAGAGGGCTCAAGCAAAGAGAATCATTTCCTTCAGCACGAAATCAAACTTACTTAAAATAAAATAAAAAATAAACCCCAGGAAAACGTGGGAAGCATTAGGCTAGGCTGCAGGTTCAATCAAGGATAGATATTACACACTTCATACCTGCCAAGATTTGTCTTCCAGGAAGTATATCCTAATTCTATTACCATGAAAATATTTCAGAAAAGGCTCTGCTCTTTAAGGCTAGAACAGCAGAGAAGGATCAAAACAAACTTTTTTCCAGACATATGATTAATACTTGCCCTTTTATTAGGCAATTTGTTGGGAGAAAAAAAAACCCTGCTTACAATTCACTGCAGCTCTCTGGCCAGGGGCAGCATTTCTTGGGCTCTGCAGGCACTGTGTAGTCTGCCTTTCCAGGAAGAAGGAGGAGGAGGAGTTATCTTACTGACAGCTGCACTGGAATGAGCCTGCAAGGCAGTACAAGAAAGCTTGACCACGGGGTGCTAATTCTTCAGAGAAGAATTACCACTGGCCTTTTCCAGTCAGGAACCTGTTCCTTACGGCAGCCTCTCTTCAACTAAGATTACTTCGTGTCATCTGTAGACCACATTCAGGAAGCCTTAGAAAAACAGAAACAGTCTAGAGTCAAAAGCATCAGATATGGATTTAAAAGGACATTGATTTCTTGTCTACACAATACTTGTCTGACCTCGAGCAAAAATTTCTGCTCTGTCTGGAGTCCCCTACCTGTACACAGCAGAGCAGTGATCCTCCCTGACTGCCTCTCTTGTTTAATCTGAGCACCGGAGCACAGGTACTGCTCCCTACAGCACTGCAAGCAGAAATGGCCTAAACCCAAGTCCGGGCTTCAGCAATGTGTCAATGTGAACAATTACTTGTGGAGCTAAATTAGAATTGGCATTTTCGGTACAAAGAGAAGCTGCATGAACTGGGATTTCTCCATCACCTTCTTATTGCCAGTATTTCCCACAAGACAAAAATTACCAAAAAATTCTGGTTGAAAGACTTG
The DNA here is from genome assembly GCA_013396835.1 of Psilopogon haemacephalus. Lineage (NCBI taxonomy): Eukaryota > Metazoa > Chordata > Aves > Piciformes > Megalaimidae > Psilopogon > Psilopogon haemacephalus. The sequence continues at coordinate 1,301,342 of VWZI01013030.1, read as the reverse complement.
AATTGACACTTGTGAAATGAGCCATTTCATCCTGACAAGGGTGAACACTTCCCTTCTGAGGTCAAAAGTTGGGTTTTGTTTTGGTTTTTTTGTGTTGACTTTATTATTTTCACAAAGTAATTGCATTCTCATTTGCAACAGTACCCTTTCATATTATGTCCAAATCACGCAATATGATAAAAATTGAAACAAAAGTGAAGCAAAGGTCCCTGATCTTATCAAAGCTAAGCTTTTCAATAAAACTGTCACCAAAGCAATATCAGTTTGATTTAATCAAATAAACATTTTTCCTGACAAAAAAAGGAAAGAGATTGCAGGCAGATGATACCCTGCCAGCTCTTGTAATCTCTACAGGAGATGCATAAGGAGAACTTTGTTCAGCAGACTTGCAGCCAATGCAGCTCTTAAGCGCAACCAGTCTCTGACTTCATTTGCATCCACTTCACCAAGCAGCTTCAGCTGGTTGCTCAGAAGGACGTCAGATCAGAGATTGGGTGCAGCTGGCCATGGAGCACACTCAGACAGTTAGGAATACATAATCCACAGGTAACTGCTCTTCAGTTACACTGTAAACTAGGAATCTTCAGCACAAGTGTAGAATATACTAGAAATTAAAGATTCTAGTAAGGCACCAGGACCAAAAGAAGAGAGGAAGAATTTTAAATTGAGTATCCTTGGGACAAAATCACAGCACACTGCCCAGAGGCAGAAGTGCTCAACACACAGCCACAACATGTGCGAAGCCAAGCCAGAAGTAAATTAGCACAGAAACAGGAAGATCTGAATACCCCTAGGTACCTGCAGTGCTAAATCCAGAGATGTAAAATATTTCCCTTTCCAGTCTTGCTCTCTTAGGATTTCTGTACTATCTTCTTGCTGGATCCTAATCTTTCAGATCATGACTTTATATCCAATTTCACTGTTCATTACATCTTACTGTTCCTTTCCTCTCTGCTGCTTTAGTCTATTATTCCACTCCATGTCCAACTGCACCTACAGAAATATCACAAACTTTGCCATTTCCTCTTGCTTACTTGAAGCTTCATTATAGTTGGGGCCTTCACACACTGCTGGATAAAAATATTCTTCTACTACTCAGTATTGAGCCAAGCATTAAACATAGAGGACAAAAGCCTCTTTTTGCTGCTTCACATGGTGGATCTTGACATCAGTAGTCTATCTTCTTTCATAAGCAGAACTCCCACAGACTTTAAAAGGAGATCTGTGCATGTAGGCTGAGAAGAACATTGAAGTCAAGATTCACCCATGCAGATCTGAAGATAATCTTCATTAGCTAGGAAGTCAAACACAGAGGCATAAAAAGTTTTGACACAGTCATCTTGACTTGGTTGGGAGTTTGATGTGAAGAGCAAGGTCTATAGCCTAGAAAGCTGCAAAGTGCTGAAAACTCAGTTACCAAGAGGGCAATTTTGTTCTTTATAGCTTCACATTTGAATGTTAAGTAGCCACCAGAGAGGGGGGAAAGAGNTAAAAAAAAAAAAAAAAAAAAAAGGCAAGAGAACTCTACACTCAATGCAGAATCTCAGATGGTACCATCAGGCACTTCCCTAGTATGAGACTCTCTGTATCCTGAAGATCTGAAGCATAAGCACCTGCAAAAGCTGGGTGCTGCCCACAATGTTACAGCTACTTTGCCAGTGGTGATATTGCTGCCTACCAGAGAAAATACACATGAGCACCAGGAACAGGGCAAGTGTAGAGTCTTGCCAGTGTAGGCTAAGTACTGACCTGATGGAGAGCAGCAGAGGAGCAAGGGACATGGGAGTCCTGGTGGACAGAAGGATGACCACGAGCCAGCAACGTGTCCTTGCAGCCAAGACAGCCTGCAAAAAGGATCTCAGGGAACTGCTTGAAAGAGTCCAGCAAAGAGGCACAAAGATCAAGGTAGTAGAACATCTCCCTTATGAGGAAAGGCTGAGGGAGCTGGATCTGTACAGCTTGGAAAAGAGCCCGAGGGCTGACCTCACTCATGTTTATAAATACGTGAAGCACAAGTGTCAGGAGGACACAGCCAGGCTCTGCTCAGATATACGACAAGGGGTAGTGGGTGCAAGCTGGAGCATAAGAGGTTCCACGTGAGCATAAGGAAAACCTTCACAGTGAGGGTGACAGAACATCAGGACAGGCTGCCCAGAGAGGTTGTGGAGCCTCCTTTTCTGGAGATATTCAAAACCTTTCTGGGTGCATTCCTGATGTGTCCTGTTGGTGATCCTGGTCTGGCAGGGGTGGGGGTGGGACTAGATGATCTTTAACGGTCCTTTCACCTAACATTCTGTGATTTTGTGAATTAATATCCCTGGTAGGTGCATTGTATTTCTATCCCATGCTTCATGCTGTGGAACGCTCATTCCAGCAGGGGCCTCCACTTAACCAGTACAACACAGCAGAAAGTCACTAATACATAATTACCACGCAACAGTGATTAATTAGGTAACACCTGACCAGTGGCAGGGCCACTCTGCTGCCCTTGCCTGTCTTGCCACACAAGCACATTCGCAGCTCCCACAGACAGCTATTAATTCCAGACGTACCCCATTTCCCCCAGCAAGCAGAGAGCACAGGCCAAAGGCAGGATTCCAAACTGTTGCACAGCACAGTATGTGGCTGCAGCACTTCCATATACTCCAGCGTGCACAGCATGCCTGAAATGAGACCCAAATCTTTGCCTTGCACACAGCATGCCGTAAACATTCAAGCAGAGTGTTACAAAGTGCATCCAAATACACAGCTGCCTTTAAAGAGTCCTGTTGCTTCTGCTGTCAGTGTAGCAGATTTTTAGAACTTTTCTTTTAAAACTTTGAGTTCAGGTCGCTGTGCATCTGCACAGTAGAAATGGTGTCGTGAGTTATGACGGACTGATGTACAGCTGTTTAGGGACTAAATTTTTAATTCCATTGCTTTAACAACTCCTGTACATTAGCTTATTAACAGGGGCCTGTTTATTGACTCTCTTTTGTGCCAAGTGCTTACGACGGCTACTCCGGGTCCCCAGTGGAATCTCTCTGTACATGTAGTGCAGGTAACAATTCCTGCTGATACAGCATCATGCTGTTCTTCCAGCTGTTCTGGTGCCATCCTGACAAATAAGGTCAGCACTGGCATCTCATTTATTTTCTGATGCTTGGCTTGCATCCTCTTCCCTCTAGAGAGATCACCGTTCACAAGAGCCCTTTACTTTTATCGCTCCTGTTAAGCTGTTTTGTTCTTCAGTGGAGGCTGCTCAGCCTAGCAAAGCCCACAGCTCGGGCTCTCCAGAAGCAGCAGTGTTTTGGTCGGTTTGAGAAAGTCTGCCGTCTCTCTTTGTCTCTGCTGGGTTTGCACTTTGCTCAACCAATACCATAACAAAATGAACTCACAGCACATGCAAGAGCAAAGCTTTTGTTACTGCTGCGCCTCGCTCCTCAAGAATCTGATGCTTCGCCTCAGCGGTAGGCAGAAGCAAAGGGTTCAGGAGGTGGATTCATATTGCTCAGCCACTTCTGCTATGATTCAAGAACGTCCTTGCCCTGAGCACGTGGGCATCAGTCTTGATTCGCTGGCTGTCAGACAATTCTGCTTCACGTCTCCCCGAAAGATTACTGGATTTTGATTAAGAAAGAGCAAGAGCAGCTTTCCCCTTCCAATATAAACAGTATGACTTGAGGAAAGAAATACTCATCACCTAGCACCAGGACTTTTGTCTCCACTTGAAAAACTCAAATTGCCTGAAGTGATGGCAGGCTTAAGGCAGGGCACGTACCAGAATATTTTTAGACAAATAAATGCCTAAATAACTTATTTACATGCTATAAGGTTAAGTTAAAAAAAAAAAATTAACAAGTGTTTTAGCAGGAGAACAACACAAAGCTCAGTCAATGATAACGTACATTAAAAATGGGGCTAGCAAATGGGTATTGCATTACTGACCTAGCATAGTAGAGATTTAAATTAATCCTTAACACTTCAATATATCCCCCAAAATAACTTTCCCAGTATTTCATTTTCCCTTGAAGGAAAGTGTCAAAGATATCACTAGTTCTAGCTGCAGACCCCAAATCTCTGCCTGACACCATTCTCTATGAAACATAACTTCCACCAGTGGAAAAATTGGTATGGCCACACTGAATCTGCGACGTGCCACTGCAGCATTTCACACCAGCTGAGGATCTAAGTGTACGTGCATAAGTGAGGAGAAAATGTGTTTCTGTCAGGAATAATAATGCTGCAGAATATTCTTGGGCTGAATAAAACAAATTACGAGTTCATAAGAAATATATTCTTCTAATTGAGTTTAAAGGCACTAAATAACTGCTGTCTTCTAACAGAGAGTCAGATTCATGGTGGATATCTCTGCATTAATTAGGAAGAAGACTGTGACACGGATTTTAATGAAATAAAAGTTATGTCTGTGGCTTCTCTAGGATATTAAAGTCAATTTATCCGAGGAACACAAGTCATGGCTGGGTTTTTCTTTTTTGTAGAAATTGCAGTTGTTCATTGAGAAAGGTGGCAGGAGTTAACATTGTCTGAACAAGCTCTTATCTGTTAAGATTCAAATTTGGAGTGCCTCGATTACCAAGATGGAATGACAGAAATCCAGCAAGCTGCTAGAACACAACACAAATTACTGCCATCACACTAGTGTACAGTGTACCTCGTGGTTGTGAGCATACGGTACAGATAACACTTAAAACACTCAGCAAAAACATTTTTCTCAGCTACAGGCTCACAAACGTTTACCTTAATGCATTTGGCCATATGGAAATTTACTTAACAGCACAGCTTGGGACAGCTACTGATCCACATCCTGTGTTGCTAAATGCCATGCTAAAAACTTCAAACTAAACAGGAGGCTTTTAGCCATCCTAATCCCAAAGCAAGAATGCCAAGCCCCACTTAGCACCAAAGAATGCACACATCCAAGTTTCTGTCACTGGATGTGAAAATCCTGAGGTGTAGCAAGCAGTTCAGCAACTACAGCAAGCTACAACAGCTAAAGTTTTCCAGCTCTTCTCACCTATGGAGTCTCATTGGAACAGTTCTCATGGAGCGCTACAGAAAAGAGCATCCTGGTGTTACCTTAATCCTTCAGTCCTACTTAGTGCTTCAATGACAAAAGCATTAATTTCATTCACATTCATTAAAAATGCAGATGTCCTGCTGTATGATGAGAAACATTAAGAGCTTTTAATTTGGAAATTATTTGAAATTAAGTTTTGAATGAAACACATGAAGTTTTTCAGGAGCCCCAAACATCTGAGGTCCCAAAGCAAGTCAGGATCAAGGAGGAATTTTCCTTGGTTGGACTAGATATTAGGGGTTGGAAGGGACCTTGTAACATCATTCTGTGATTCTCTTTAGCTCTAGACAGGAGGTGAGGCTGGCAGCACTACTCACTACTATCAAATGTTTCCCTGACCACTCCAGCCCCAAGTGGAAAGAACCTGTTTATTGACACATTCTCTACACAGAAGTTTCTTTCTGCACCTTTCACACCACCAGTTTCAGCACAGATAACAAATTTTCTTTCTTCAAGTGACTCCAGAAGACCACAGTATGTTTCACAGTGTGCCCTTTTCTGAAGAGTTGTGTGCTTGAAAACTGCAGTTCACTGTGACTACTTCAGTGTAACAAGAAAATCATTGAATCACTAAGGCTGGAAAAGACCTTTATGATCAAGTCCAACCATAGCCCAGCTGCCATGACCACTAAACCATGTCCTGAAGCACCACATCTACACTTTCTTGAACACTTCCAGGGACAGTGACTCCACCACCTTCCTAGGCAGCCTGTTCCAACGCCTGACCACTCTCCCAGTAAAGAAGTTTTTCCTAATGTCCAATCTAAACCTCCTCTGCCACAACTTAAACCCATTTCCTCTAGTCCTGTTGCTAGTTACTTGCAAGAAGAGACCAACACTAGCCTCACTATGACCTCTTTTCAGGTAGCTGTAGAGAGCAAAAATATCCCCCCCTCCCAGCCTTCTCTTCTCCAGACTAAATGTAACAAGACAAAGGCAATAGCCTAGCGTTTTTATACAAAGAGGATTTTAATTCAATCCAAGTGTTCTCTGTACAACATAAGAAAGCTTCTATGTGTAAAAAAGAAGATGCACAAGCAGGCAGAAAGAAGTTCTGAACTCTAGTGCTTCAGGAGGCCAAGGATTTTTTTTAAAAAATAACCATGTGAGGTTTTGTTATAGATGTTATGATCCTGATTTGGATCAGTGTCCACCATGTACAACTCTCCTGCATGGACATCTTCAAAGTTAGCACTGAAGTTGTTTGGATTAAACTGAACCCATAGAGTATACCTGTAGTGAGCTGAACGCATGGAATAGCCCATGACTCTGATATCCTTCAGCTTTGGCTTGTCAGAGTTCCACTGAGGAGTGTCTGCAGGCCTGGGATATTGGCTGAATGCAACAGGTTCTTCATCAAAACACCTGTGAGTGTCATCACACTCATCTTTTTCTTCCTCCACATTTTCAGAGGCATTCAAATACCGGACAATGCTCGCCCCCTCGGTGCACAAGGCCACATGAAATGAGGTCTCTGGACACACAGGAGGAACTTGCAGGCCAGCAAGTTCAGCAAGTGTTGAGAACAGAGACACAAGCTCAACCACTTTTTTGCTTTGCCCTAGAAGAAACATCAAAATACAAGTTAAGAAACATGATGTTTTGGCAGACTGGTAAAACATTTTAGGAGCTTTTTCTGATAATTAAGTTGGTGTTTTATTGAAAATGCTTTGTACTTGATTTGTGGGGTGACAAAAACCAAGGCAATTACGGTGTGGCAGTTAGCTCTGAAGATGCATTTATGATGTATTTTTAACAAGAACATTTTTACATTTACATTCCTCAAATGTGCAGCCTTCAAGACAATAATATTCATTACTTCAGAAAGAACTCTTCAAAAAGACAAAGCAAGTTCCAATGTCAACAGTTTAACACAAGTGTGTCTCCATCAGAACAGTTTCCAGTGCCACCATTTTAAGTACAGATGCCACACAGAGAATGTTCATTAATTACTGTTGGACAGGCAGCAGCTGCCCTACAAAAGGTAGGTTGAGTATCCTTTTAGGCTTCTACACTACCCAAAAATAAATCACCTGTCATGTTAACTCAGACATCTAGTTGTTTCCACTAAAGGGGATCTAACCAAAGCAAAGATTTGTGTCCATCCACCATCCAGAAGCACAGCCAATGACACTGACTCAAGCTGCCTGTAGGCAAAGTATGATTATATTGCCACTTCTTCACACGTATGTACTGCAGACCAAAAATAAATGCTGGAAGATTACCTTGAGGAACCAAGTCTGAAATATGGCTAAAAGGGTCAAGGTAAGGAAAGACCTTCTCTCCTTGGCTAACAGAGGAAGTTGTCATTCCTGGTACATAAAACATCAGTGGCACACGGGTAGCAACATCAAAGTTGCTGTATTTTGCCCATTCTCCATGTTCTCCCAGGGACCACCCTAGATAACAAAGAATACCATTCAGAGCAGATGCTGGGTTGGAAATTGATAAGTTTGTTATCAACATTATATTAAAAGCAAATAATCTGTCTTTAAACATAACCAGATTTTTTTTCTAACATGAAAGCTATTTCAACTGCCACCTATATCTTGCAACTTGATACTCTTAAGGACATAATTACACCTTTCCTTATTTTCCCCTGCTCTAGATTAGAACTAGGAAATCAGCATTAAAACAACAGAAAAGAGAAACTGAGGTGTGTCAGTCAGTGCCTCCGAGAGACTCCAGATCAATTCCACAAAGCACTTAAGCTTTGGGCAGCTGCCAGCTCTGCAATACTCCTGTTAACACTGTAACCAAATATCCCTCTGAGCCAAGGTTGCTATCTATGCCAGACTGCCACATCAGGATGTTACTCCTGAGGAAGCAATAGACATCCAAATTCCTTAGCTTCCCTCTTCCTTTTGGAAGAGACGCCAACATGATTTCCTTCCAGGCAGATTTATTGCCAACTTTCACTTTAGAGGAAGACAAAGGAGCTCTACAACAGCTATGTTAACACATTGGGGTTTTTTTCAATCACTTTGGTAGCTATGGTCTTGGAAACACCAATTGTTTGCAGTTAATCACAAGGAGAAGAGGAATTCAGTTTACAATGGAAAACCCAAATCAAAGCAGCAAGTCAGAAGGAACATCTAGAGTTGCTTTAGCACCAGAATTATTAAACCCCAATCCTCTACAACTCATAAGGTCTTGCTTGGACACACACAGAATTCAACTCAAATGAACTAGATTTGTGACTTCAGATTGATTAAGCCATAGCCTAACTGTTTTAAGTCAGCTAAGCCATCCCTCAATTAAAGGGATCAGAAGGAGCTTATTTTAATGAATATTAGAGCATTAAAGCAAGTATTAAATGCTTGAGGTATTTGTCCCATTAATCAAATTCAGTTTTTCATCACCAGGACACAGAGTGTGCAAGAGCTCAGTTATGAGAGGGGAGCCATATTGCTATCAGTTTAGATGCTCTGCAAGCAGCAATGACAAGTGCAAGAAAGCCCACTTCAGCAGTTAATGAGAAAGCCTGTCATCCTCTGTACCAGATGGCTCTCCACAAATTGTAAGGGGGGAGGAGTGGTCGCTATCCTTTCACAGAGCTGTTCCCAGCAAGAGTCATTCTTTGGGTAGGAGATGGAAATCCAGCAAGCCGAGCCCCAGTGTTCTGGCAAGCAGCCTCATCATTCACTGGTAAACCCTCAACCTGATTAAAGAGAGGTGCCTGCAGGGGCCCAGAACTGCACAGCAACAGAAGCCTGTGTCAATCCATTTAATTAGAGACAGATTAGGCAGATATACACGGCGTGGTAGCTCTACTGTACATCACGGAAACACACACTTCATTATTATGCCAGCACTGAGTTGCACAACTATTAACAGCGAACTGGAGAAAGATTTAAATGCTTACCATGATCAGCTGTAAAAACTACTATTGTGCTATTGGAGAGTCCTACATTATCCAAAGCATTCAAAAGCAGGCCAACTTGCACATCCAGGTAAGAAACTGCCGCATAGTAACTCTGACGAATCTGCCGCTGCAAGGTAAGAAAACAGCAAAGAGGGGGAAAAAAAGTTAGCTTTTCCCCAGACACACTCAGGAGAACCAGTGGGTGGCTGTCTAAGTAAAGAAACCAAAGGGTTTTACTTGTAAAGCTGGTTTTTAAGTGTCTGGAGTCTGATTCATGTCCCAGAAAAGGTAAAGAGGGAAGAAGCCGTTAGAAAATTCAATTTATCTCCCAGAAGATTTTTCAAGCAAGATATTACAAACCAATCAGTTCTCCTTCTCTCAGGGTCCAGCCAATGAATCTTATTTTGGCTTAAGCACTGTAAAGTCAAGGGAAATCTTGCAAAAGATACACTGAACGGCAGACTGAAAGAGATGAACAGCTTCAGACACGGAAAACAAACACACCATTGATAGCTGCATGTAGACCATTGGTAGCTGGTATACATTCCCTCTTATACAAACCAGGAGTATATGGTTGATAGCTGGTCTCTTCCTCCCCACCCCTGCTAGCCTGACTGTAGTTAGCATGGTTTGCCTACCAGAGCAGAGGTGACAGTATGCAAGGCAGGGAATTCACAGTATTTGCAAACTGTCAGTTGATGAACACCTGGGAACACCTAAGAGCAGCTGACTGCTCCCTTGCATTTGAACAAGTTAAGGCAGTTTGACTTCAGTGCACTGTATTGACATCTTACCTGAAAGTCATCTGGAAGTGGTCCATAAGGAAAACTAACATTTAATGCTCGCACATCATCCCTCTGTCTGATATCTGTCCAGGGATTGTATGCCACAGAAGGTAGTTTCTCTGGTATCCAGGGATCTGGAGCTAAGGTGATGTTTTCCAGAGGGTACAACTTGAGAAATTCCTTTACAACAGAAACACACAAAGACCATCCTCACCTCTAAGGTCTGTGCAAACTTTCTGTTGTAAAACAGCAACCATTTACCTTTGCATGACTCTTCAATATTCTTACAGTTTACCAGGCTTCACTCCCCCACCCCAGAGCGTAAAAACAAGCAATACTATGCAAGTCAGTCCCAAACAATTCCTGAAAAGTACTGAACAAGTACCTACAATAAACAGTCTCCAGTATCTCAAAGCAACACTAAAATAGAAGATCAAACATCACTTTCTCTGAAGTGAGTAGGAGTTTTGCCACCAACTCAAACAGGGAATGGAGTAAGTCCTCATTATGTCACACTCCATCACGCTAACACTATCTCTGTGCAGCAACAGTCATTATTATGGTGGCAGAGGCCTAGCTTTTGGCTGAGTAATCACAACTCATTCTTATTAAACATTTTGAAATGCCACAAAGGCAATTGCTGAAGTTATACCAAGTCAAATCTGCTTTTCAGCTTGCTTTCCAGAAACAACACTAGTAAACACTTCTAAGATTCAGCTAGACAGGGTGCTGGGCCATCTTGTCTAGCTTGTACTTTTGCCAGGAAAGGCTGAACCAGATAATCCTCAAGGGCCCTTCCAACCTCTATTTTGTGATTCTACAATAAATCACTTGTGGAAACATCTTTGAAAAGCAAAAGCAAGGCTTGTCTAGGTTCCTTTCCCTGCAGGCTCCTATTTCCTCACCTGTGGGTACCTCAGTGGGATATGTGGTTTGTGGTAGCCAACAGCTAGGAAGAATTTTTGGTTGTTGGTTTTCATAACATTCAGTAAGCGTATGGCCTCTTCAGTGCTCTGAATGTCTGGCAGAGTACCACTGGGCATTTCTGACACATCCACTGGGCATACCAAGTCAGCATAAAGTTTCCCATCTTTCCCCCTGCAGGTCTTAAAAAAAAAAAAAAAAAAAGATAATTAGTTATTTTAGTTATTAACTTAATGTAAAAGCAAAGAAGTAATCCACTGTTCCATAATTTTCAAACCATTTTGTTTCTCAGTCTTTCCACCAACAAAAGACTGCAGATTGGAAGCAAAACAGGAATTTCAGAATCACTAAAGGTGCAGAGTACAGTGGTAGCAGACAGCTTCAGGAGCTGAAGAATTCAACTTCCACATCTATGGAAAAGCATAATTCAGTCTAAAGCTGGGCAGAAGATTAAACACAGTCACATGGGAAAACACAGGGCTTCTACAATGAAAAGAATCTCTGACCAAGAAGCCAGAATTTGGTTACACTATATACATGCATTTTTACTCCTGATCTCAAGAGCTCATAGAAAACTACCTGGAATCTACTGACCATTTCTGAGCAAATGCCAGCAGCAGCTGATATGTAATTGGTGAGTAAAGAGAAATCAGGTGACTATAAGGTTGCCAGGAAATTACTTGGAGTATCTGCAGGATGGACAAATGAATTAACGTAACACAACTGAAGAGACAGGCATTATTTTGGCTGGCTAAGAAACAGAATGTAAAACTGGCCAGTTGTTCCCCTGTATAGTTTGCAGTCTCTCTGTGCTGGTTTGAGGCTAATTGGAATATTTTAATGAGAAATTAGGTTATAGGCTGTGAAAAGAAAACAATGGTGATGTCTACTTCGCTCAGAGGTTTACTGAGATGTACTAAAGCAAGAACATAGATAAGGCACAGTCACTCTGGTCTGAGCTCTGGCTGTTGGTCTCTCTCCCTCTCCTTGGCTTCCAGTTGGATCTGTGTAATCCAACTAATCAATTCTGCTTCTAACCCCCCTTGGCCAATCTTCCCTGTTTATCTTGCACGTAAGGAAGATTCTGGGATAAGATTAGGAGGTGGGGGGAAGGTGAAAGAGTGTCTGGGAACCCCTCTTGGGGACTCTGATTCCTGGGAGGGATCTTGTGTTTCTGTATTACCTTCAACATGCATATTTCTGTATATGGCTGTAAATATTTGTAATATATTGTAAATATCTGTTTGTCTGTTGTGCTAAGCTGTGATTATAAAGCTTCATTCACTAACTTCCAGCCAGCTGAGTCCAGTCTGGGTGAATTCAAACATGTGTGAGGGTGGCTAACTCCCAAACCATCACAAACACCGTAACGTATAGTCTGTGCTCCACAAAACTTGGTTATAACCTGAAAGCCTCCATTGTTAGTGTTACACAAATCACTCTTACCTTATCATTTTCATACTTTTCAGTTGAAGGATGAAAGGGTGGAATGGACCAACTGTGTGGATAGTCATCAGTGTAATTGGATGAAACTCCTGAAAAGCATAAAGATATTAGAAATGCTCTAATATTTTACCGCGCCAGGAAGACTTCAAACACAAGTTTAACTTGATTTCAGTTATTTCTTCATTTAGCATATTTTAAAAGAAACATTTTGAAAGATCTCTCACAGTTGAGAAAAAGAAACTCAAAAAAAGAAAAGTCAAAGCTTAATACAGACAATTTTCCCTGAAATATCTGGTCAGGGAGAGACAAAGGTCTTGAAGAACCTTATTTCAGGGAAAAATAACTGAAGCCCCACCAAAAAAAAAACCCAAGTTATTAGGAACAATCTTTATATACACCCTTTCTTAGCTTTACTATCAATTGAAAGTTCATATATATTCACAAAAGTTTAGCTCTGGAGTAATGACAGAACTAAGGGTAAGGGAGAGGCAATGGTCTTGAAAAACCTTATTTCAGGGAAGAGCAACTAAATCCCCACCAAAAAAAAAAACCCCAAGTTATTAGGAACAGTCTTTCTATACACCCTTTCTTAGCTTTACTATCAACTGAAAGTTCATATACATATTCACACAAGTTTAGTTCTGGAGTAATGAACTATCAAAAAAGAGGGTCAGTATTACAGTATTTCAACTCAGTAGTGTCACTGCTTTTTAAACTAGTGAGCTAATTCCCTCTTTAATTGGTGATATTAGTCATACACACCACATCTCCTGATGCAGACAGATGGCCTATTATGAAACATGTATATGCAGAGCTAAGACAATGAAGCTGTTCAGTAATTTCATCTTCAGGGGATACCTAACTTCCAGGCATATTTCTAGAATGTTAGACATTTATTCCCACGATCCCTAGACTAGACGTGAAAATACTCATTAGATAAGAGTCATAGATTATGCTCATCTTTAAGGTCTTAAGATTCAAAATTAAGATTTAAAGACAACCTACAATCATTGCACGATCTGGTTCATGGTCATGACTGAAGTTGTCAATACAGACAAGAATCACGCAGTTCATATTCGGACATTAAGTCTGTTTGCAAGAGCATATGAGTTAAGCATATGTAGATGACAATTCAAACCGTACCAGGATGAAAAACCTTCCCCACAGACAGGGTCACGTAGCCATTCTCCTTGAAATACTGGGGCATCGTGGAATAGTTTCCTGCATGTACTCTCCAGTAGGAGTAGAAGTCATACAGTCTGGTGGTATCAGGCCTGCGTCCAGTAAGAAACGACACTCTGCTGGGAGCACACACTGCTTGCTGAGGAGAGAGGCATCCAAAAGGAGAATCAACCCAGAACAAGAAGCAGAACACACACACAAACTGACTTAAGTGTAGCTGAGCAAAGCATCCACATCCAAAGGCTGAGGAACTGCAGCTGAACGTGTTTCACTTAACTTCAAGCTGGAATGAACAGCACCCTTACTAAGAATATTAATGCCCCATGGCAAACTTTTAGCAATAGATGTCTTTACCTGTCTATAATTTCTCCTAAAATAATGAATTCCTAAATACTAAAAGCTTTGACTATGCAGCTAGCAGTAAAAAAAAATCCCAGCCAAGCCGTGTTGGAGGGAGTTCTTTTGAAATCTGGCAGCTGACACTCACAGAGAATTAAGCAGAAGCAGCCCCAAGTTTAGCTGATCTAGATTGCCTGGAGAATAATGAAAAGGATAAGCATATTGAAGGTCCAGGTTACAGACCAAAGGCTTCATGAACACTCAGGTTGGCAAGAGTCAAGAGTTGCTGCTGTGTAAGTTTCGAATTTCTCAACTAGGGATTAGCATCTGATTCCATTTCTCAGCAGAGAACTTGGGAAGGTAGGCATCCTATGCAAAGCATTAACTAGTGTGATTTTGCTTCTTGTATGTAAGTGATGCTGACCACATGAGCTGCCCCTTCATAAAAGTCTGTAGAATGGATTTCCTCAACAGAAAAAAAAAAAAAAAAAAAACAAGCAGCAGAATGAACTAAATCTAATTTAGAAAAACAGCATTTTTGAGCAGTGATATTGCACTCCTCCAAGGGCTACAGAAATACCATAATTCAAACACCTCGTTCTAATTTTTCTGACTTTAGTAAAGGCACAGGCTCATACCACATAGTTCAGCCCATCCATTTGTCTGCAACTGGAAATAATTTCTCTTCAACAAATACTTCTTTATCCAACTGCCTGCCTAACACCTACTGTGACAAAATCAGCAACTGTTTTGCACAGAGAGAAAACCTCCTATTTCTCTCACCTGCGCATATGCATTGCTGAACACAACACTCCGAGCAGCAAGCTGGTCAATGTTGGGAGATTTCACGAGCTTATCTCCGTAACACCCCAAAACAGGACGCAGATCATCCACAACTATAAACAGGACATTCATGCCATCTACAAAACAACAGAATTAGAAATATGTTAATTCAAGCTACAGTAAGTGGAGGTTACTTTATGCAGATTTGTCAGGCTTTTTTTTTTTTTTTTTTTTTTTAAAGTTAATTTGGGGGCTAGTAA
>VWZI01013030.1:1193824-1286566 GCA_013396835.1 Psilopogon haemacephalus | reverse complement strand
GGCTTTTTTTTTTTTTTTTTTTTCTGAAGTATAATTCGGGGCTAAGTAAAATCAACAAAAATATCTTGTATCTTTGTAAGTACGTGTAGTGATATTAATTCCTCGACATGTAGGAATTCATATCTGGCACAGAAAGACTTGCAGTGGTTTTCACATCCCTTCAGATGTCATCGCCCACTCTCACAGGGTTCCTTTAACTGCCTTCAGCTGACCACCGGGAGGTGGTGTCACTTAGAGAAGCATTCTACAGCTCCACCTAGAACTGAACTCTACAGCCTGCAAGTTCCAGACGGCGTCAAACCATGGGTAATTCTCAGACGCTCTTAACTCCAAAGTAAACTCCAAACAGAGAAAAACATTTTAAAAGAACTAATTACACATCTCTGGAGACTTTCAAGGCCTGTCTGGATGCGTTCCTCTGTGACCTGAGCTAGATTGTATGGTCCTGCTCTGGCACGGGGGTTGGACTCGATGATCTCTTTTTGGATCCCTTCCAACCCCTGACATCCTGTGAACACCTGTGAATCTCTCGAGCTGCACCGAGCGCACAAAGTGATGGATGTCTAAAGCCAGAAAGCCTGCCAGGCAGCAGACGGAGCGTCGGCAAAGCCCTGCCCGACTCAGACCACGAAACACCGGGGTCGCGGGTAGAACCTGTCCCATCGCCTCGCTGCAAACCAGGAGCCGCTAATGGAACGGTGAGACCCCATCCTGCTCCTCCGCGCAGCTCCCCACTCCCGGGAGAACGAGCCCCGCCGCACCTCCGGGCCCCACCGCACCGCGGGCGCGAAGCCACCGGGTCGCCGCCGCCGCCTCCAGGGCGCACGCGAAAGCATCGTGGGACAGCCGCAGCAGACTGAAGCAAAAGCAGAAGGTCACCGACAGCCAGAAAACCCCCGCCATTTCCTGGCACGGCGGCGGGGACGGGCGTACCCCTCGCCTCGCCCCGCCCCAGCTGCCAGTGCCGGCCCATTGCCGGGCTTTTAACCCGCCCCGGCCCAACCGACCGACTTCGGGCCGGGAGGGCGCTGTTCCTCAGTGTGGCCACACGGTGGCGCCACGGCCCCGCTCCGTGCAGTGGAGTGCGGCGGGACGGACAGTGCCAGAGCCAGTGCCAGGGTCGGTGTCGCCGGCAGCGGGATGGGCATCGCAAGTGCCAGTGTCACCGGCAAGGAACGCGCAGTACCAGTGTCACTATCACTCACCGTCAGCGAAATGGGCAGGATCAGTGTCACCGGCATAAGAACGGGCAGCGACACCTGCAGCCGGACAAGGGCGGGGCTCCGGCAGTTGTTAGCCGCTTTTGTTGTTTCAGCAGACACTCTACTCCCGGATCACCGCAAGATCTGGCGAGCTGAAGTTCTCCTGGGCTGCTGGTGGAAACGCATGTTCAGCTTTGCCTGCACGTTGTAGGCCCTCTTCAGGTACTGGAAGGTCACTATATGGTCTCCCTGGATCCCTGTCTTCCCCAGGCTGAACAGCACCAACTTTCATGGCCTGTCCTCTAATTACCTTCGTGGTCTATTTCTGGACTCACTCCAAGCAGCTCAATGTCCCTCTTATGCTGCGGGCACCTGAACTGGAAGCAGTACTCCAACATTTTTCACTGTTCTCTTAACTGTGGGAGAGAGAACAGATTTATTGCTGGTACTCTGGTACAAAATGAGCTCACTTAACTATACAGGTGCTTCCCCAGTCTACAACTGTATGATAACCAAAGTCCAAAATGGTATAATAAAGCTGCTCACAAGAAGATTATAGAAGTATTCAAAGATTGTAACTGAATATTTAACAAATAGTCATGCCAAACACACCAGCATGTGAAAAAAGGGCTGACTTCCCACTCACACATGAAAACCACTGTGCCTATGGTACCTGTGATGTCAGATGGATTTTTCTTTTTTTAGCAAGTGTTAGGTACTGCTTTGACTACAGCTTGCAGGGTTGAGCTGGCAGAGGACACTTTGCCCCTGCAGCAGCAGTCCTGAGCTCTCCAAACACCCTTTGCTGCCAGCAGGGCACTGGGGCAGTGACTTCCACAGCTGGTTTCACACTCCTGGCACCAAGGCCCTTGGGAAATGAGCACAAGTGCATGAGACCTCCAGCAAAACTACCCAGAACATGCCTGATCAGATTTCCCTCTGGGGCTGCCCTTCTCCAGGCTCTCAGCCCCAGGGCTCTCAAAGAGCTGCTCCAAGCTTCAGAGCCTCCTCTGGACTCACTCCAGCACTTCCCTGTCTCTCGACCTGGGCAGCCCAGAACCTGATACAACACTCCAGGAGTGGCCTCACTAGGGCAGAGCAGATAGGAGAACCTCCCTCAACCTGCTGCCAACACTCTCAATATCCCCCAGGATGCCAGTCACCTCCTGGGCCACCAGCACCCCCAGGCCCTTCTCCAAGAGAGCTGCTTCCCAGCAGGTCCTACCTCAGCTTGTCCTGCTGCAGGAGGTTGTTCTTCCCCAGAGGCAGGACCCTGTACCTGTCCTGCTTGAACTCCATCAGATTCCTCTCCCCTAACTCTCCAGTCTGGCCAGGTCACACTGGATGCCAGCAAAGTTTGATAAGTGTCACCCACTCCTCCCACTTTGGTGCCATCACCAAACTGCCTGAGGCTGCTCTGTTCCCTCAGCCAGGTCGTCGATGAAGATGTTGCACAGGACTGGAGCCAGTGCTGAGCCCTGAGGAACACCGCTCCTTACAGACCTCCAGCTGGACTCTGGGCCACTGACCACAACACTCTCAACTCTGTTTACCTTTCAGCCAGTCCTTAACCCACTCCAGTGCCCACTCCTCTCACCCTCACCTCCCAGGCTTGCTCAGGGTGCTCTGGCAGATGGTGCCCAGGCTGAGGGGAGCCCTTGGCACTTTGCAACCCTCTGATTCGAGCCAGCTGGGGTTGGTGTCTTCTCCCAAGGGACAAGCAACAGGTGACAGCAAACAGTCTCAAGGTGCTCCAGGGGAGCTTTAGGTTGATCAGCAGAAGAAAATTCTTCCCAGAAAGGCTTCTCAGAGTCTGGAGCAGGCTGCCAAGGCTCGAATCCCCACCCCTGGAGGGGTTTCAAAGCAGCGGAGCTGTGGCGCTGAGGCCCATGGGGCACAGCTGCACAATGCTTGGACTCGATGCTCTCAGAGCTTCTCTGAGCCAAACGCCTCAGCGCTGCTACGGGAGCGCTGCTACGGGAGCGCTGCTACGGGAGCGCTGCTACGGGAGCGCTGCTACGGGAGCGCTGCTACGGGAGCGCTGCTACGGGAGCGCTGCTACGGGAGCGCTGCTACGGGAGCGCTGCTACGGGAGCGCTGCTACGGGAGCGCTGCTACGGGAGCGCTGCTACGGGAGCGCTGCTACGGGAGCGCTGCAGCAGATGCCGGCGGTCCCGGCGCCTCCTCTCGCTCCGGAGTCGCAGCAGGGCAGGTGAGGGGCCGCGAGGTGCGCCCGGAGCGGGGCTGTGGGCGCGGCGGGTCCCGGCAGTGGGACCTGCGGCTGCAGCCTCCCCGTGCGGCTCCAGGGCGCGCAGGACCAGCCCCGCCCGCCTCGGGTGCGAAGACCGTGATGGCAGGAAGGGCGGACGTGACGCACTGACAGCGCTCGGGGCGGCGCCATCTTTGTTCCAGACTGATCACCGCAGCCGCCCGGCAGGAAGGGCGGAAGTGACGGACTGAGAGCGCTCCGGGGGGCCCTGTGCCCACAGAGCCTGTCTCACCTCAGCGACCAAGTGGCTGCTACGCACTTGTGGGCATCTGGGCACCACTGCCGGCCTGGGCAGCCTGCTCCGGTGACCATTACTAGTGAAGACATCTTTCCTAATCTCTAACCTAAACCTCTCCCGGCACAGCTGGAGGCCATTTCCTCTCATCCTGTCTCTCCTACCCGGGAGAAGAGTCAGGCCCCGACCTGACGCCAGCCTCCTCTCGGGGACTTAGAGAGAGCAAGGAGCTCTCATTCTTCTTTTCTCCTGTCTGAGCAGCCCCAGTTCCCTCAGCTGCTTCTCACCAGCCCTAGTCTCCAGACCCTTCAACATCATCATTGGCTTTCTCTGAACCTGCTCCAGCCCCTCTGTGTCCTCCTTGGAGTGAGGGGCCCAAAACTGACCCCAGCAGTCCAGGTGCAGCCTCACCAGTGTGCACTACAGGGCTAAGATCCCTGCCCTGCTGCTGCTGGCCATATGATTGTGCACCCAAGCCAAGATGCCAGCTTCAGGGTGTGGAGGCTGGCAACCCTGTGGGCAACACATGGCCTGCAGGCCCCAGCATAGCCACTTTTTGCAGCCACTTTGGCACTGCAGTGCTGCGTGACCTTGTGGTTCTGACTGGGAGCTTTAGTCACTTCACTTCCTCCCAGCACTGTTATCACACAGACACCAAGGAGGGGCAGGATGTCCACAACATGGGCACAGCCTTTCAGCACTTGAAGGGGGCCTACAAGAAAGCTGGGGGAGAACTTTTGACAAGAGCTTGCAGTGACAGGACAGGGGACAGTGGCTTTGAGCTGGGAGAGGGGAGACTGAGACGGGAGATGAGGAAGAAATTCTTTCCAGTGAGGGTGGGGAGACACTGGAACAGGTTGTCCAGGGAGGCTGTGGATGCCTCCTACCTGGAGGTGTTCAGCACCAGGCTGGATGAGGCCTTGGGAAACCTGTGCTAGTGGGAGGTGTGCCTGTGATGTGCAGAGGAAAAAAAAAATAACTTATAAGCCAAAATGTGCTAAAGCAGGTATGCTTTATGAGCGTGCTGGTGCACAGGGGGAATCTCTCTGCCACATACGTGTGCATCCCCAGCTTCTGTTCTTGTGTTTAAAAGTTATTACTCATTGCATAACCATTCCAAGAAAGGTTAGACAAATTCAAAGTATTTCTGAGAAAAGTTTTACATCTCCTCCCACAGTCTCTGCCCCCTTGCACAGGCACAGTACCCTCTGGCAAAAGCCATTCTGGGCCTCTTGGCCTCTTCCTTTGCTGCTCGCAGAAAGTGACTCCTGCTCCCAGCCACTGATCCTGTACTGCCCAGAAGGGCAGGAGAAGTCTTCAGCTTCGTCCTCTTTCGAAGGTGACTAGGACTGGACTTTTGGGACACATCATGGAGTAGGAAGAGAATGGGATAGAAGTACAGGCTGGCCTAGAACTTCCAAGCTCTAGGCTGAGCCCTTAGTGCTCTGCAGCAGTGACAGGAGCCACCCAAACCCTTCTGTTGGGGGATGCAGTGCTCTGGGGTGCATTTGGGGCTTTTTCCATCCTCCTGCTGAGCTATGGCAATTCCTTTACCACCAGGAGACAGGACCAGTGCTGATCGTCTCTTTCTCTGGAACAGGTCCTGACCTCCTTTGTCATCCAGAGCTCTGTGCTCTGTTCCCAAGACTAGCGATGGTCACTGTGGGGAAGGACTCCTGTGAGCAGCAGTTTCACCAGTGAGCTTGAGCTTTGTGACTCTCCACAAGCAGGGGCCGTGGCTGGAGCTCCATCCCTGAGCGCTGATGTGCTGACAGCTTAGAGTGAATCTCAGGGTGACAGCAGACAGGCTCACCCAGGGCTTTGGATTAGAGACGGGAAAATGTGTTTTGTCACTACTCTGCCACTGTGGGCAGATCTTGGAAAGGTGACACCGCTCCTAGAAAGCTCTGACATCAGTGAGGCTTCTTTCTGTGCCAGATGCTTGCTTGTTTCCACCCAGCTACAATCAGGAACAGGGAAGACTTATCCTGATCGCCCAACTCAAGGCTCTGGAGGGAAGCAAAGGCTTGGCAAGGGAAGCAGGCAGCAGACTGGTTTCTGGAACTGTTTCTTGGCCAGGCAGTTTCAGTGGCAGTGTTGGACTTTCCTGGGTGTTTTGGGTGCAGGTTCAAGCTAGCTGTCCTGGATGCCCCTGTGCAGAACCAGCTCTTACAACACAGTGGGCTGCAGCAGCATACTCTCATCTTGGGAGCCAGTGAACCCTTATGGACCCTGTAGGGATAAAAGAGCCTCTATGGAGACTCCATCATAATGTCCCCCAGCCCTAGAGACCCTACAGACCCTATCATAACCCCCCCAAGCCTTGTAGATCCTATAGAGCTCTTATAGGCGTCCTGTAGAAACCCTATAGACCTACAGAGCTCCTACACACCCTATGGAGTTCTGCTGCCCTGACAGCAGCACAAAGTGATGCTGGCAATAACCAGGACAGCTAAGAACTGCCCCAGAGAACGTGAGCCCCACCAGAGCAGTGCCCCCACCTGTGCTACTCACAGCTATGCTCCAGACTGTTTCAGCTCTGACATCTTCTGCCGAAGCTCCAGCATATGCTTTTCCTTCACAAGCAGTTGCTGCATCAGTGTCTTCGGGCTTGCAGGAGGAGCTGGAGCAGAGGCACCAGATGTGACAGAGGGAGGTGCAGTGGATTCCTCTGGCTGGAAATAGAACAAGACCTGTTACATGGAAAATCCTGATGAAGTCAGGAAACCATGGAACTGGTTTGGCTGCAAACAGCCACCAAGGACACCAAGCCCAACCCTCAACTTAACAGCCTATGGCCGTTAAGCAGTCAGCAAACTCCATCTCCCTTAACTGTTCCCAGGGCCCAGCACTGACCTCACTCTCTGTCTCTCTTAGAAGCTGCATTTGTGATGCACAATAGAACCAAACCATTTCAAACCTTTGCCCCCACCAGAATTTGCTGATGTGACAGGAGAACGTCACTGAACAAAAATTCGTCAATGCCCAATCTCCAGAGCACAGGTTTGAAATGCACAAACCAAACCCATCCAATGCTCTGAATTCAGGAATGCCTCTGCCCTGCCCATATAGCTTAGGTCCTGCACTCTCCAGGCACTGCACTGTCACAAAGCAGCCTACAAACAAGGACAGCTGCATCTAGGACCATCTGTTCATATAATAGGCACAAAAACTGACCGAGGGAGCTGTGGACTGAGGACTCAGAGGGCTGCCAGAAGCATTCCTGTCTGCTGGCAGAGGTCTCACTGGCCAAGCAGGATCTAGTGCCTGGACTCCGACATCCAGTGCATGCAGCTGCTCCAGAGGGAAAATCCTGTCCCATGTCGAGCGCAGGATGAATAAACTCATCCGAGTGTCTTTATCCACCTGAAACACCAAAACAGTCACAAGGCTCCTTCAACTCACTTCCAACAGTGCCTGAAGCTCTGCTGTGAGAATGAAGGTTTCATGTCTTTCCTGTCTCTCTCCCATTTTCAAACCCTGGCCTCGCTGTGCAGCCTATAGCAGCAGTGCAGGTCACACGTCCATGCCCCTGGGATTAGACAGAGAGGCTCAGGTGTGGAACTGCTGTTCCAAGGCCCTTGGAAGGCTTTATTGCCCATGACCACCCTATGAGCACCTTCTGACTACTTGTCCATGCCCAGAGTTCTCATTTTCCTTGCCCACTTTCTGTGGAAAAACTGCAGTGATTAAACTTTTGCAAAGCCACAGCCACTAAGAAAACAAATGACCCCAGGGGTTGGTGCTCAGCTCTTCAGCCTCTGCAGGAATTTCTTCCACCAGATGCCAGTCCAGGGCTGTCAGCTACAATTGAGTCAGTTCTGATTGAGGTCAGCTGCACCATCAGACCCATCTGTGAGCCACAGATCAAACCTCCTCTGGTCAGTGCCCACTTTGTTTCCTCAAACTAACAGCAGGGACAATGTCCCCTGTCTCAGTGCAGTCAGGAGTTTAGCAAAGCCAATGTGTATGGTTCAGCACCCAAGAGAACCTAACCCTGGGCACAGAGTTCATTCCCCAGGCACAGATTCTGTTTACAGAACTCTTCTGACACAGACCTTTTTGAAGGCAGAGAGAAAGGTTTCCACCAGGTTTGAGGCAAAAGCCTTCAGGTATTCTCCTCCCACATTTTTGATGATGGAATCCATAAGATACATAGCAGGGAGCTTCTGTGATGGGGGAGCCTGCAGTGAGAAGAAGAAAGAGATAAGTTCAGTGCAGCAAAGACATAGCTGAAGGTTTAAACACAGAGACTGCTAGGCTGAGAGACCTCCTTTTGGTTGCCACTACAAACACCAAGGGACTGGGCTTGATATTTCCTGTTCATCCAAAACCCAATCTGGCAAAGAGATGCTCAGCTCAGAGCAGAAGGGAATCACTGAGCAGCAAAGACTCTGTGACAAGTGTCACTGTCACTGCGCCTCAGACTGAGCAGCATTCAGACATGGAAGCACCAGAGCATCGTAAGGAAGCTGATTGCAACCGCAGCACAGAAAGGGAAGCTCAGCCCTGCTTCCTGCTGCAAAGCTCAATTCCTCAGGGAGCACAGAATCAGCACTTCAACGGGGTTGGACCATTGAGGTTTTCTCTTGTAGGCAAACCCAACCACCGGCACAGGCTTACAGACAGCTTTGACACCCCACACCTCAGGGCAGGCTAGAAACCACCCCTCAGCCCACTGCTGCCCTGCTCTGCCTCACTCTGCCCTCAGCAGAACATCTCCCCAGGCCCTCCTAGCCCCCGAGACCAACACAGCCTGATGTCCAGCTGCTCCCCCAGCAGCACAGGTAGGAGCAGCAGGCAGTGGAGCATCCAAACCTTGGCCACTTGTGCCTCCACCAGGGAGACGATGCTGCTGGCAAAGGCCATGTTCTGCTGTGCCAGGAGGGTCAGCTTGGTGATGTAGGACTTGCTGCTGCGTGTCAGGCCCTGCAGCCGTGCCAAATAATCCTGGCACACATCTCCTGACACCTCTTTCCTGAGTGCTGGAGACCCATCAGGCAGCTTTGGCAGGGTGGTTCCACTTGATAGCTTCGAATCCATCCCAAAGACACTGTGGGCCACAGGGACTCCAACATCCTCCAGCCCAGGCAGTTCCTCCCCTGGCAGCAGGTCTGGTCCCTAGACAAGGGAGAGGTTCAGGGAGAAGTGCAGGAGCCAAGGGCACAGTGACCCTGCCCTCCCCAGCCCCACACAGGCCTTGGCTCCACAGGATCCCTCCTGCAAACCCTTCTCCCTCACACCTGCCTCCTTGCTAGGTTGCAGCACCCCCAGCCCTGGCACAGCAGGCAGAGGGGCAGCAGCTCCCAGCACCCAGGGGCACTGGCCAAGAGCAGACTTCAGTACTCACCTGGCCCATCCCTCGTGATGACAGGGACTCGTTGGTGACAGATTTCCCGACCTCACTGAGGACACTGTCTGTGTGGCTGGGCGGGCTGGAGGCAGGCTTGGCAGTGGGCCTCTGAGAGCTCCTCCTGGGGCTGGGCAACCTGGGGAAGACAGAGAAGAGCTGGCAGTAAGTGCCAGGTCTTGAGCCACTGTCAGAGATGCACGGAGAAAGAGGAGCCAGAAGCTGCAGGGGACGAGGTGGTCTTGGTGCAAAGTAAAGCCATGCCAAGGGGTTGCCCTCTCCCTGCCACCCTCCTCTGATCCAGGGCATGCAGAGGGCATTGGGGCTGCCTGGGCCAAGCTCCTTCCCACAGCCAGCCCTGTACTGCCAGCCTTATCACGGCTGCTGGGAGCAGGAGACAGAGGGGCAGCAGGCAGAGGCACTCACCTCTGGTAGAACAGCAGGTAGGGCTGCTGCCCCAGGACCTCTTGGATGTCCACGAGGCAGACCCGCTCGTCATTCATTAGGTGCCACTGCCCATTGCTAGCCTGCAGAAGGAGAAGGGAGAGGGGAACTGAGCTGAGCTGTGCCTGGGGACCTTCCTGGCACAAAGAGCAGCAGGAGCAGTGCCCATGGGCAGAGCTCCTCTCCCCAGAACCCAGAGGAGGTCCAGGGCAGGCAAGGGGGCTCTGCGATAGCTGTGCCTTCACTCCTCCTGTGGCAGGGCACAGCCTATACCCCAAACCCAGTGCCCACCACC
Organism: Psilopogon haemacephalus; assembly: GCA_013396835.1. NCBI lineage: Eukaryota > Metazoa > Chordata > Aves > Piciformes > Megalaimidae > Psilopogon > Psilopogon haemacephalus. Next base: position 1,276,771 of record VWZI01013030.1, on the reverse strand, counting down.
TTGCACCTCTGCTGAGCACTCTCCTTGCTGTGCCCTACAGAGACCCACCAGCACCCCCAGCCCCAGCCCTGAGAGGTGCCATGACAGCAGCCCGGGCTCACCTTCACGTAGCAATAGTAGTGCCCTGCGTGGCAGCTGTGCCCAGAGTGCACCAGCACCGCGTAGAGTCTGTACAGGACAGGGTCCCTACACGGCACAGACAGGTAGGGGCGGACATCCAGCAGCATGGGGTATGCCACGGCCTGCAGGGAGAGAGTGGCTCAGAAGCCTGCACAAGGCATGGCTTCAGTGCTGCAGCAAGAGCAGCTCAGCTGGCTTAGCAGTGCCACCTCTCAAGGGAAGGGCATTCACCCTCCCTAAGCAGAGGTGGTGCAGAGGAAGGTGACAGGAGAAGCCAAACTCCCCCTGCACCGCACAGCTGGGGAAGGGATGCAGGACTGTGGCAGAGCTCAACCTGAACACAGGGTCCCACTCCCAGCCTGCTCTGGGCAGCAGGACCTTGGGCCAGGAGACAGCCTCAGCTCTGGGTTGCCAAGTACTCACCTTTGCGATCTTCCCTCCCCCAAAGGGGGCAAAGCGTTTCAGTGCCACTGTGAGGACGTTGGCAGCTTGGTGGATGCTGAAGTGTTTGCTGGCAGACACCTTCTGCTGGCACCTGCACAGGGAGAGCTCCAGTTCTGCAATCTGTGCCACCACCAGCTGTGCCCAGGCAGCAGACCCCATGGCACTGACCCTGCTGGCACTGCCCCAGAGCACCTGCTCACTGCCATGGCTGCAGGCCCAGCTCCACCTGATGAGAGGAGGCAGCTGAATGGCAGCCCCCATGGCAGTTTCCAGGGCCATGTTCCTCATGGCTGAGCCGTGGAGCAGCTAGAGAAGCCCTCCCGTGCTGCAGCAGAGTGCCCAGCTGCCTGCCAGCAGCACAGCTGGGCCCCTGGCTCCTGCAGCCCTGCACTCACCTGGCACACATGTAGGCATTCTCCCCACACAGCAGCTCTGGCTGCACAAACTGCTCCAGCGCCTCCAGCACGCTTGTGGCCTCCTGCAAAGGCAGAGCAGAGCTCAGGGCATCAGCGGTCTGCCCACGCCACAGCCCCGAGAGAGCACAGGCACAGGACCACAGACTGCAGCAAACCCCCGAGCCCCACCAGCTGGGCACCTCCCAGCACCACAAGGGGCAGCTGCAGGGCCCCCAGCAGCACAAAGCCTCACGTGTGGGCATGGGGCACTGCCTTGCCAGACAGAGAAGGCAGCACAGCAACAGCAGCTGCTTCCCTCTTGCCTGCACTGTGCCTTGGCACTGGAGACCTGAGAGCAGCCATGGTGCAGCTGCAGGGATAGCCCCTGGGGAGCAGAGCTCCTGCCCAGCCCCAACCCTGCCACTGTACCTCAATCTCCAGCACCAGGTCCAGGTAAGGTTCGTAAGTGTCCGAGGTGCTCTGGCACTGCGAGCACACCACTGCAAAAGAAAGAGCATTGGGCACAGCCTGGCAGGGCCTCTGCACACCCTCACCCCAGCACAGCACAGGGGGCTGCAGGCTTCCCCCTTTCTGGGTTTGGGCTCTGGAATGTGAGCACCAGAGTTCACAGGCTAGCCAGGAGGAAGGCTGTCAACTCCACAGTGTCCTGGCACAGCCACTGCTACAGCAGGGTTTCCTTTGCTGGTGGCAGTGAGCTGGGGACCCGCAGCCAACAGATGTTTCCACCCCCCCACCACAGGGAATGCAAATCCCAGCAGCTGCAGCTGGGGATTCCTTGCACACGCTCTGCAGTGCTCCCAAAAGACTTCCATGAGGCAGCCCTGAGAGCTACAGGCCCAGCAGCTGGCACCAGCACTCACCACGGGACCGCAGGGAACCACCAAAGATCTGCTGAACCAATGTCGGGGCCTGGATCTGTCCATTCAGCCTAGGGACAGGAACAGCAGGTCTCACACAGCCCCTCCCCAACAGCCACCCCTGAGGGCTCCCTTCCCGCATCCTCAGCACAGCTCCCCGGTGTGCTCTACCCAGCAGACAGCTGCAGAGCTCCAGAGGCCGAGGCAAGCCACAGCCTCTGCCAGGCTGCACCCCCAGTGCCACAGCTCAAGGGCTGGCACCAGGGTCCCATGGGCACCTTCCTCTAGAAGGAGCAGAAGCTGCTGGCCAGAGCTCAGAGCTGGACTTAGCAGAGGCAGCCCAGGGCCCAGAGGAAAGCTGCTCCCCCACAGCCACAGAGCTGGACCAGAGCCAGCTGCAGTCCTGGGTTCCTTGGCAGCTGGCACAGGATCCAGACACAGAGTAGCTTCAGGATGTGGGGACAGGACAACAGCTATGCTGAGGCCAAGGAGTCAAGAGAAGGTGGCCTGTGGCACAGAGGGGCAGAGAGCTGGGCCATGCAATGAGGCCCCTGCAGCCAGAGCCTCCCTCGAGGAGCTCAGCCTAGGGGACATGGTCACCCCTCCCACGGGCACAGGGCACTGGTGAGGGCACAGGGCAGCAGGGCCCCACGTACTGGGCACAGCTGTTCCCGCAGGCCTGCTGCATGGCGTCGATGGTGCAGCGCAGGAACTCGTGGGCATCCTCCTGCCTCCGAAGGCTGAAGTGCTGGGCAATGTCTGCAAGAGAGGCAGCCTCAGCATCTGCTGCAACAGATGCAGCTCCTTCCTGCCTCAAGCTGGGCTCCAGGTTCTGAGACCCCTCAGCCCAACCCCGGAGTCAGGCTCATATCCCTTGTATGGCTGCCAGAGGCAAGGCAGGGCAGGGCAGAGTAGGGCAGGGCAAGGCAGGGTAGGCCAGGCCAGGGAAGGGCAGAGTATGGCAGGGCAGGGCAGGGAAGAGTACTGCAGGGCAGGCCAGGGCAAGGCAGAGTATGGCAGGGCAGGCCAGAGAAGGGCAAAGTATGGGGGGGCAGGGCAGAGTACGGCAGGGCAGGGCAGAGTGTGGCAGGGCAGGGCAGAGTGTGGCAGGGCAGGGCAGGGCAGAGTGTGGCAGGGCAGCCACCCTTACTCTTGAGGTTCCGGGTGAAGGCCTCTGGTTTTATGGCCTGGCCGCTGCTGGCAAATGCCTGCACCACATGGGTCTGCATAGTGCAGAGCATGCAGAAGCCTTCTCGGTGACCTGGAACAGGAGGGCAGAGAACAGGATGTCAGGGCCAAGGCCAGGAGAGGTGGAGGCAGGACAGAGCATGGGAGGGATCTCTGCTCCCACACAACTCAGCCACACTCAGCGCTCCCTATGAGTTCTTTGTGCAGCACAGCTCTGGGGCACCCTGGGTACACAGGGACCAGTACAGGTCACCTTGACTGATGCCATCCCATTCACAGCACCACTACAATCCCCTAGAGACAACAGCATCCACATGGATGGGAAACTAGCCACAGGTACTCCCTGGAGAAGGCCACAGGTTGACCATGAGTGGCAGATCCCAGCAGAGCCCTGTGAACAGGGCTATGAGCCCTATGTGCTGCCCTCGGTCGCTGCTCAAACTCTCCCATAAGCAGCAGCTGCTGCCTTTAGGCAGCCTCCTGCCCTGCCCTGCCCGCACCCAGCAGAGGCAACAGCTCCCCAGTGTCAGGGTGCAGAGTTGGGGAGCATTGCTAGGGCCAGGAGAACACGGGAACAGCCTCTGCTGGAGAGAGGGGCAGCAGGGAGCAGACAGGGCACAGCCCAACATTCACCGTCCCTGCCAGGGCCGGGCGCGGCGGTGCTGAGCGCAGCGCGGACAGCAGGGCGGGCAGGCGGCTCCTGCTCCCCACGGGCACCCTGACACGGGCACCCTGGCACGGGCACCCTGGCACCGATGAGCCCCACTCACAGCCGCGGCCGTGCTCCCCGGAGAGCAGGTAGCTGGCGAGCGGCGCCGTGTGGGTCAGGCACTGCAGCGTGGCGTTGAGGAAGCAGCTGCGCCCCAGGTTGCGCAGCCCAGCGCCCACCCCGCGGAGCCATTGCCGCTGCAGGGAGAGGCACCCCGTGGGCAAGGGCACCTTCTGGGGCGCGGGGTCCCCGTCCTCTTGTGCTGCTGGGGCTTGGTCATTTCCTGTAGAGAGAGAGGTTGTGAGTCAGAAGGCTCAGGAGCACTCAGCCCTCTCTACCTCCTTTGCTTGCTGGTCAGCTCCTCAGGGCTGCAGCGGTGGCTTGCAGCCTCGACCCAGGGCTTGAGCAGAGGCTGCTGCCCCCACGACTGCTCCCTCGGCAAGCTCAGACTTTGCCTTCTGCTGCCCAAACTCCTTGGGTGAGACAGCCAGCGGCCAGCCCAGTAGCCCTTTCCTCACTCAGCTCCACCCAAGTGCCCCTTTCCTCACCCAGCTCCAGCCCAGTGCCCTGTTCCTCATGCAGCTCCAGCCGGCTCCTCTTCGCTGCCGGCTCCAGCTCCTTCTCCATCTTCTTCACTCTCCGCATTCTGAGGATGATGTGACCACGCTCGATGGCCTCGACTCAGGTGTCCCAGGCCACTGAACTCCCTCCTCTTCGTGTCCCTCACACCCCCTACACAGGCTGAGGCAGTGGCGCCTGCTGATTGGCAGCAGTGCCCAGGGCGGGCAGGACCTCAGGACCTGTTAGGGCANGAGGTGGGAGGGGTGGGGGAGCGGCTGCTCCTGTCCTGTTGCAGGAGCTCACTTAGGAAAGCCAACTCCGCCCCAGCAAGGCCACATCTAGAGGCCTCAAGTTGCCCATGGGCCAGGAGTGTGCCCTCATGGCCAAGCAGGTGAACATTATCCCGGGGGGCATGAAGAGAGGGTGGCTGCACCCCTCTGCTGTGCTCTAGGCAGGCCACAGCTAGAGTCCTGCCTCCAGTTCTGGACCCCCCAGCTCAAGAGAGATGGGGAACTGCTAGAGAGAGTCCAGGGCAGGTTTTGAAGATTCTGAGGGCCCTGGAGCACAGGCTGAGAGCCTGCAGAAGGGCAGCCCCAGAGGGGGTCTGATCAGTGCTCAGCATGAGCTGAAGGGCCTGTGGGGGGCAAGAGGCTAGAGCCAGAATATTGTCAGTGGTGTCCAGGGACAGGATGTGGGACAGAGGGCACAAGCTGGAGATTCCACCTTAAGATGATTAGAAAATTCTCTGCTCCAGGGTACTGGAGCCCTGTAACAGGCTGCCCAGAGAGGTGGTGGAATCTCCTCTGGAGATTCCAAGCCTACCCAAGTGCCTGCTCCCATACATCCCCCCCAAAACTCTTTCTGATCTCTCTCATCTTTATCATGCCAAAGCTCCTTGGTTTTCCAGCAGGGCCTGGCTTTGAGTCACACAGAACCACCTCCTGCTTTCTCTCAAAATCCAACCTCTGTGCTTCCCCTTGACTCACTGTGACTTCCAAGGACATCCACACCCCCCAACACCCCAAACCTCACCACTTGCCCTCCATTACACCACGCCACCTACCAAAACACATGGAAAATGTCAATTGTTCATTTTTAAGCTAAATTGGATCCCAACACCTGCTGCCAACAGAGTCTTTGGACTCTCCAGACTCTCCTCTACTTCTAGGGGCTAAACTAAACAAGGCTCAGCAAAGCCAGGCACAAAGCGCCCAGGCAGGTTGTGCTCCTCGGTCAGTCTTGGTGGTCTCAACTTTCTTTACAACTCACAACCACCCTCCTTATCACTGTTTCCCATGCTTTTGCCTCTGCTTTGCCCAAGTCACTCACCTGAGAATTGTTCAAGGTCAGTTCCTCTTGTAGAAGAACTTGTGTGAAACACAGACACGTTAGGAAAGGATCTCGCTCTCACTAGCTCTGAAGCTCCACTCTCTCAACTCCTCACCAGCCGAGCCTCAGCAACTCAACTCAGCTTTACGAGGTCACCGAAGCTGTGGGTGCAGATCCCTGGATACAGGGTGGGGGCGATGGGGGAGGGAGTGGTCACTACCCACAGAGAATGAGCTCAGGATTGCACCCACCACGGTTCTGACCCCAGAGAACCCCCAGACCAGTTCTCATGTTGGTCTCAGCCCAGCCTAGGCTGCCCTGCTCTGCCTTCTCCTTCCTCATGGACACCTTGGGACCTCCACCAGGAACCCAAACAACCAACAGCCCCCAGAGCCAGGCCAGGGCAGACAGCAGGGCTCAACTCCCCACAACCCCAGGGGGACCTCCACAGGGGGGACAGGTGGAGCAGGGCCCGGTGGTGGAGAGTGACCCAGCAGCAGAAAGTAGCATTGAGGCATTGAATCCATGGAGCCATCAGGCAGCTTTGGCCCGCGAGCAGCAGCTCATGAGGAAGAATCAGAGAACCAAAGAATCAGGGAAGGCCAGGGGTTGGAAGAGACTTCCAGAGATCATCCTGTCCACCATCCCTGCCAGAGCAGGGTCACCCAGGGCAGGGCACACAGGAACATGTGCAGGCAAGTCTTGAGAGTCTCCAGAGGAGACTCCATAGCCTCTCTGGGCAGCCTGCTTCAGGCCTCCAGCATCCTCACACCAAGGAAGTTTCTCTTCATGGGCTCTAGCTTGTAGCTGTACTTCCCTGTCCCATCACTGGGAACCACAAACAAAGCCTGGCCCCTTCTTGACACCCACCCCTCAGACATTACAGACATTCGTGAGGTCCCCTCTCAAGACTTCTCTCCAGATTAACCAACCCCAGGGCTCTCAGCCTTTCTTCACAGCAGAGATGTTCCAATCCCTTCAGCATCCCCATAGCCTCCATTGGGCTCTTCCCAGCATGGAATGGGGGAGCTCAGAACAGAAGGTAGTATTGCAGGAGTGGTCTCAGCAGGGCAGAGCAGAAGGGCAGGAGAACCTCCCTAATATAGGAGGTGTTTCAAGTTCAGTATTAAGAAACAAAGGCCATTTCCAGCTGTGGATGGTAGATAAGATAAAGGGAAGTGTGAACGGAAGGAATGTGGGCATAGGTCTGATTTAATGAACCAGGTTAATTAGTATGCATGGGGAGTGAAGGGTGTGATCTGAAGACTATCTGTAGACTGCCATATGAATAGAACTGCAAGTGTATATAAGAAAAATAAGCTGTGCAAATAAAGGTCTTGGGAAAAGCCTCCTGAAGTGCCTGCCCCTGCCTCTCCAACTGCTACATCCTAAAGCTGCTGGCCACACTTCTGATTCACCCGAGAGTGCCACTGCTCCCACAAGGGCACATTGCTGTCCCATGGGGAATTTGCTGTCCACCTGGGCTCCAAGTTTTTTCCACACGCACTGCCTTCCAGCAGCACAACCCCAATCTGTACTGCTGCCTGCTGTTGCTCCTCCCCAGAGGAGCAAACCCTCAAGGAGCTGTGCTCCATCTCTGTGGCTACCTCTTGCCCTCACTGCTCTGGCACTGGCAGGCTCCATGACCTCGGAGACAGCCAAAATACAGCTGATGTTCCCCAGCAGGCCATAGTGCTGGCACCAGCAGTGGTCCTGGGGGCAGCCCCTCTCGTGGTCCCCACCTCCGAGGTTCTCCCCTGGCCCCACAATGTGCCCCTGCCTATCTGCACATCGATGGCAGCAATGCAGCACTGCCCTGTGTGAGCAGCCAGTGCTGATGACAAGGTGGTGGTGGCAGAGAGCCACATCTCCCCCTCCCTGTTTGCATGGGTGCTACCCATCACCCTGCTGTACACACCCTGGGCACAGGTCCTAGGTGCCATCAAGTCTCACCAAACAGTGGGACACTCCAAGGGTGGCACGCTGTCCTCCAGCAGGTGAGGCCCAGCAGCACCATCACCCCCATCAAGACCTTCTCCCCCAAGTTGGCTGGCCAAGGAGACCATGATGGGGGCAAGAGAAGGTTGAAATTGCAGGAGGCAAGTCGGTGGAGGAGCAGGGTGCAAGTGACAGAAGAGTAGGGCTCAGAGCAGCCTGCTCCAGGGCTCCAGCACCCTCATGTGATAAAGTTTTCCCTTCTCTTCTTGTGGCACCTCCTCTTCTCCAGCTGCCATCTGTTGGCCCCTATCCTGTCATTAGACATCCCTGAGCAGAGCGTGGCCCCAGCCCTGCACACAAGTTTGGGGCAGTGTGGCTGGAAAGCTGTCAGCAGAAAGGGATCTGTGGGTGGTAATGTACAAGCAACTGAATGTGGGCCAGCAGTGTGGCCAGGAAAGCCAAAGGCATCCTGGCTGGGATCAGCAATGCTGTGTCCAGCAGGAGCAGGGAGAGGATTGTCCCCTTGGACTGCTCTGGGGAGGCCACACCTCAAGTGCTGCATTCAATTTGGGGCACCTGAATACAAGAGAAATGTGGAGGTGCTGGAGCCAGTGCAGAGGAGGGCAAAGAAGCTTGGAAGGGCCTGGAGAATAAATCTGATGAGAAGAGACTGAAGGAGCTGAGGATGGTTAGTGTGAAAGAGAGGAGGCTGAGGGCAGACCTCATGGCTGTCTGCAGCTACCTGAATGGAAGCTGTGGAGAGGTTGGTGCTGGTCTCTGCTCACAGGTCATTAGTGATAGGACAAGAGGAAACAGCCTCAAGCTGCAGCAGGGCAAGCTTAGACTGGACATTAGGAAACATTTTTTCCCAGCAGGAATGCTCAGGCACTGGAATGAGCTGCCCAGGGCAGTGGTGGATTTACCAATCCTGGATATGTTCAAAAGTTGTTTGGGTGTGGTGCTTGGGAATATGGTTTAGGGTGAGCCTTGTAGGGTAGATAGAGTAGCTGACTTGGTGATCCTGGGCAGCTTTGCCAAGAGAAGGCTTCTATGATTCTGTGATCAGAGATGTTCCAGTGCCTGCAGCAGCCTGGGGTCTCGGGACTGGACTCTCTCAAGCAATTCTCTGAGGTCCTCCTTAAACTGAGGGGCCCAGACCTGGACACAATATTCCAGATGTGGCTTCACCAGAGCAGAGGGGCAGAAAAGCTCTCTGACCTACTCACCACAGCCCTTCTAATGCACCCCAGGATGCCCTTGGCCTTCTTGGCTACAGGGGACAATTTTATTTGGAGGTAAATTTGTCAAGACTCACCCCAGGCCAGTATGGGAAGAGGAGGAAGAGGCAAAGGCAACATTGTGCATCACTCCTTTCATACATTATTTCAGCAGTAGGTTTGCTGTTCATTGTTGCTTCACCTCTCTCTGTGTTGTTCTACTAAACTGTCATCTTCAGCACATGGGGTTTTACCTTTTTCTCTCAGTTCTCCTTCCCATCCCACAGGAGCTGGGAGGTAAAGGGAGGAGCAAGCAAACAGGCAGATGATTAGTTGCTGGCTGGGACTAAACCACAACATGCTGGACCTTCCCATGCTCAGGTGATGTTTCTCTGAAGCCTGAAGAGGATATCCTAACGTGTGCATCACCATGGACTTTGTCATCACTGGTTCTTTACTCTTACCCGTTTGAGAAGAGGTCTTGAAGTCTTTATTGGAATTATTTAATGCTAAAGCTTTACAGACAGGCTCAGGCTCACATTAGAGTCATTCACACAGAGAGTCAAAGTGCCAGGGAGCAAGGCAGCGTGGTGAGAAATCAGAGGGAATCCTGAAGCTTTGTCTTTAGAGCAAAATCGGCACTGAGCTTGCGCATGACCTCGGCGTGACTCAACCCACGCTGCTCTCTTTTAGCCAGTCCATAGTTCTCCTTCACGTACTTGGCAAAGGGTGTCAGACGTGTCCCAGCAGGAGTGTCACCCTTCCCAGGGGGCTGACTCAAGAGCAGCTTTCCCCCACAGAACGCACACACGAAGCGCTCTGTGTCCAGAGACTTGGAATGACGTCCGGTCCTGAAACAGAAAACAAGAACTCTGCTTCCACACCTCCTGCAGACAGCACTTCTGCAGAACAACTCCTTCCATGCTGCCAGGCTGCTCGAGGCAGATAGAGAGTCATAGAATTGGAGGCCCCTTCCAAGCCAAAACAAGGTCACCCAGGCCAATCCCTATGCAAACAGCAGGGACATCCTCCACTAGAGCAGGTTGCTCAGAGCCCTGTCCAGCCTCACCTTGAATGTCTCCAGGGATGGGGCCTCAACTACCTCCCTGGGCAACCTATTGCAGTGTTCCAGCACCCTCATGCTAAAGAACTTGTTCCTAATATCTAATCAGAAATTTCTAAAGTAGCATTTTAGAACAGGAAGCAGACCACACAGTCAGTGGAACAATTCAATCTGTATTTTACATTACAGCTTTTCTCACTGCCTTTTCATCTTGGTTCCCTCTGCTCTTTACTCTCAGCCTAAAGTGCTACATGAGGCATTGAAACAGGCTGCCCAGGGAAGTGGTGCAGTTGCCATACCTGGAGATGTTAAAAAAATGAGCAGATGTGGCACTTTGAGCCATGATCTAAAGGTCACAGAGGTGCTGAATAGAAAGTTGGACTCGATCTTCAAGATCTTTTCCAGCCTTGATTCTATGAACATTTTGAAATACCTCCACAACCAGCAGCTCCTCAGAGTTTCTCCTCAAAGCCATTACCATCAAATCTTCTCAGTGTTCTGTTGCATCTAAGCAAGTAATGTGTTGCAGTCACTTCAGAAATGTTCTCTCATATGTGAAATAGTTTCCTTCCAGGATTTCTGGAAGCAGCACACATGGTCCTGCAAAAGCTTCCCATGCTTGCATTTAGCCCATAGAGTTGGGGGGGAGGAGAGGGAGGGAGAAGGGATTATATTTTTTTTTTAATATAAAAGCGTAGGGGGGAAATAAAAGATCCCACCATTGTCAGCCACTTTCCTGGGCGCTGCAGAACTGAATTCCCAGCCTGCCACGCTCTCCCACCGAAACTGAAACGGTGACATAGAAGTCTGCACCCAGCTACAATCTTTCAGAAAAGGCAACACTTTCCACACCCATGAAAGGCCAGAAAACTCTGAAATTCCCCTAGCAATTATTTGTCCCTGCTTGATCTCAGCAGCATCATAGCTCTCATTTCACAAACGCAGTAAGCAAGAGAGAAGTCTGTCAGCAGATGTTCGTCCTAGATTCAGTACTCCATATGACAGTGCTGCTTACAGCAGAGTGCCTGCAGACACCTCTTCTTCCCGTCCTTCCTGACTCCAGGAAACTACTCTAGCTTTTATAGTCTTAAAATCAATAAAAATCATTATTTTGTTGCTCTCCACATTTTACTTAACAGTACCACAGCATAGATACAAGATCAGACAAATGTTTAAATTCAAAACCATTGAGATAAAAACTCTTGAGAGCTTTCTCCCATGCTGTGCTCTAGTGCCTGGTTACTATCATGTATTTCATGTCCAGTTTTCATGGGGACTTGTTCCATTTTTAATTCACTCAGCATCAGATGGATCTTTGCAAGGATGAGAATATCAAAAGTAGCTGAATTCACCATGCCCAGTCGAGCACCAACCTGTGGACTGTTCTCCCTTAGATCAAACCTGGACTGTTACTGTGACACGTTCAAAGATGTTTCTTGTAAAATGCAGAGATATTTCAAAAGGCTTTGGGATGCCTCACTTCTGCTTTCATGCATTCTACAAGGATGTGCCAGATCCAGTCATGGCTTTGTCAGTGCAGATCCAAATTACTACTCCTGACATAGTACTCAGTTAAGACTGCAAACACCACTCTAGACCAAAAAGCCTCTAACAGGATCGGTGCTGATCATGAAATCAGAGGTAAGTGGTCAAAACCTCACAAGTTCACTATGTCAACTACAGCAGAAGGTGAACCCAAATTTGAGCTATATTTGAAAAGTGAGAACAGCCACATGACCTTTCCCTGCCACGTCTTTCAAAGCTGAAGCACATACTGCAATTTCTTACTGCTTCCCAAAGACATTCCAACATCACCAATGGTCCTCAGAAGACACTTCTGCCTGTCCTGACCTCTCAACTACCTAGAAACAAACTCCCAGAATCATGTAGTGAGGTTCTATGGGCTCAGGAAACAGGAAGTGACAACTCCCAGCTGAAGAGATCCATGGTTTCTGAACACAAGAGGCTGCCAAGCTAGAGACTAAGTTAACACAAGGTCACATGCAAGATGGAAACATTACTCACGTAGCTTTGCAGAGAACACACTGATAGGTGAACTTGTAATTAATCTCATAGCTGTGGCATCTTGTTACTGCTGGCAGTTCAGGGTGAATCACAGCTGATTTATGAGCATAGAACTTCCAGAAGGGTCCATGGCCATCCCGCACTCCATTGATCAGCCAGCTGGCTGCATGGCAAGCCTCATGAACTAGAGTGTCTCGAAGTCGATCTTGAGGGAAGGCAAAAGAGAGAAGTCAGCCATGGGGAAGGGGACTGCATCCTTGGGCACAGCTGCAGATGCCCTTTAGTAAGACACAAGGGTTACTTTGGATTTATCACCTTTGGATAAGATAAAATGCCCTTAGACAAGGTCTCCCTCAGTTCATTTCCAGTACTGTGATTAGCCCTAATTTTGTGTCCTTGTGACTTTATTCACACCTAATCTGCCTGGAGGCTTGTGTTTATTTGGGGGTGGGCGGAGGGGGTTGTCCTTTTGTGAGGGTTTTTTTTGAGACCTAAACCACCTTTAATTAGACCAACATTCACTGACTGCTTTTGTAACTTTGCTGTATGTTCCACCTGGAAACAACCAGGGTGGAGCACTGAATTTTCTCCACAATTAGAATAGAGTATTTCTGTTGAAAGAGACCTACAACAATCACTTGGCACAAATGCCTGAACAATAGCTAAAGCATGCCTTGCTCAAATGCTTCCTAAACACTGACAGGCACAGGGCATCAACCTCCTCTCCAGGAAGCCTCTGTCACTGCTTGATAACCCTCCCGGTAATGAAATATTTTCTAATGTCTAGTCTAAACCTCTTTTGGCAACAGCTTCGCACCTTCCCACACATCCTATTCATTGCACATCCTGGAAGGCTAATAGGCCTATTAGCTGTCCTGGCTTGCCCCACCCTTCTGCTGATGGGGGAAGCAAGGGTGGGAGGAAAACAGCCCTGGGCCATTATGTCCCCTCACAAAGTGATTAACAGCTACCCACGGGTGTTTAAGTACTTGTTAGTGTCTTGCCCAACTAAGGGTAAGCAAGCTCTGGGTTCACCTAATCAGCTTTGCAAATGCCATTTAGATTGGTGAATGTCTGTGGCTAAAAGCTCAGCAAGAGCAAGTGCAGGCTCCTGCACCTGAGCCGGAACAATCCTCACTACCAGTACAGGCTGAGGGATGAGGTGTTAGAGAGCAGCCTCATGAAAAGTGACTTAGGGGTGCTGGTGATGAGAAGCTGGACATGAACAGACAGTGCACACTTGCAACCCAGAAGGCAAATCATACCCTGGGCTGCATCAAAAGAAGTGTAGCTGGCAGATCCAGAGAGGGGATTGTGCCCTGGCGAGCCCCCACCTGCACTGCTGCATCCAGTTCTGGAGCCCTCATTATAGGAAGGACATGGACCCGATGAAGTGAGGGCCACAAAAATTATCAGAGGGTTGAAGGAGCTCTGAGGACAGGCTGAGGAAGCTGGCAGGGGACAGTGTTTGGCCTAGATGAGGCTCCAGTGAGATGGAGAGAAGATGTTTACAAAAGCCTGCAGTGACAGAACAAGGGCCAATGGGTTCAAGCCTGAGAAGTGCAGATTTAGATTGGATGATAGGAACAAGCTCTTTACTATGAGGGTGCTGGAGCACTGGAACAGGTTGCCCAGGGAGGTGGTTGAGGCCCCTTCCCTGGAGCCATTCAAAGTGAGGCTTGATGGGGCACAGGCTCACCTGGTCTAGTCGGGATGCCCCTGCTGACTGCAGGGGGGACAGACTAGATGACCTCTAGGAGTCCCTTCTGACCCAGACCATTCTATGATTCTATAAATTACAGAACAGGTTCTCCTATGGTATCTGCAACATTCATTTCCCCAAAGTGGGGGGATGAAAAAGAAATAACAGTTACTGTACCCACTACAGAACAGAACTTTATTTGGCACTGACCTGTCTTTATTCCAGCTTGAAACACTACCAAGAAGGTGGCTAGCCATGATGGAAGAAGTCAGATTTTAGATTATCATTAGAGTACATACAGAACTAGTTTTAACACAGGTGTTTAAGAAATACAAACAAACCCTTGCTGTTTGCATGAATCCATCTGTTCTCACATCCCAGAGGCTTGCCTGGCCTCTTTGAAGGGTTTTGAGGATAAGTGCTACCATGAATGGATTCATTTATTCAAAGCAATGTGACATTTCAAAGCAGGGTGCAGATCCAGATCTCTCAGGCTTCAAAGAACAGAAGTCTCTTTCCTTTTACCCACCTGCAGAGTCACAGACTCTCTCTGAGAGTTCTATGCGAGCATAACGCTTTGCTTCAGGACCTTTGGTCTGCCCAGTTACACAATATCCTGCTGTTTTCCTCATTTTCTTATTCCAGATTATTGCCATCTTCTCTGGTAGCTGAAAAACAAACCAGTACATTTCACTAACCCTCTCCTACCTCTTATCCTCTTCTGTTCCTTTGGCTTCCCCTTACGTTTACTGCAAAGCCAGTATAAGGTGTCTATTAATGCCCTTAACACTGTTGCCACCTCAAAAGCAAGCCCTTCACAGGCACTTGTTCTTGTGATCAGGAGTTTCACCATGTAGGATGAGACAAAGTCTCTTAGTTCCTCTCACCAGCATCCAGCAGTGGCCAACACGCTGCTTAGAAGGAAATACAAGCACAGGTCAGGCATAAAGCAGCATTTGCTCTCCAAAAGTCTTCTTCCCAACTGCTAGCCATTTCCAGAGATCACCTCACAGGTGGTTCCTTTGCATTTAACAGCCCTTAAAGTTGTTTTCTAATGCTTTGGAGAGTGTGTTTAAGAATATCTCTGCACTGTCAGCATCCCCAGTAGTCTCTGATCCCTTCTACAGGTCAAGTACCATCTACCCGCAACTTGCCACTTCAGTGAGGTTCACCTTCATGCTGTCAGAGGGTGAATAATCACCCCTAGCTTGACCTCTGTGCTGCTTCTGATTTGATAAGCCCTCACTGCACCTATCTTGTCTCACTTTGTTCTACTAACAGTTTTCTGCCACCTGTATTAGTTAACAGAGGTCACAGTAGTGAGTGTCATGGTACAGCACTGAAGCACTGGGGGCCAAGACATTTTGCTTTCAACCATAGTGAGCCTGTCCAACTCAGCTTTATGTGAGATCATGACCTCAGTCTGTCCCTGGTCAGCTAAACAGTTTTTTCTCAGCTGCACAGACATTTTCCTTTCTGAAGGAAGATCTGCTGAAATTACCAAGGGCAACATCCTCCCTTTCAGGAGTGTTTCTCACCAGAAGACTGTCTGCAGTATCCCACAAGACATAAAGGTCAAGACCGAGGCTCTCTGAAACCAAACCTATTTGGCAGACAACTTGTAGCTTTAACTTCACTCAAAACTCTTACTCAAAGCCTAAGCAGCTTTTTAATCTGCTGTAGAATGGCAGACACGAACACGCCACAGGAATGAAGACTGCGTGTAGCAGAGCTAAGCATGAGACAGCAGGGCCTAGCACCAAAGGGAAGGGCTCTTGTTTTGTCTGCTCATTAGCACACATTCCTGACACTTGCCTGCCTTCAGCTGAGGGCAAGAAAATTACTCTACAAGTAACTAACAGGCTGCAATAATACTGCAGTTCATTAGTACACGTCACCTCAGCAAAAGCTGGATGAGCAACAGCAATGGGCTACCTTAAGTTTCTTTTAGCAACAGAAAGCCTTTGCTACCAGAGGCAGCCACAGAAACATTCCCAGGCTGCTGTATGGACAACCATGCAGGTACTAGAAAGTACATAAAGACAAATATCAGTCACCTCTTCAAAGGTGAAACTGGATCCAAGGCCCCTCACTTAGCAGTCTCTCTCCTCAAGGGCTCTTGGACACCATCCACACTTCAGGATGGTCTCCATTGCTGCAGTGAAAGCAAGCCAAGCTGAAATCCTATCACAGAAATGGCTTGAATTCAAACACAAGCCTTGGCTGCAAAGCTCAACTTCTACTAAACAAAGAGGGGAGTACTAACATCAGAAGCGAGGAGCCACATCTCCAACAGCATTTTAGAATTGTAGTTTTAGTTTAAAGCCAACCTTCTGCTCAAAGATGGTGGTGTTATAGAGGCAGTAGAGCTTCTGGGCCAGCTCCTCTTTGTTCTTCTTGAAATGCTTTATGTAGTGGGAATCTGGATTCGAGAGATCTTGCAAAAAACATCCAGGCACTGAGCACACCCTGAACCTGCAAGGAAAGCCATAAAGCATTTTACTAAGTACAATTACATACAAAAATGATGACTGTTATCTCTGGGATGTTGCCACTGGCAGAAACCTCTCCTGACCCTTTTCACTAGCTTGCCCTCACGAGACTAGTGGGGTGTGTATCCTCACATTGCTGCTGAAACAGTTCTGCAGTTGTTTCATTAGCTCCCTAAAACAGATTGAGAGGACTCCCAAGTAAAAAGAGAGGGTGGCTCAGGTTACTGTGACACACCAAACCACATCCCAAACCTGATCAATATCTGAATAGCCCTAACTCCATTGCTTATGATAAAGACATCTTCTCAGAAACAAAGAGAAAGGTGTTCTGAGAATCCTCAGGACTCCTTTCAAGGGAAGAGTTTGCTTGCTTCAGTACTGCAGCACTCTGACAAAGCTTCAGCTCTGAAGACACCATTGAAAGGTTTTGTGTTGGCATACACAATTATAAATCAATAAAGGCAACAGTACACAGACAAAGGCAGCTATTAGAAATGAAAAAGCAACATTCTTCTGAACAGTTTCAGCTGCATCACATCTAGACAGAACCCCAGGAATTCTGCAAGCTATAAGGGCACAGGTCAAAAATACCAGGAGAGGCTCATGAAAAGGCATTGAATTGAATCAGTCTGGATAAATGCTGAGAGGCAGGCAGCTGGAGAGACTCTGTAAGGCTGGCACGCACTAGAAGTACAGTGTGCCAGACCCATTCATCATCACATCCTCTAAGCAGAAAGAAGTTTACATTCTCCCTGATACATTCAGAAGTGAAAGCTTTACCATTTCCAGCTACTTAACCATTAACAACTGCAGAACTGGTAGCAGAAGTTTCATGGTACCAGCAAAATCATAACATCATCCTACGCAAGAAGCTCAAGCACTAATCCATGGTCCTAGAGTATCATAAAGCTGGAGAAATGCTTTTACCTTTTCTCTGTCTTTGCTGATTGTGGGCAACTGAGCAACTCATTCCTAGGAATTCTTTCAGAAGTTATTATCCTGGAAGGTGTTTCTTGAAGTGAAATGGAGTTTGGCCTTGGTGTCTTGACTCCCTCCCCCCTCAAGGGCTGGGCACCTCCGCAGAGTGGCTTGCTGTTCTCTAGTTCAACAGAGAGTCCCAGGATTACACACCATCAAAGTGGTGAGAGCAAAGACATCAGCAAACAGGTAACAGAGCTGTGACAGAAGTCAGATGCTGGACAGCAGCAGGCACACTCAGACTGGGCAGGTCTGAGTGCAGCTGAAACAGTTGGGGCTGTTCAGCCTGGAGAAGAAAAGGTTCCAGGGAGACCTTAGAGCTGCATTTCAGCATATGCAGGGGATCTCCAGACAGGCTGAGGGACTGTTCAGAAGGGCCTGTGGGGACAGGCCAAGGCCAATGGTTTGAAATTGGAACAGGGCAGAGTTAGGTTGGACATCAGGAGGAAGCTGTGCACAGTGAGGGTGATGAGACGCTGGCACAGGCTGCCCAGGGCTGTGCTTGAGGCCCCATCCCTGCAGACATTCAAGGTCAGCCTTGCTGTGTCCCTGTGCAGCCTGCTCTGGTTGGAGGTGTCCTTGCTGCCTGCAGGGAGGTTGGACAAGATGATCTTTGAGGGTCCCTTCAAACCCCAGGCAATCTGTGAAGCTGATGGAACAGCAAGTTCTTGTCCCACACTACAGAAATCACCAGGCAGCGAAGGAGTGGCAGACTGCACATTTTCAAACCTTAAGCTAGGAAGAAAGGGAGAGCAAAGCATTTGAGACTTCAATTCAGGTATTTTTATGCCCTTTCACCAATTCAAAATACATCAGCAGCAGCACACTGGGAGCCATAATGTAGAGGCCCAATTTGAACAAAAGTCCTTCTCACCTTCTGTTGTGTACCTTAGCTCAGGTTGTTTGTTTCACAGACAAGTTCCAATCATGTAGCTGCAGGGAACTGCTAAAATGACTCTTGCACTAGAAATCAAGGACCACCCTCAAGGTTTGCAGCTGCAGTAGAAGTTCTTTTCTGTAACTGCTCCCCTGTTTGGGCCACTTGTCTCTTTCAGCTGCACGGGGAGAAGCCAATGCAGCTGCCATCTCACTTCTATAAAGTGTTTGGAGTCTACATTGGCATATTCCAACTAAAAAAAAAAAAACAACTGTTGTTTTCTAGGACATATTTCTATGCTGCCAGCCATCCTCTTCCATAGCTCCCTATTAGCAAGCAAGGCATCCTGTGTTTATTTCTCCAGAAAAGAGATTTGTTTTCCCTTGCTCTTACTCAGCCCATTCCCCCCTTTGCAATCTGTCACTTGGAGCTCACTGCAGTTAGTCAAAGGTGAGAAGCAGCTACTGCCTTAGGAAATTCTCATGATGAACCAGATGTGAAACAGAAGTATATTCTAAAGCTAAACACTAAATGAACAGCATCCAACTTGAAAAATCTAAAAATAATTACAAAAACAAGCAAGAGTGAAAAAATGCCATCTTGATGCCAGACCAGCCCAAGCACTTTTCAGATTATCCATTTCCCATCTTCTTTAATCAGCTGCAAGGTGCTGGGCTGCACTTTTACAGGACACACCACACAAACGGGAAGAATAGGGCAGTTAGCACCACCACCACTGCTGCAGCCTGCAAATCCAAAGCCATGGCTTACCTGCTGTGCTTGGCTGGTAGATAGCTTTGCTTGCACTCAGAATTGGTCTTTGGGGTACACTTAGTTTCCTTACTCGTTCTATTAGTGATTCAAACTCCTCTTCTGAGCTGTACGATTCTACTTCTGCACTCTGCCGCAGTGTCTCAGCTGGCACTTCATTTTCTGTGCTCTTTTCACAGCTTCTTTCTTTCCTTCTCCCAGATAAGTCTGGACTGTCCCTGGAAATTGACTCTCTTGCATCTTGTGGAGGTGGGAGCTTCACAAACCCCCAGTTCTCTTTTGAGCCTTTCCCCCCCACTTTTTGGTATCCATGCCATGGGCTTTCTACAATGACAGAATCTTCACCGTCACTTGAAGCCTCTGTATACTGCAATTCTTGGCAGCAAGTGGTTTTCTTTCCAGAAGACACCAACTGTTTTGGGGTCTGAAGATCCTTGTGTGCTGCAGGTTAAAAGAAAAAGCTTAAAGTTTTGGCACTTTTATTCAGGAGACTTGCATTTGTCTTAACACAAAAAGGCTAGGAAAGATGGAGAGAGGTCAGGAGGAAAAAAAGGTAACTTTACATTTTCTTTATCACACCCTGCTCATTTAGCATCAAACTAAATGGAAAGTCACTGAAGAGTGTATCTTAAAAACAAGTAGCTTAAACCCCACATGCTTGTATCAGCCACTAGGCCTAACAGCATCATCGAGAGCTGGCAGAATCTTCATTCATAAGCACCATAGAATGGGTCAGAAGAAAACTTAAAGCTCATCCCATTCCAAACCCCTGCCATAAGCAGGGACACCTTCCTCTAGCCCAGGCTGCTCAAAGCTTAATCCAACCTGGCTTTTAAGATCTCCAGGGAAGAAGTATCCACAAATCCTCTGTGTAACCTGATCCAGTGCCTTGCCACCCTCACTGTATAAAATCCCTTCCTTTAGCCTAAATCTCCCCTCATTTAGTCCCAAACCATCACCCCTTGTCCTGTCACAGCAGCCCTGCTAAAAAGTCTGTCCCCACAGTTCTTATAAGCCCCTTTAAGCACTGTAAGGCCACAATAAGGTCTCCCTGGAGCCTTCTCTTTTCCAGGCTGAACAATCCCAACTCTCTGAACTTTTTTTCACTGGAGATCTGTTCCATCCTTCTGATTATTTTTTGTGACCGTCCTCTGGACCAGCTTCATGTCTTTCTTGTGATGAAGACTCCAGAGCTGGACACGGTACTCGACCCCACTGTGCGTGGCACACTGCTGAGAGTGCACTCGGCCCCACCGTGCGTGGCACACCGCTGAGAGCGCACTCGACCCCACTCTGTGTGGCACACTGCTGAGAGCGCACTCGGCCCCACCGTGCGTGGCACACTGCTGAGAGTGCACTCGACCCCACTCTGCGTGGCACACTGCTGAGAATGCACTCGACCCCACTCTGCGTAGCACACTGCTGAGAATGCACTCGACCCCACTGTGCGTGGCACACTGCTGAGAGTGCACTCGGCCCCACCGTGCGTGGCACACTGCTGAGAGTGCACTCGACCCCACTCTGTGTGGCACACTGCTGAGAGCGCACTCGGCCCCACCGTGCGTGGCACACTGCTGAGAGTGCACTCGACCCCACTCTGTGTGGCACACTGCTGAGCTGGCACAGCCACAGGAATGCCTCTTAACATACCACAACTCCTTTCCACAACTCCTTTCTCCACAGTGACAACCCCAGATTCACAGCTCAGTCTAACTCACCACGAGCTGCTACTCTTCTACAGACTCAAGTACTGGCAGGCAGGCAGCTGTACCTGCAGACCCACAGCAATGCTTCAAAGGGTGCATTAGTCAGAATATTACCATGCTTTCCTCTGTAACCCCCAGAAGAAATAGCAAAGACTCTTCTCTGTGGCACTGAAGGAAGAGATGAGGTGACCTGGAGTTCAACAAGCTCTGTCAGAAAGGTATGAGCTCAGCAAGGAATGTTATCTGTCCACCCATTAACATGCCTCCTGAGCATCTGCTGCTGGAGAATTACTTACCTTTCTTTGTTGAGCCCTTTCTCACTTGGAAGTCACAGAAGAAACTATCTGAGTCATCAATGAAGTCCTTCAAACTGTAAAACAAGCAAATTTGCAGAAAAGTTTCCTACTAAAAAGGCAAACCAAAGCAAACTACCCAAGATAATGCTCTCAGGAGCTCACAGAAAATGCTGCCAACTCTGACAGAAGTGGAAATGGAGCAGACACCTCCATCTGACCTGAACACACAGGGTGAGCACATGACAGGTCACAGGAAGGGACCACTGAGTCCAACCTCCCCTGCCAGAGCAGGACACACAGGAACACATCCAGGTAAGTTCTGAAAGTCTCTAGAGCAGGAGACTCCACCACCTATCTGGGCAGCCTGTACCAGGGCTCCAGCACCTCCACCAAAGAAGCTTCTCATGTTGAGATGGAACCTCCTGGGTTCCAGCTTGTACCAGCTCCTTGTCCTATCGTTGGGCACCACCAAACAGAGCCTGGCACCTTCATCCTGACACCCACTCCTCAGTTACTTATGGACATTGCTCAGATCCCCTCTCAGCCTTCTCCTCTCCAGGCTAAACAGCCCCAGGGCTCTCAGTCTTCCCTTTTCAGGAGAGATGTTCAAGCCCCCAGGTTATCCCTGTAGCTTCTGTTGGACTCTCTCCACTAGGTCTCTGTCTCTCTTGAACCAGGCAGCACAGAACTGGGCACAGTATTCCAGCTGTGGTCCTAGCAGGGCTGAGCAGAGCAGAGGGGCAGCAGAATCTCCCTACCCCTGCTGGCCACACTTTTCTTGATGCACCCCAAGATGCACCAGTGGGGTGTCAGCCACCCACCCTCCTACCCCCAGTTTCATATCATCAGTGAGCTTGCTGAGGGTACACTCAGCTCATTTTTTCATGTCACTGATGAAAATTATGAACAAAACTGGACCCAGTACTGATCCCTGAGGAGCACCACTGGTCACAGCCTTCTGTCTGCACTCACTCCCACCCATATATCTGCCTATGAATCACCAAAACTTTTCATCTTTTCCAGTATTCCGAGCAGAGATGATAAAGAAAAGTCATCGATTACAGCACCCACCTTGTATCCCCCTTTTTAGAAACAGATTTAGGAGTTTTCATTCTAGCTAAAACTGAAAGAAAAAAAAACAAACTAAGTTTGTTATGTCATTTTTTAAGAGAAAAGTTTGCAGCTTGTGAAAATTTGATCTAGAGCTTTCAAAAAAAAATCCAAACAAACAAACAACACCCACCAAAAATCCCCAAACCAGAGAGGAGAATACTTTAAAACTCCAGCTCTCAATTCTTTAAATCTGACAGCAGCTTTCTCACATTTTTTCTATTGTTCAACCCTTGCCCAGCACAAAGCCAGGTAAAAAGTGCTGGAATGTCTTGCAGGATCCAGTGCAGCCTCCTCATACACTCCCCGATCTACTCTATCCTGCTGAGGCCACATCTGGAACTGTGTGTCCAATTCTGGGCCCCTCAAATCAAGAAGGAGTTCAGGGAGCTGCTGGAGAGAGTCCATTGCAGAGCCCCCAAGCTGCTGCAGGCCGCGGAACATCTTCTGTGAGCACAGGCTGAAGGAGCTGGGGCTGGGAGCAGAGAAGCCTGAGGGCTGCCCTCGTTGCTGTGCTAAAGATGTACAGGGCAGTGTTGGAAGGATGCAGCCAGGCTCTGTTCAGGGGTGCTCTACCACCCCAGCACAGGATGCCAGTCAGAATAGCTACAGCCAAAAAAAGCCAGAGCATCAGGTTCTGGGCATAAAGATAGAACATTATGCACAATTTAGTGTTCAGTTCCATCACACCAAGGCCTTGATCTACTATGAAAAGACAAAAGCATCCCTCTGACTGGCTAAGGCTCATGCAACAA
This sequence comes from Psilopogon haemacephalus, assembly GCA_013396835.1. Taxonomy (NCBI): domain Eukaryota; kingdom Metazoa; phylum Chordata; class Aves; order Piciformes; family Megalaimidae; genus Psilopogon; species Psilopogon haemacephalus. The sequence continues at coordinate 1,254,217 of VWZI01013030.1, read as the reverse complement.
AAGCTGTGACATGTAAGAGGGTGTTCCAAGTAGTTTAGACATGTTTGCAACAGCAAGTGCCTGAAGAAGGTGTTTAGTCAAAGGTGCTCTGTACAGCATGAAGGAAATGAGAATGACAAGGAACAGAGAAAACTGATGTAACAAGAAAATAACAATGCAAGGCAAAAAGCATCCAAGATGGAGAGATGGAATTCAAGCTCACTGTGACATACACCTACCAACACTGCCCTGCCAGGGCAAAGCTTCACTTTGCAGCAGCTACAAGGGGAGCGGGGAAAAATCACGTGTAAAAACTCCTGAACTAGACAGAAAACTACCATTTTTGTACTCCTTTGGCAAATAAAGTCATGTGCTGCTACTTACACGCTTCAAATTCGTCATCATCACTGCTGGAAGAAAAGTACAGGGTACAGCTGCAAAAAATAAAACACAAAATAGTAACAGGAACATGAGGTTGAAAACCAGCAGAGCCTCATCTCCCCCAGTTTGAAAGGCCAGCGAGCACTGAGAATTAAACACAGTGAAAACACACTAAACATCTCCACTAGGCTGGATTGTGTTAAATCAGCCAAAAGATTAACATTAAAAACTGTAATAGCTGTATGTGCTCAACATATACTGCTGGGTCCTGCACCTGCAGTAAGTGCAACTGCGTGCTCTGATAGGGGTCTAGAGAGCAGAAAAGGAGCTGAGGGTGCTGGTCAGCAGCCAGCTGAACATGAGCCAGCCTGTGGCCAAGACTTCCAACAGCATCCTGGCTTAGATTAGCAATGGTGTGGCCAGTAGAAGGGAAGTGATTGTGCCCAAGCACTTGACAACAGTGAGGACACATCTCAAATACTGTGTTCGGTTTTGAGCTGCTCAATACAGGAAAACCATTGAAGGGCTACAGCACGTCCAGAGAAGAACAAAGCTGGTGAAGGGTCTACAGCAGAAGTCTTACGAGAAATGGGTTACTTAGCCTTGAGAAACAGAGACTGAAGAGAGAACTCATTGCTCTCTACAACTCCCTGACAGGAGGGTGTAGCAAGGCAGGTGTTGATCTCTTCTAATACCAGGTGACACGATGACAGGAAACTGTCTCAAGTCGCACAAGAGGAAGTTTAGATTAGAGACCAGTAAAAATTTTTTTCACTGAAAGGGCTGTAAGACACTGGAACAAGCTGTCCAGGGAAATGGTGCAGCCACCCTAGAGATACTTAAAACGTGTAGATCTGGTACTCTGGTGACACGGTGCAGTGCTGGATTTGGCTGTGCCAGGTTAATTGCTGGAACCAATGACTTTAAAGACCTTTTCCAGCCTAAAAGAGTTTGTGTTTTTAATATTCAAGCAGTAATCAATTGTTATCAAAATCTGAAAGACTAAACCATTTGAAGACAGGCACTTAGGACACCACCAAATCTGAATTTACACCAACCTATCAGAAGGAACAGGAAGCTTGTCTCTCACCTTACACATTGTGTGAGCACACTGAAAACATGAAGTTGCATCAACTCTGAAATCTAACAACCTGCTCCTGTTCCAAGTGCACTTACGTGGGACTGCCAGGAATGTTTAGCAAACTACATTAGCCTTCACCGACCTACGTTACGATGCAGAACGGATACTTTACCACTCACTTGCACTGCAAGTCTCACACAAACATAGACGCAAGCTGTAATACTCTTCAATTGTTTGGTTTTCTAAAAATACCCGAACGCTAGCAACTTGAACAACACAATGTGCGATTAAAGACAGGAAGAAAACATCTTTAACTGGTTACTCAGACCGTAAAGCTTCACTCCGAAACGTCTCAACAACTACCACGACACAACACTGCCAGCGCAGTCTCGGTCCGTATTTAGATACAGTCGATACAGACACACCGAAGGATGCCAGGCCCCGTGGCCGCTGTCGCTCCGAGCACCACCTCACCTGCTGCCCCGCAGGCTTCGGCTCCCTGTAGCAACATTCCCCGGGCTGCGGCGGCCTCGAAACGAGCGGCAAGACAAGCTCCCGCCGTACGAGCCCGAGGTACCGCCGCCGGGACGTGCCCCGGCCCCACTCCCTGCCCGATTCCGGCCTTGGCCGGCGGCGGGAGTGGCGAGGCCGCCCCCGTCTCGGGGAGCCTGCGGGCATCTCTGCTGCGGCGGGGCTCGGCCCCACGCCTCGTCGAGCTGCGGAGGAAAGAGAGCATCAGCAGCCGGCGGGGACTCGGGGCGGGACAGGGCGCCGCAGGTGTGGCGGGCCGGCGGCTCCCGGCGCACCGCTGCCCGCTCCATCGCGCTTCAAACCGCCCGCGCCCCGCAGCAGCGCTTCCGGGGCACGGCGCCAGGCCGCATGCGCCCTGCCCCGCGCCTGCGCAAGGAGCCTGCGCCGCCGGCACGGCACGGCCGGGTCCGGCTAAAGCGCTCATAACCCAGCCAGCCGCTGCTGACGGGGAGGGCGCGGGAGTAAACGCCGCTACGCTTCCTCCTCGGCTCAACAGGTACAGCGCCCCGGCCGCGAGCAGCCCCGGAAGAAACCGGAGCCTCAACCAAGCACAACCACAGCCCTAGAACCATTAACAAGGTTGACGCTGCAGTTCAAATTGCAGTCCTTGACCAAGCACAGAGGACCCAGAGATGCGGAACGCTTACTTAAAACAAAAGTCAGAATTCACATGTAGGCTACAACCTTCAAGATGCTAAAGCAATTAAGACACCACGTAGGGCACAAGCTACTGGGAAGCCTCAAAACACTCCAAACTTAGGCATGCACACATCCCAGAGATGTCATGTTTGGGTGGGTCCAGCCTAGTGGAAGCAGAAACATCTATGTACCAGATCTACACTTACCTGGGATCATTTCTGCTGAAATAAAGAGCAATACTTAAAACAAAATGACAAAGGAAGATGGAAAGGACAGCAACTGAGAACACTATGACAAGCAACACAAGGGCAGGAGAAAACATGAAACAAATCAAACTGTCAAACCAAAGCTTTATTTTTTTTTTTTAAGTCTTTGCTGCAGTACCTAGGACTGTGCCCTCTATACATAATGAACAATCGTTCCCTAAAGATCTGAATTTGGCACCAGTTTGTGTTTACCTCAAACACCTGTGGGAAGAATTAAATTCCAAATCAAAAACCTTTTTCTTTTTTTTTCTTTTTTTTTTTTTTTTAACAGAATAGGAGCTGCCATCATGAAACCCATCATCTGAGTTACTGGAGAAGCTTAAACACAAAACAAAACCCCAAGATCCTCATCTAAACCAACACATTACAGAGAGCTCCGAAACAAGAGGTCAAACATTAAAAAGCTGATATAGGCTCAAGTGGTTTATAAAACCTATAAAAAAAGACTACACCAGCAAATATGCCCTTTCAGTCCACAGTTCAGAAAATTCATGAAGGGAGCAACACTCGCTAGCTGGAAATCTTGTTGTAGGACAGCCACACAGCCAACACACCAACAGCAGGACCCAAAATCCAATGTTAAAATGCTCCAGTTTCCAAGCCATGTAAAATGAGAGAAATTTGTGGGAAGATCAAATCAATTCATGAAGTCGTAATTGGTTGAGTAGTTCAAACTTCCCCCAGCAACCACTATGTCACTCACACACAGGCTCACATGGTACACGGCTCAATCCCATCCAAATTCCTCATGGAACAGAAGGGTCCCAGGCTCTATTGAGTCTTTCCCTATCATGCAAGAAATACGTCTGGCTGTGCTTTGATCACCATCGTGTGTTACTTCAGCCACAGAGTACCAGGCAAATTAAGTAGAAATGCACAGTTTTTAGCTCATCATCTCTGCAGAAGTGTTTGAGAGGCTCAGTTGCTGGAGGGCTTGGCATGGGCGCAGCCAGTCCCACTTCATGCAGACTCGCTGGCCTCTACTGGCTTAATCATGTGGTCAGGTTTGTTGCCAGCAGCATAGTGCTCCCACATCTGCAGGTACAGCCGCTCCAGGTCCATCGTGTACTGCTTCGTGTTGAACAGAGGACTGGATATTCTCTGCTTCCAGACTTTGCCACGGATTTTTTTCAGGCTACAAAAAGAGTTATATCAGTCAGAAGAGTTTCTGAGCACTTCGTAGCGCAGTTTGCTTCCAAAATCCATTTCAGCAAACCCAAGAGTTGCCAGGACAACCACTTCAAAAACATCTCCTTCCTTCACCTTCCACTGAACTTGTACTGCTGTTCCATCCCCTCATGACTGCTGATGCAGACCAGCATGACCACCTCAGCTCAGGAGAGCTAAGACACAAATAACCTGTTGCATTATCTGTGCTGCAGCTGCTTTTTATAGCACAATTTTAACTTTTAAGTACTAAGTCACACACTGCTTAATCTTCAATTTCCAAAACAACAAAAGGTGAACTATATTGCACTTCAGCAGATAAGAGGCTACACAGACATGACCAATTTCTTCAGAACAGGTATTACTGTTACTCAAGTGGGAGCACTGTTAACGTTTGCAGCAGAAGCAGACCACCAGTTTATTGCAAGACAAACCTCCTGACCAGGCCTGCCCAGATATTTTAGATACTGGAGCATCTGCAAGGTTAAAACTACTGCAAGCCTCAGCACTGCACCTAAACACAGCACCTGCCTTTCACCGTGCAATGTGGCAACAAGGAAAACGTTTGCTTACTATTCCAGATCAGTTCCCAGTTTCACAGCAATATCCTCGTACTCCTGTCTGCTTTTTGCAATGAGCTCAAGACAACCCAGGCAAGTGAGCTGTGAGGCAGCAACCCGTGACGCAAGAGTCTCTCCTGTAGAGAAATGAATTGAGAGCAGAAGTAAGCTTATCAGGTAGCACATGGCAGAGAATCAGGTACTTCTCTCTGGCCTCTACAGAAGACAATAAAGTTTGTTGGGCTTACTATTTGTTATTAAAAAGTTAACCATATTCACACCCATCTGTTTTGTGTAGGGTACCCGCTGCGTTACCTGGCATAGTGACCATTGGAGTCCCAGCCCAGAGCACATCCATCCCAGTTGTGTGCCCATTGCAAAGTGGAGTGTCTAGACAAACATCAGCCAATTGCCCTCTCCTCACATGTTCTTCTTTGGGGGCAACAGGAGAAAAGATGATTCTGTTTTGGGCAAGACCCAGGTTTTGAGCATATTGCTGAATATTGGGTTCTCCTACAGCTGGGAAGCGCAGCAGCCACAGCACACTGTTGGGAACTCTTTTTAGGATCTANGAAAAAAAGCAAATATAGGAAGTTCAGTGAGAAACACTTCTTGTTCCTAATAAAAAATTACCACATACCAACATGAAGCAGAAAGCATAATCATTCAACACTTCAATCTTCTGAGATATGGAGCAGGAAAACCAAAATTTTTTTGGAGTGGAATTACTAAGATTGCATTTATAATCCCACCAAAAGAGACAGCAACTGTGAGCAGCAGTTCATAGAGCAGAACTTGAGAGAATAATTCTGGAAATTTTATCATCTCATTTTTGAGCCCATAGTATGGAACGTATTTAAAAAACCTCAAGTAACAATCAACAAGAAACTATAAACTGGTCCTTGATGTAGACACTCAGTGCTCAGGTCTATCATCTATTAATTCCCAAGGGCAGTTATGACTTTATTGTGCAGACTAGGGAAGACAAAACTTATCTCACACCAGAACACCAGCATCCTTAAGCTGTCCAAGGCATGACTTTTTCCTGGCTAGAAGCAGAGCTCTGATTTTAAATCAATCTAAAAACATCTATATTCTATTAATGCCAAGCCCTGCAATACAAGCACTGTAAGGATTCAGAGGGCCCAGGGTCAGCATTTCCCCCAAGAACTGGGACAGTTTTAACTTGCTTGAAGTTTCTGCTAAGTGTCACTTATGTGGCAGAAGTCTGACCTTAGCTTTCAGATGATACAGATACTCACATTAGCCCACATCTGCAAAGTGGAGGGATCAATTTTATAGAGCTGATTGAAGTTACAGTACACAACAGCATCCTCCGGTAAGCCATACTGTGAACGAGTAGTAACAATTATAGTTCGTGGGACTTCTTCGCCAGTTGCTGCTTTGTTGTTAATCTAAAGGAAAAAAGAAAAACCACCATACTCCTGTAACACTGGAGCTGCAGCAACCAAGAACATACCCCGCAGAACTGTCCTCAGGCACACCACATCATCTTTTAACATCCCCAATTCGTGTGAGCACCTTCTTGGTTTTATTACACACAAAACTGTCTACTCAACCATAAAGAGAAGTGAACTGATGTGTATGTGTTTGTGGATCATCCTGAACTTCCAAGTAACTGGAATAATTGGCAGGGGGGGGGGAAATCATAGAAAGAGATGTTACACATGGACTGCCCCTGTCCTTGAAGCTAATTCACTTCCTTGAAACCAAAACTGAAATTAAGATTTCAGGAAGAATAAAAGAGCTATTTAGGGCAAAAAATAAAAGGGGGTTTCTTTGGTTGGGGTTTTGTGCTGGAGAGGGTCCAGAGATGGCCACAAAGATTATCAGAGGGCTGGAGAACCTCTGCTATGGGGACAGGCTGAGTTGGGGCTGTTTAGCCTAGAGAAGGTTTTGGGGAGACTACTTAAAGCAACATGTCAGTATCTGAAAAAGAACTGCAAGGACGGCTAGAGAGGGACTGTAAAGATAGGACAACGGACAATGATTTGAAACTGGAGCAAGGGATAGATTGGACATGAGGAGGCAGTTCTGCGCATTGAGGGTGGTAAAACACCAGGGCAGGTTGCCCCAGGATGTGGTTGAGGCCCCATCCCTGGAGACACACACAGTTGGAGGTGTCCCTGCTGACTGCAAGGCATTTGGACTATGTGACCTTTGAGGATCCCTTCTAATCTGATGAAATCTATGAATCTTAGAACAACACACAAATGCCCTGCAGGCAATGAGCAGATCTTGCATTCAAATTCTGACCAAGTGTCTTGTTTATGTAACAAGACTAAATTTCTTTGGACTTTAGAAACTTCTTGATAGGGAAAGGTTATCTTCCAGTATTTGTGGTCTGTAACACATTTGCAAGCTTGCTTCAGAATAAGAACTAAACAGCCCAACACAAAAGAAGGCAGATACTTGCTTGGAGGCTTTTCCTCCTTGTCCTGTTAACATATACAGCTACAAAAATAAACCCCAAGAACAGCGCCTCGAAGTGCCTCACCTGAGTAGTCGCTAATCCATTACTGATGTTGAATCCATTGATTGTTATCTGGATTTGCCCACGATTGATCATCTCAATGACAGCTTCTGCAATGGTGTTCATGGGGATGACTGGCATGCTGAGAGCAGCATTGCCATCTGCATTGTCACAGGCGTCAGGACACTTCATCTGCAGTAAAGCACAGCATCAGACAGGGCCCAGGCTGCAGGCCCCAGCACGTGCAATGCGAAAGAGCAGCTCTCACCTTAACGATCTTGACATCAGGGAGGCTGTCGAGGAAAGCCTTCAAGTCAATGCCATTCAGAACAATTCTGTTATCATAAATATGTCCATTGGACTTGAAATCAATGACTGCTTTTTTCTGTTTAAAAAAAAAAAAAAAAGTTAAAAGATCCCTGGCTATACTCAGTGCCACTTCATAGAACACCTCCTCCTCTTGCCCTGTCCTCCCACATACCTTCAGATGAGGGAACATGTTTGCATGGTCTCCGATAAAGAAAGTGTTTGGCATGTAAGCTAATTTCTCCGAATACTGCTCAGCCACCTCGACTGGGGAAGTTTCTTTGTCTGTGATGATATAATCCATGAATAACGCCCCACTGGTTCCAGGATACCCTAGCCACATTGCCTGAAAAACAATGACGCAAGGCTCCAGTCCCAGGTGCTTGGCAAAGAAAAAGAAAGCTAAAACGCAATACATTTTAAGCTATGTTTTTCATCAATAGCTTTGCATTCCTTCTTGGTTTTTATCTAATCCCAAATGTTCACTACTGACCAAGTTCGAGGATATTCATAAACTGATCCCTCAAACAAAAGGCCAAAGTATCCAACTACATGTCAGTGAAGACAGCTTCTCTTAGTAAGATTTTTGCAGCCTTCTGTAGTGAGTCTGATTCAGGCCTCTCCAATTCTTGTTCCATAGGCACTTTCGGAATCTAGTAAAAAAACTCTGGCTTTAATTTTGACTCACTCTAATAGTTTCACCAAGCTTCAAAAACTCATTTTCACAATTGCTTCAAATACTCTTTGTTTCACCAATGCAAGAGAGCAGAGGTGTTCAAGAACCTCAGAGAACTAAGGAGCTGTCTTTCAGGACAGGTACTGCCCATAAAGCACAAATCTCAACACTACTGAACAGAGGAACGTTGTGTGTCTCATACGCACTAAGCCTTAACACATCTCTTGCTTACTGATCAATATCAGACTCCAGTGTTTCCTCCACTCCACCAAAAGAGTAAAAGAAACTCTTCACATTCACCAGTGGGTTTTTGGAGATATAGAAGCCTCTAACTTAGTTACCTGGAGGGGTGCTGGCCTTAGGGCAAATAATTCATTTCGGGCTCCTTTGGTGTAACCATTCATGTTAATGAGGATGTGTATCCCATCCTGATGGATGCGGTCTGCTGCTTTTCCATTGCATGGTATCTGAACAGCAAATAAAACACCAAAAGCAAAGTGGGGTTCGGTTCTTTCAATCTATTGTGGCTACTCAACAGTGTACCAATGGAAAAAATGTTAAAAGCGTAACTAAATTCAGGTAAGACTTCAACCACATTACTACTGGTGTTACAGAGGTTTAACTATGTATCACCCAGTGAACAAAACCTCTGTTGAAGCCAGGACAAACACATTCAGTAGGCGTAGCTGCTGACAAAGATTGTAACTGTGGTACTTCAAGGTTGTTTCTCTAATTTGAACATGCCAAGGCAGTATTTAGTATTGCCAAGTTCAGCACTAACAGACCACATAAACTTCAGGCAACACTGACACTGCTTCAGTTCTTGGCTAAACCAAATCCAAAGAGCATGCCTCCATTACAGTGACTTTCAACAGCAGCAAAGTCTTGGAAATCACAATGTGTATCCTCTTGTCTAACACTGAAAGCTAAATGATTTTTAACAGTGTTACACTTAAATGTATCTGCAGTTGTGGCATCTTGATTCATCCATATCATTTAGATAGGACTATTACCTTCAGACCTAGTGGTGCAACTATTCAATGTTGCTGATGTTACTTTTTAAGAACCATAAAATCATTCTGGTTGTAAGGGACCTTTAAGATCATCAAGCTCAACTGTTACAGCTCACCACTAAAGCATGTCCCTCAGCACCACATATCTGTCATATAAGTACCTCCAGGGAGGGTGACTCCATCACTTCCCTGGGCAGTCTGTTCCAGTACCTCATAACCTTTTTGGTGAAGACATTTTTCCTAATATCCAGAGTAAACCTCCCCTGCCACAACTTGAAGCCATTTCCTCTTGTCCTGTTACCTGGGAGAAGAGACCATCCCCCAATTTGCTACAACCCTGTACACAAATATCTACCAATGACATGGGCCAGGGCAATTCCAGAGCAGCTTCCCTGGGTTACAAAGAGCTCACAAGGAAGTAATGGAGGTAAGGACTAACAAATATATCTACAAGCCCCACAATTGTCCAGACTAACAGCAGCATAAATCGAGAAATGATTATAACTAATAACCTCAAATGACAGAGGTTGTTCTCTTTCTTCATTTAAATTTGCTAAAATGTCATTGCACCAGAAGAGCTCACCTGAGATAAGTCAACAAAGTGATTTGCTTCAGCCATCACTTTCACACGGAAGTTTGTACCGTCATCGGGACTCAGGGCATAACAGAATACCTACAACATGGGGCACCAAACATTTAGTACTTGCAACAACTTGACAACAAAATAGTTTTGCTATAAAACAAATAGCATTGCAATGTTAAAACTACATGAGCAAAGCAGCATCTAGATTCATACAAAATTTTTTATACAAAAAATACTGTGTTTATTTGGGTGGAATTTAGCGGTTGAGGGAGAAATAAAAATAAACCCCTGAATTTGTTAAGTGAAATTGAGAATTATAACTGGGGTTGAACAGACAAACCTGGGAAAGCTTCTTAGATTCTTTAGAACAGTGACTAGTTCCCTCCAATTAAGAAACTGCAAATATATCTGAAACTCAAAGCTGACAGGTTATGGAACAGTGTAGTTAACCCAGCACATACAGAACAGATAGAACCAATACACAGAGACTTTATTATACTGCAGGGCAAAAGCATGGCTTTAGCAGAACAGGTAACTTTAACTTAGTTAAGCTCTGTAGAGCTTTCTAAATCCAGAAGAAAGCCTACCCTTGAGCTGACTCAAGGCTAAATGGTACTGTCCCCACACTGTACTCAGAGCACTGATCTGCTTCATTTTAAGAAAACAGCTTCACAGTCACACTTCTGATGACAATTCAAGCATGCAGATTTACTAGGAAGATTGGAGACTAAAAAGACTTCATGACCAGGAAAAAGCAAGAAGGCAAGGAAAAAAAAAACCCTCAAACCAATCAAACAGAAGAAAATAGCTTAATAAAGCACCTTTTTCAGGAAGGGAAGACACAAAATCCTTTACAAAGATATGCAAACTCTCATATATTGGAAAACAGGAGTTCAAAGGCAAGGCAATTTAAACAGTAATGGAGCAAGCGACGTTAACTGAGAATCTATTTACAGCCTCAGTCCCCTACCCTGACACCCAGATGAACAGAGCTGTCTTCAGCACTGCTACAACTACATGTTCAGTTCACTCTGCAGTGAGCTACTGTACCATTGCCTTTTGAAAAAGCAGCGACCAGACTAATGTGAAGTTCCTTACTGTGACAAAGGTGTCCAGAGAAAAGCACATGTGAAAACAGCAGCAGCACAGTGAACGGTACACAGATGCCTCTCTGTATATAAAAATGACACCAAGTATTGAGAGCTTGATGCTGAAACTCATCTACTAAAACCACAGCAGCTGAAGCTTGAAAGTTTTCCACGGGCCACAAATCCTTCCCACAGTAATTCCAAGGACAGGTATCTGATTCATCTACCTTACAAGTAACACTTCATACTGGTAACAGTGGTAAAGGAAGATGACTCAACGTTAGAGAACTCTTCAAACCATTAAAAAAATTGCTAATGAATTAATAAAAAAACCTAAACAAACAAAAAGCCTAAAACCAAAAATTTGCCCTTCCCTAGTTTACTTGCCTGGACCATGCCAAAAGTAGCCTATTTAAAGCTTTTGAAATGCCATTTATATTTTTACCTCGAATTTTTCTGGGTTATGCATGCCTGGGATTGACTGCATTAGGTGTGAGGTTGGATGGTTTCCAAAATCAGAGCTCACGTAGCCAATACGAAGTCGACCTTCACTGGCCTTCAAATCCTTGGGGTGCTCATATGGCGGCTTGTGAAGAACATTGATCTGCCAAGAAAACAAAAGCAACTCCTTACAAACTCAAGAACCAAAACCAAATGCCAAACAGAGGGACAAAAATCAAGCAGGTGACTCTGTAGAATTAGCCTTAGCCTGTACCCAGGGAGCACTCTGTGGGCACCTGCTGTTTCAAACCTGCATTGTACATCTTCCATCAGAGACAGATGTAATGTGGACAAATCGTTACAAGTCCTCAGACACCTACATTCAGCCACATACAGACTGATATCACTGCTGCAGTCAAGTGTTTCTGCTTTCCCACCATTTCCTTTCACTACTGAAATGCACTAGAGTAACCACTATAACCAGCAAGTTCTCAACCTACAGACCACCTGTGACGAGAACAGCATCCTGGGAAGCACCACAGCACACTTTCTTTCATGGACATCAGCTTCTAGTCACCATCAGAAACAGGATTCTAAGGCTTGAAAGCCAAGTCTGAGTTCCTTGCACTAGTTAACCAGACCCATCTACTGGCTGACAGTCTATTTCAAATTATACCTGCAAGCTACTCAAGCAGCCCATCTCACTCAACACTCACAAGCACCAAACAGTTAGGGCTCTGGCTGAAGAGGAAAAGTAGCAGCACCAACTGCAGCTGCACTTTTGTCAACCTGAGGTGTTCTGCAGTCGTAGTTAAATAATTACAGCAAGAGAAGCTGGTTTTGAAGGATCTATTCTGCCGTACACAAAGTACTCCCACACGGAATCAAAATTAATACTCCACTACTTTCTCCTGCAATGTGTCATGCCTGCTAACACTGCTGTCATCTCCACTACAGCAAATGAATTTGTAAACCTCAGGGCAAACCCAGGGCTCGCTCATTACCAAGAAGCTCACTACTGCCAAGTCAAGTTCCAAGCCCTACAGATACAGGAAATTTGGGAATTTTGGGAAATACTATAATGCAGATGCCTAGATCTGCTTTACTGTCACAAAAGAATAATTTGCTCTGCTTTTCCAAAATGCCCCTTGCATGTACTCTACACTACAGCTGCTCTCTCTCTACAGGGCAGACTCATCAACCTTACAGAGCAACACATTTTCAGCAGGCATAGGCAGAACCACAAAGTAGTTTAACTATAATTGGCCTACCTTGTCCAAACACAGATTTCCATGCCTCTCTGCAATAGCCTTCCTAAAACTGTGAGTAAGGGGATAGAGCATGCTATGATGTGGGTGGACAGAAGGCAGCCTATTTTTCTCCAGCTGGTCAGCTACAATGCTAACCAGCTTCTTCATTCTTTCATCATAGTCTGTCCAGTCACAGACAATCTGGAAAAAAAATAAAATTAAACAAGGATTAGGTCAGCAGTCTCCTTTGAGCTGTATCAGACATTTCACAAGGCGAGCAACATTTCTTCCAAAAACAGAAGTGAGATCTTCATTAAGTCCTGCTGATGACTGTATGACCTTCTCTTTCAATTCAAGACTTAAGCCTGCTCCTTACATTTAAATTAGTGATCAGCTGAGGTGATATAGCTCAGAGAATTTTAAGAGTTAACAATCAAAGCCTCATCCTGCTCACCTGCAAACAGTGGGCCAAGTTGCAGTAGGCATCTGGGAAATCAGGTTTCAGTTTCAGAGCAGTGCGGTAAGAGGCAATGGCTTCTGGTATATTCCCTGAATCCTGCAAAGACACAGAAGTGTGTCAGCAGATAAAAATACACTCAAGGGCAAGTATTCACAGTGTCCCACCATACTTTCTGAGTGAGTTACTTCCATATACTACCTTGTGAATAGAGGCCAGGTTGCTGTGGGCATCTGCAAAAGCTGGGTTTATCTGAATGGCACGGGTGTAGCACTGCAGAGCTCCTTGGACATCCTGCATCTCCTTCAAAGTATTTCCCATATTGGAATAAGCATCTGCAAATGTGGGGCTGATTCTGAGAAACACAGATAACGTAAGTCATAAAAGCTCCTTCTCCAATGAAAAATCAAATACATACTAAACCTGGTTTGCAAAGAAGCTCTCTCAATTAAAATACGCTAAGTCAGTTTCTGAGCAAATGCAGGCCACTCTCCTGCTACAAAATGCTGGACTGTTACAGAGCACATCCATTTACCTGATAGCCTCTTTGTAATGCATCAGAGCTTCCTGTAGCTTCCCTTGCTGCTGCAGAACGCTTGCTAAATTGGAATGGGCAGCCGCAAACTCTGGGAACACCTGAAAGCAAGCAGAATACGGCTCTCAAATGCTCCAAGTAGACTGCATCGCAAAAACACTTGTGCATTTGTTACTCTTCTTTTAGTAAGGCTCAAGTCTCAGAGTAGATGCTCCTGCAGTTATTATCAGAGAGAAAAAACCCTTCTGGCACAGTGCACACTCCCAGCGTGCATTCCCCAGCTCTCCCTCTCCACAGCCAGCCGCACCTCGAGAGCCTTCCGGTAAAGGCGGACGGCTTCCTCGATGTTCCCCTGCTCCCGCTTGATGTTTGCTAGGTTGTTGAGAGAGTCTGCATGAGTGGGACAAAGTCGAAGAGCTGTGTTGTAGCATTCTTCTGCTTCTACCACCTTGGAAAAGAGGGATACTGTTAATATGGGGATGTTTCTTGTAACAGCACCATTTCTAACAAGTCATTATCCTATTACTGTAAGCAGGCCCCCTAAATTACTCTTCCTTGTGACTGAGACTAACATCCCATCATCCTCAGATAGCTGGCATCACCTGCTGTCTAAATTAACCAGTCCTTTAAAAAATATTCAGAAGGAAAGCACTCCTTACACTGCCTTTCTCCTTCAACGCATTGGCCAAGTTACAGTAGGCATCAGGGAAGTGGGGTTGCAGCTCGATGGCCCTCCTGTAGGTGTCTATTGCTAGGTCTATCAGTCCTTGCTCGTAATAGACACAGGCAAGGTTGCCGTGCACAACTGCATGATTTGGACTCAAACTCAAGGCTCGTAGGTAAGCTGCAACAGCTCTGTAACAAGACAAAGAAAGTAAACAATCATCAACAGGGCAGCAATTACATTTACCTTGGTCATAAAAAAAATCCTATGCTAAAAAACAGACTTTGGGGATATGTATTAACAGACAGATCTGTCTTGCAAGATGTTCTTAGAACACAAAAGAGCTCTGTCTGAACTGAAAGCCCAAACAAGGGATTAAGTACCTTTATCTGCATTATTTTCAATTCTGTAATGACTATCAGGCTACAAGAGATATTTAATAAAACTGCAATGTTCTCCTCGCACTCAGTGCTTTAAGTCTGAAGAAAAACTAAAGCTTTCACCTGTTTTCTTAAACATTCTTCATCACTAGGATAAGCACAAGACCTTTGCTCCATTATTTTACAGTTTAATTATGCAACTGCAGCAATACCAACACTATCACACTACTGCACGTCTTTAACCTAGCACAGGTATCATGCTTTACTCTTCCAACTGCCCTTTGTTCAACTGCAGGCTCTCTCATTCTATGCTCCTATAGCACTCTATGCAAACCAGATTTCTGGACAAATGACAACAGCATGACCAGTGAAAAAACTCAAAAAGGTAAAACTCTATCACAATGAGGAAACATGCCTCTCTTTGGCCCATGAATCCCTGGTTAAAGCATAAATCACTCTGCACAAGGAAAGCAGTTAATTAACCTGTTTCCTGCAAGATTTCATTAAGCTTAGAACCACAAACTAGAGCCACCAGAAATTATAATTAACAGCCGCAATATAGTACACTGCTTATAAACAACACAGCCTGAATCTTCCTCCAGAAACAAAAAGAATCATGTATCAGAGGTCTCAAAGTTAGTTCCACAAGACAGCAGCAATGCAATCCCACAAAATAACATGACAACAACATATAATAAATCGTATACACTCAGTAATGTCCTTAGCTCATTTCATTACTCAAGGATTCATGACTTTCTTGTACATCTCACCTTCATCCTCCCCAAACTAATTTTCAAATCTCTGTTCATCATTACCTTCAGAAAGTCTCATTTTTAGCATTTTATTCATTAGAACAAACAAGCATCAAGAAGCACATGTCACGCAATTGTTGCTGTTTTTTGGATTTTTGTGTTTTTTTCAACTCCAGCAATCTGGTCTGTAAGTATTTCAAAGCCACTTGCTTGCTTAGCTTCCAGCGGAAGTCTCTGCTATACTGTATGAAGATTTTTACATTGAGAACCCCATCGGTATCTTGATACATCTGACAGGACACAGAAAATGACAGTACTGCTTACCTGTCAAATATCCTTGCCTCCTTCAGGACATTTCCCAGATTGATGTAAGCATCCAAAAAATTTGGGTCAAGCGTTACAGCCTGAAAATATTTTTAAGTAACAATTTTTAGCATTAACACACACACACACAAAAAAAAATAAACCNTTGGGGGGGGACACACACGACAACAAGACAGTAAGAGGAGATGGGGGTAGGGGTTTGTTGTTGGTTTTTTTTTTTTTTCCCCACTTTGACCAACCCAATCTGTAAGCATCTAAGACATCAGTAACCTAGTAAGGAAGGAAAATGTCCGTTATTTGGATTAGTAAGAGAGCATCAAAGTTAGTCATCTGCAGAACAGCAGCATACACTGTGCTCAGATGCGCTCACTTGCTTCCCTAGTCACTTGTAACCACTGCAGAATGAAGCATAAATGCTGGTCGTGCTTAACACCGCTGCCTACTCATGCTATGTTGCCTTTCACTTGCTCATAGGGGAGAAAATCCTGAAGTAACTGATCCACATCCATTATCTATTACAAAATAAGACAGCAGCTTAGAACTTTGTAGCAGTCTGTGGTAACAGTTCCACAAATGTGAGATAAAAACCAAATACATCAAACATGCAGGGAAAATTCAGTCATCATTTAGCTAAAAGAAAACATTCTCACTCCCTTCAAAACTACTAAAACACTAGAAAACCTTAAAAACCATTAAGGTTAGAGAGGATGCAGTAATAAGCCACAAGTGAGTATATGACAGGCCACACTTCCATAGAAATTGTTGTTTCCAAATTAAAATGCTTTATAATCTATCACTACTGAGGGGCAGACTCAAACAGAATTGTGAGCAGCTAGTATTATTTTTGAGAACGAGTACAAACTGAATTCTGATACTAACTAGATATAAACATTAGAAGGTATCAGACAACTAGCTCATGGTATCAATGTAGACAATTCTGAAATAACAGTGGTGAAAAATAATCCTGGAGAAGAATTAGTGCACCACTTTAAATTGTTTTCCTCAGTTACTCAAAGGACAGTAATACCTGAAATGGAATCACAATGAAAAAATACTTCTAAGCAGAAAGTTGTCTCCTCCTCTCATGCAAAACATAAAAATCATTAATCCCATCAAATGTTGGGGGAAAAAAAATCCAGAAAAGAACTCTAAAAAAATAACCTAATGAACTTTCTCATATGTGACACATGTGTGTAGCCCCTAGGACAATTCTTAACATCTCTCTAGCAGCATACAGGCAGTCTGAAAGATGAGAAAGCTAAAAAAAATCCATTACCATAGAATGTTAACTAACAGAACCATAAGAAAGTCTCTGCGGATCAAAACAGTGCTATCAGTAAGTAGAGAACTGCACGTACATTAAAACCTAGTGGTGAAGCTCACTGGCTTAGTTACCTTTTCAAAATGATGAATTGCAAGCCAAATTTCTCCTTGGGCATTGAAAACACAGCCAAGATTACTCCAAGCCACTGCAAAGTTTGGTTGAGTCTCAATTGCTTTTAAGTAACAGGCCTTGGAACAGTTAAAGAAGAGAGATACAAGGGAAGGGGAATATTTGTAAAAAGAAAAAAAAAATGAGAAAAAACAGTTGTTAGTATGCCTTCTCTAACCAGCCAAAAGTGACCCTGCAGTATAGGCTAGCTTGCGCCATAACTAATGCGCTGCAAACTGTTGTTGATCCTGCGCCAGCGCAAACCAAAACCCAGGTGCAAGCCCACCATTGCTCAGTTAGGCTGCTAAGAGACTAACATGCCTCTGGATACCAGGTCACCACGGAGATCACGCCACCTTTAAGCACAGAAAATCCAAACCACCACTGGGTAAAAGCAACTTTGCTGCAAGATGCGATTATTAAACTGCAAAGTATTCTAGGGCAGAGAGAAATGACTTCAAAACTTAAGAAAAACTAATGGAAAACATGAAAACGCTGTTGGGTTTTAACTGTCCTTGTCAAGACAGACGACACGCCCAGGCCCATCTTTTTTCTCCAACACCTCCAGTTATCTGCAGCTCCCAAACCTCAAATAACAGGATTGCACGAAGGTTTAGGTCCCTGTAATGCAAGCGCAAGAAGTCGCTGCGCATCCTAAGGAGCACGGCGCCACGCTATCGCTGCCAACTGCTTTGCTACGTCTTGATCGCCCCTAGGTCCAGCGAACGGCCAACCAGAATCATTAATCTACCAGACAGGCCCATAGAGAAATTTGCACGTTCAATTTGATGTCTGGACTCTAAAGGTGTTGCAACCCAATTTCATCCAAAAAGGCTCCAGCCCGGAGCTTGGGCAGTCCCCCAATCAGAGATTAATCATCTAGCCGACCGTTCACAAGGGCTGTTTCGCACGCAATGCGCGTTACCGCTGCGCAGCCTTTGCGCTACTGCAGGATCACAGCGCATCATCAGAAGAGCAGAACGCTGCAATCCAAACAAAGAAGAAAAAAGGAAAAAAATGAACAACCAGAAGAGTTAGAAGCTTTNTTTTTTTAATATTAATTTACTTTTACTTTATTTCTTTGAAAGAATTTGTGGCTACTAGTACAAAACATTCTTACATTACTTGCTTGTAATTAAGTACTTTAAGCTGTTTCTGAAGCCACAAGACAGAAGATTCAGGCATGGAGGCAAATGGTTTTGCTGTGGCAGTTACAAACCCGTTACCATATTTCTCATCATGTGACTTTTCGGTGCGTTCCTTGCTGGAAGAGGAGGAGGAGGTGTGTGTCTGCCCTAGATCCAGGCCTCGAGCTCCCTTCAGCGAGGCACCTTACGCATGGAATAGGAGGTTTCACCCACCTGAAACCTTCTAAATACAATATCAGTGGTGAAAAACCAAAAACAAGAGAGAAAATAAAACAAGATCATTAGTAAGAGTTCAACAAAGCAATTGCATTTTTTTGGATATGTCTTAACACATAGACATGAGGACAATCTGTAACAAGGGAGACATGCAGAAGGGAGAGGGTTAATCAGGGCAATTGCATACAGCAGGGGCTTTTTTTTTTTTTGGAAGAAAGGCTCTGAAGCATCTACAAAGAAATTAAATTTTAGTTCAAACCGAAAGGAATCTGCTGGCTTGATCTTTCAAATGGACTGATAACCAAAGAAACACGTTGCAATTTACTCAAGATGTTTTTTCCTCGTTTATTAAAGTTCTCACAAAACAGAATAACACTTTCAAACTAGGTGTCTCCAGAGCTCTGAAACAAAGAAGTCAGCAACCTAAGGCAGGCGCAGTGTCTTGGCCTATACCAGTCACACTAAAGCTGCAGTGAAGTGCAGTTCATGTTAGCTGTCCGCTTGGTAGGCTGAGAACCAAATGTCTCAAAGACTTCCAAATCTGAACGACAGTGCAAATATTTTCAACCTGGATCTGACCAAATCAATCAGGCTGCCCTAGGATGGTATGCACATCCAAGTTGTGAAGAGCAATCCAAACAACAGTGAATTTTGAAGCTGCGCCCCCACTGCCCCTCCCCGAATGGTGCTGCAGCCAAACAGACAGCTACGCTGTGCATACACTCCACTGGTTAGCATGCGCGTGGGGCTTGGAGCGACAGACACGGAGCCCAGGGTGTTCCACGGCTCCACGCTCCTCACCCCTGCAGCGCGGACGCGTAAGGTGGCTTGTAACAAGACAATTTCTTTGTGCAATCTGAGTTTTAACGTGCCAAGAATTTTAATCTTATCTTGGTGTTTGAATTCTCAGTTTAGGAAACAAGACTGCTAGAAGCCACCTTTCCACTACAGCAAGTTTTCTTTCGATCAGTTCATTTCCCAAACAAACCAGCTTTGTCCTTCTGATTTCTTTATTTTGGGGGAGGGGAAAGGGAAGACATGAAGAACAGATAATTGGGGGGTTTGCACACTGCAGCTATTGGTCATTTACTAGCCTTTCTTCCACTATCGAGGGAAGGGAAAAGTTAAAAGAATAAAAATCTTTAAAAGCCAGTATTACAAAGTAACATTTGGATAAGTTTCTTCTCCACTTACAAGCCACAAAGGACTTTAGAAGAGCAGCATTTTCAATAGCACCTGCATCGTACAGGGATCTCGAGCTAACCACAGGCTCTCTGCTTGGCACCAGCAGGCAAGCCTCAGGTTTGAAGGACTTTTACTGATTTCCAGACAAGAGCATGATGGAGCCCCTGCCCAATACTTCAGAATGGTATCAGATAGTCTAGTTCATCAGAAAGGCTTGGTAAGGTCCCGTTTCTTGACTTAAACCAAGTTTTGAACATGGACATGCCACATCTTGCCCTGCAACTACTCTGGGGTCTGTCAGTGCCTTCAGTTTTCAGCAGTTTCTCAGACTGTCTGTAGATCAGCGCAGATTTGAAGACTTGGTGCAAAGTTCAACTTTTCAAAACACTGACGTTTACATGTATGCTACCCAACACCTACCTTGGCTTCTTCCAAGCGACCCAGGGCTTTGAGCAGGTTCCCCAGGTCACTACGAACACAGTACAAATCCTGAAAAATCAAAGTCACACTATTGGCTTCATGACTTCAGCTGCCCCAAAGGTCTTCAACAGAGAACTTAGAAAGGAATGCCCCAATCCTCTACAGCTCATTTTAAATTCTTTACCATAACATTATTTTTCTTGACCTAACTTTACACTCAAGGCATAATCAAACTGATTTCACTACTGCAATAATACAATGGTATGAAACACTACTTTCTACTGCTTTACAATTCCTCGTTATATAGAAATATAAAAGAAAACCAAAAGCAAATGTCCCTTCTCAAGAACATTCTTTTGCCAATTATTTGAAGACCCTTTTTTTAAAAGCATGACTTGTATTCTTAAGTTCCACCACAGCTGATACAGCTTTTAACTAGATTACAGACAGCAAAACCACTCTGTTTTTCCCACTGATCTATCATTTTTTAGCAGCTTTGCTTTCATTTTTAACCACAGCACAGGCTGCAAGTGTATTATCTACCAATGGAGACCACAGAGAAGGGGGGCGCTCTTCTCAGCACTAACAAAAGAAGTTTCTGACCTACACAGAAGTGAACTCCTGTAAGAAAAGACCACCCTACAGTGTTTCTCATTAGTGCACCAACTCCACTAGCCACACTGTTTAGACTAACTTAGGTTCAGCTAGGCTGAAGAAAACAGCAAAACAAGACTCTCAGCTCCTGTTGGACTAGGTTTGCTTTTCCAAAGAGAAAAGAACACAGGCATGCCAGACCAATGCCTTGCAACTTTTTATGACAAAACAGATGACCATGCGGCAAGATGACCCCTTTATTATACTGAGAAAACATCTGAATACAATGCAAAGGAAACAGGAGTTTGATAGACTGTTTACTAAAAGTGTCAATTCAGAACAGTTGCAACCAAAGACCCAAACATCTTATCTGCTCTCCAAGAGTCACTTTATAGTCAAGTGTGAGCAGTGATTCTCTCACTGTAATACCACTGCCTTAAAGCACACAACGCTAAACTTTGGTCAAAACCAAATCAAATCATAAAGCAAAACTCATTGTTTTGCTATTATCCTAAACAACCAGCAGCCCTTACTGTATTGCAACTAAATCTTCCTGTGGCAGAAGTCTTTCAAAGATCCTTAATGTAATAGTTTAGTGCAAGGGCATTAAGAAAATCACTAACTTTTTGCTGTACAGGTTAGAAGGAAGAGCTATCACTTGCTCAATTCTCTGAAAACATTTGTGTCCCAGGACACTAGCAAACTATGGAGTTCTAGAAAATTAAGTGTTACTTACAGGGTTGTACTGAAGGGCAGACACATATGCCTGTACTGCTCCTTCCATATCACCTGCAGCTACCAGCGCAGCGGCCAAATTAATATATCCATCAATGAAGTCTGGTTTGAGACGCAGTGCGTGTCTGTAATGTTCGATTGCTTCTTGCAGCTGTCCACGTTCCTTGTACACATTGCCTAGATTTGAGTAGGCTTCAGCCAGCAGTGGGTTCTGTTTAATTGCCAAAGTGCTGAAGTGTGCAGACCTGCAGAAATTAGATAAGTTGGTAAAAAAACAACCAACCAAAACCCAACCCCACCCTCGAGGTTGAGTGTTTGCCTGTTTACCTAGTTACCTCATGTGCATGCTTAAGTGAACATACAGTCAATAAACCTAGACTTAGAAGAGCTGTATTGTATGTTTAGCTTCTTCTAGCTTGAACTGTCATCTCCCCTGTTCCTACTTTAGATTCTACTGAAGACAGACTACTCATTCACTATCAGTGGTGTTCAAAGCACCTCAACAAGCCTGAACTCAATGCACTTGGAGAAAGCACAACAGAAATCCTCTGAAGCCTCTCCTAGCATGTGTATGCTTTAAGCAATGTTCTGCTCAGGAAAAAGCTGACAGACATAGACATAAAATTCTGTTGTATGCACCCTCATTTTATTTTCCCATGTCTGAACTGCCATTACAAATTCATTCAGAGACCCATATAAAATTAATTGCAATCAGAAGTTCTTAATTCCTTCATCAGCACATGCAGATCTACAGCTAGAACAGGTAAAGCTCAAAATGCTTGAGGCACAGAAAGCAAGACTGGGAATAGGGATTCAGAAAGAATGCAGCCAACCCTCAGATGACAAAAATCCTGATCATGCCACTGCACAGCAAACAATGTCTTGAAACTTGGAAAAAAACAAATGCCCAACAAACCTCCATACTGCAAGTGGAATAAGCAAAACCCTTTGTTTCCACATGTCAATACCTACTGCACACAAAAGTGTGGCTGACATTCCAATACTACTGTGTACAGTAGTGTACATGAGAATGACAGCAAGAGTTGTTGCTCAGTGCAGGGCTGCTAATTCCAGTTGTAATTTTTCTAACAAAATTCAAAAAGGAAGAACATTGCTTTTGACCAGTCCTTACTAACATCATGGGGCCAGCTGGCATTTGCATTTAGCAGAAAAGAAAAAGAAATGTTAAAGCAGAACTTCAGTCAACTCTGCTCAGCACTGTTAGAAGCACAAACTGTAAAGAAAGGTCGACAGGACACCTCCAGTCTCCTACCTGTCCAATCTGCGACACTGGAAATGAATGGATGACAACAACAAAAGCACACCAGTGTTATCAGGCTCTTGTCTCCAAAGTTGCATGCAGTGTCTCTCTGCTGCTTCAAAGTCTCCTGCCTGATACTCACGATGAGCCAACTCCGCTAACCCTTGGAAGGAAAGCATACGTTTCGTTGGTTCTGGAGAATCACCAAAACATTTAAGGGGGGGAAAACAAAAAGTTAGATAATGGGAACAAAAACCCAAAACAAACAAACAAACAAAAAAACCCAAACAAAAAACCCAAAACAAACAAAAAGTGAAGTGCACACAAATGAACAACAAAAAAACGTATGAAATTATACAAAACACTAAAGTACATGGTAGTCTGAACTATTGCATCTTCATGTCCCAACCTGATACTACTGGACTTGTACAGACCATGCTAGAAGCACCAGACTTCAGCAGATAGTTACAGGAAACGTGTAGGCTGTAATTACTGCATTTCTAAGTAAATAATTCCCCATTATTACCCCCAAAATATAAAGATGTTCCTGACATATTGTACCTTGGTTCTCAACAGCACAACTGCTGCTAACATAAACACTGCTCTCCCCACCCTCTCCCAAGACTACATCTTATGTTTTGTAGTATTAAAAACAATTTCTAAAAACTTAACAGGGAACAAAGGACAGCAGGCAATAACTACAACGCATTTGAACAGAAGTTTTGCTGAGCCAATAGTGAAAGCCCTTAAAAAAAACCCTAAAAAATCACAATTTGTAAGATTCCTCGGATCCTCTACACTCACTACTAAAAATTGTCATGAAACAACATCCAATGAGACAGACACACACTTCAGTGATCATGCAACTGGCCTATAGAAGGAACCATAGGTTACAGGAAAGGAGTTACTGCTTCTGGAGGCTTAGCTGGAAAGGGAGTGACAGAACAGTTTTAGTAGCTAAGATACAACAGTGGAGGAAAAAAAAAATCTCCAAAAATACACCACCTGTTTTACACAGAACAGCATTAAGTGTGAAAAAGAAATCAAACGTCTTACAATGCACAGTTCTGTATTAAAATACAGACAAGCACAGCTTAGAAAGCCCAACTGCTGACAAAACCCTGGAGAAGTGCTCCCTCCGAATTCTGCCTTCACACCAGTGGCTCTATTACTGAAACCTTTCATTTCTGCAAGTATTTTTTTTCCTCTCTAGAAGTCCAGCATTTTCTGCAGTGTGCAGTCATTTAATTCCATTCATGAACCACTTCCCATAGTAACCTAGTTTTAAAATTCTGAAGGTAAATGAAGTAGATCAACCCTTCCCAAAGCAAGGAAGCATCTCAGTATCTGAGGTCACCTACCTCTGCAGTTAGGCACTGCAAAAATCCCTAGACTCCCTAATTCACCCGGGAGAACTTTAGATAGATTGCAAAATAATCACAAAGGGATTAGTTACAGAGCAACCTAGTGTTCCATTTGATGGCATTGAGATGGATATCAATTAGTTAATTGTTTTCAAACTGACCTTTGAGCACTCGCAGGCTTTGAAAATAAGAATGCGAACACCACACACTAACTACAGCTGGTTTTCCAGATCGTCTCTGTCAGTACTAAAAACCTGTGAACTGGAACTAGGAAAGCTACTCATGCTCAGACACTTGACAAATTATTAGCCAGCTGGCTTCACCCAGATTAGATTCCTGTTTTCCAGAAGCTAAGCTTTGTTCTTTCTAAACCATGACTAAGGGAGAAGTGGATTTCACTAGTTGGTTAAAACTACTGGCAAGTAACAGCTACAGCTGTCATTTACATGAGAAGGACAGCACCGCTTCTGGAAACCCAAGGTGCTGAAAGAGCAACAGCTGTAGAGCAGTACCAGAACACTGCTCCTCACTCTCTCCTGCCGCACAGGTAGGGCCCCTCGGGCAGGAGGTCTACTTTCAAATTCTGTTGGCGGTAGAGACACAGGGAAGCTTCGCAGAGGAAGAGCATGCCTCCTGGACTCAAGTCGGTTATTTCTTCTCCAAATGTGACAATCCCAAAAGTTTAAAACAAATTCTTATGACTACTTAGAAAGAAGCTTCCAAACGTTATCTAAAATGCTACATTTTGCCAACTTAAGCAAAGCGTGAAACCGAAGCTGCAATTCTCGGTGTGGATAGAGAAAGCGGCATGTAAAAAAATTGTATTAAACTTTTGGGAATAAGAACTGCTATCAAAAGCAAGGAACTAAGTGACATGCTGTCATTCCCTTTCATTTACCAAGTCTTTTCACAAAACAAACCTCTCCTCTCAGAAGAGAAAAAGCAAGCCATGCACTCCGTGTAAAACAGCCAGTCATCCACCTCCAAACGATCCTTCAGTTCATTGAAAAGCAGAAAGGTTACAGCTTTATCACAGAAATCGAAAGTTGTGCAATTCAAAGATGCAGCCATCAACAGTTGCTCACTGAACCCACTTCTTAAGGAAACAATCGAAGTGAGGAGTCACCACCCTAAGAATTCCATATCAAAGTCCTGCATAGCTCCCTACGTTAACTTGTGCTACCTGCTTTGACTATGACCTTGGAAAAGTCTCCTGCGTGCTATGACAGCAACATCTCCTGAGACTTCCACACAACACAAGCAAAGTAAAAACCCTCATGAAGTATCACTAACATACCCGAGGCTGCTTTTCTTCCCCAGGAATGACATCCTAAACGCTCAGCCTTACTTTAGGTAAAATCTAGGCCCACTTCCACCTGGGAGGCGCAGGTGGTGAGCACAGGACGCTCCCCGAGCATGGATGTTATTTTCATCTTTAGAGATCAAGGCTGCCAAGAGGATGCTGCAGCATAGCTAGACGCACAGCTCCAGTTGAGACACAATGAAATACCATATTGCAGCTCTCCATCATCACAATTTCCCTTTACATCCTGTACTGCTATCCCACCTCTTTCTCCACAAAGCCTTTTCTCCTATTTTTCCCAGACATGGTTTCTGCTTTTCATACCTTTCCTTGCCTCTGGCTACAGAAGCCCTCAAAATCCTGAAGGATAAAGCTGTGTTGTCCTTTCATTAAGCAGAACATCTCTTTTTCTTGTTCTACAGGGAACATACATGCATCCTCCTATCTCGCCTGTCCCTCAAGTTCTGGATCTACAAAATAAATGTAGAACAGGCTCTTTCTCAACCAGAACGCGCTGCTGGTCCAAAAGACCTGTTCTTTTCGGTGCAGCGGGAGATTCTCGACCGGACAACCTACGTTCCGGGTCGGGTTCTACTACTTCGTCCTCTACAGGAATACAGTCACCCGGTACTCAGATTACACTTGTACCAGTAAGAACCGCACTGAGAACTAACCGCACCGCGCTCCTTCAGCACCGGCCCGCCAGCCGCCGCCGGGGGACAGGCCTCAGGCAGTGAAGGCGGTAGCGGGAGCCACTGCCTCGCCCAGGCCGCCGCTTCTGGAAAGTTCCGCCGGGAGCAGGCCCGGGGAACTTGGAGCTCGGGGCGAGCCAGACGTGTCCCTGTGGCACAGCTCTGCCGAAGACCCCAGGGCAGGGCAGGGCCCTCCCGGCCCCTGGCGCGCCCGTCCCCGCGCGGTAGGCCACGATACCTGTGCTGTCAGCCACGTTCCCTACGGAAGTCGCCATCAGGAAAGCGGGACAGTGAGGCTCTGCCGGCGGCGGCGAAAGGACCGCGGGTGCGGAGGGACCCACGCAGCGGGTGGTACAGGACCGAGCTGCCCGCAGACCCAGCGCGCTAAGGCAACGGCTCCCGAAATGGCGGTGGCAGCCAACTGCCGAATGGCTGCTGCCGGAACTAGCTCCCCCCGCAAGTAGTCCGGGCGGAGCCAACCAGCGGTCCCTTATGAAGCCACAGCGCGGCGGAAGACGTTCGCGGAAGTTCCGCTATCGCCTTCCGCCGAGCCGGGCCGCCACAGGCAGGCTGCTCGCCGAGCGCAGGTCTCCTCTTTGTCGTCGAGTGTCCCTGCTGGGGCAAACGCAGCGACACTATGCATGCGCCTCCGTTCGGGCCCTAGCGGCGCGGCGCGGCACGGCACGGCTGACAGAAGTCCGAGACCACAGCACCGCGCTGAGCGGAACGGCCGCGAAAGCAGCGCGGCTGGAGGAACGGCCGCGAAAGCAGCGCGGCTGGAGGAACGGCCGCGAAAGCAGCGCGGCTTCCAACCTACTCGAGTTTCATTTACAGCGCCTCAGGTGACAGCGTTCAGCAAAAGCGGCTGCGCTCTTAGCCTTTGTTTCTTAAACACAGAACGCGGCTGGAGAAAGAGACCATCTTTGTAGGCTTCAGAGACGGAGATGATGAAGCTTGGAAGGCGTCTTTAGAAATGAAGAGGTTGCTAGAGGAAGTTGAGGTAACGTAGAAAGGACCAGACTAGGAATATCCACAGTCCAGCCTTAACTTCCTTACGTGTAAAGCAGAAAGAACCTCTGCTAGTGTCTCACCACTGTAAATCAGTCCTGCCTGGATAATAACCGAACGCAGCCTGGACTGTTAGCGCAGAAGGCAGGCTTAAGAGGCAGCTGAACGTGAACTTTTGTGCCCAGAGGAACGAAGAACCTGACTTAGATGAACATGCAATGGATGATGCGGGAGGGGGCATATGTAAAGGGAGGCACGCAGTAGGCTGTAAATTCCAAATACCTCGACCAGTGGGGAAAGGGAGACCGAAACCTGTGTCCGGGTCTTAGGATAAAAAGGAAGCTGCACCTTCCAGCAACCTGAGAGATTCCATAGGGATTGTCATCCTGTGGGCTCTCCCTTTATTTGAATGAAGTTACAGGACTTCTCTGACATAAGCCTCTAGCGAGGGACCAATTTCCCGTACAAAGGAAAGGCGATAAACTGTGGAGTCAGCAGTTTTCCCGAAGGTGGGAAAGATGCCGAACAGTTAAGAGTCATCACCGAGAGTCCGCACCTCTCCGAGCATGCCTGAAGCTGGGGGTGAGCCAAACAATCCACTGAGCACCAGAGGGAAGGAGGGCAGGGGGAATCTTGAAGTGCCTTCCCCAAACTTCACCAGAGGGTGGGAGTAGACGTGCAGGACAGAAGTTTGCAGACATTAGCATGGTGAGAATGTTAATCACTTCCAGAAACCTAGTGAATAGGCCTGGCATGCCGACTCTGTGTGTTCTCGGGGAGATGCTCGCTGGGGTGCTCCAGCCACAGGGCTGGACCAATGCCCTGTATGCCTGGCCCAAAATACAAAACTCCAGTCGGTGGGGAGGTCACTTTCTGTTTTCAGTAACACAAGCAGCAGAACAGCAGCCCCAGGCAATGCACGTGCTTGCTGGGGAACTCAAAATTAATCTCTTGCCAATAATGAGCCTTCCTGAAGATTCCAGTTACCAAATTATGATTGCTGGGACTAGATACGATTTAAAGAAAACGTATAGGGCAGCTGTTTGCTTAAGTGTTCAAAGGTACTAGACAATTGTTAAAATCAGCAGAGGGTAAAACTTCAGACACCATGTTCCTGCAGTGGCCACAGAGAAAAACCTTCCCATGATGAAGTGAAAACTTTTTTTATAGTTGTTGATCAACATTGTTCCGAGCAAGCATTGCTTTCCTGACTGTTGTGCTGCATCCAACAGGCAAGTATTAAAAGCAATCCAAGTCTATACAGACTGAAGAACAAACCTTACATATCTTCATCTGGATTCTGGAACTGGTACTGGCTACAATAAACAGAAACTTCAGCAGGACATGCTCGTCTAAAGCTTACTTTTCACCATTTACTCAGTCACAAAACATCTCTTCTAACCAATTAAAATACTATATACAAAAAAATCCAAACAAAATCCAAACTCTTCCTTGCTTGCAGGTCCACACTACACTGCTCCTTGTACCAAACTCAGACGAGAGAAGTTCAGGAACTCAGAGCAGCCCAGAATGATCACCAGCTCACAAAAGCAGGTTTATTCATCTGAGTCCAAGTCACTGTCTCCTGCAATGGAATGGAAGTCCTCACTGTCTTCCTCATCCTCTGACAGATGGACTTGACTTAAAACACTTGGTCCACAACGCTGCTGTTCTTCTTCCTCCTCCTCTTCCGAGATCTCATATCCTCCAATGCTGCTGAAACTCGTGTCTCTTGTGTTGGATTTTGGGTCTGGCTCTTCATAGCTGCCATAACTAGAAGAAAGAAGATACTCTTCAGCTGCTGATACCAACAACTCTGGATTTAACTCCTGTGTAAGTTCTCTGGCTTGAAGTCCTTGTGGAACACTTGGAACCACTGTGCACTTCAATCCTGTCTATGGCTAGGCTATCTAAAATACAGGAGCAGTTCTGATGAAGCAACTGTCTGCTAGCATCCTCAGCCCACTCTGATAGGGAGGAAAAACAGATCACTCCAACACCTTCCATCTGAAACCTTTGCTGAAGATTGATAGGCTGGCACAGCCCATTCTCAGATTCTCCAGAATTTTCTGCTGGTTATTGTCAAGATACTAGCCTGGACCAACTATTTGCTATATGTACAATAATTTATTAGACAAATGTCAATGATAGCATTAAGGTACTGGATTGCATGAGAAGAAAAAAGGGCAGAGAATCTAATGCTAATAGCTTGCAGGATGGCCAGAGAAGGAAGAGGATGTTGGTATTCTCTCAGATGGACAGAAAAAAACAAAGCTGATATTGCTGTATTTGGCATTATATAATAGACTCCTTCCAAAATACAGAATGTGCATATTCCTATTCTTTTGGACTTAAGTAAACTTAACTTTTAACTAAGGAAATCCTTATTCTTGGAGAGAAAAAAAACAAACAAAACTCCATGAAGTTAAATCAGCTAAATCACGCTTTAACTTCTCCTTGTGGTTTCAGAGACAAACTACACACAAGTCTTTATCGGTCCTGCCTTCAAAAACCACTGGGTACAGGAAATCATTTCATTTACAAGACAGACTCCCTCTCCCCCTTTTAACCAACATTCTTGTTACTGAAAATCTAACAGCAAGACCAAATTTCTCTCAATAAGAAGTAAATTGCAGTTATGGTAATTATGGGTTCAACACTAAAACCAGTGACAAAATAACTTCGAAGAAGTTTAAGTTACCTAATATTGCTGTCCTCCATAACATGGGATGTCTCCCCACCATCCCCTTCATAGGACATCATGCTTTCTTCATTGTCCATGCCCATCCGGGTGTTCTCTTGCAGCAGATGAGGTTGTTTGGGTCTCACCGCGCTGGGCTCCACGTCCGAGTCACTGCCACTCTCACTCAGTTGTATAGCTGTGTAAGAAACCAACAGCTGGTCACAGACCTGCTGCCTTTGTCATCTCAGAGCTTCACAAAGGCCTCCTTTCCTTGTTTTCTTGGAATGATCCCTCCTTCCTACGTAGCCATTTCCAGGAGGCACTGCTACCGAGCACTGTAAGCTTGTCTGCCTGGCAAGGTTTCTTCAGAAAACCAGGGAAACTATCTTAAGAACCTCCATACCCCCCTCCCAGCTCCTGGTAACACTGACCACACCATTTCACATCAAAATAAATGTGCTTCTACTAAAGTGCCTGTTCCTGGCTCTCTATACAACATCCTAGGCCCAGTCTTCTCTGAATTACCTTTGGTTTCACTTTCTGAAATAAAATCGACCAATTCTTGAGTTAACTCTGCTTTCTTTTGTGTTTGTATTTACAGCACTCCTATTTACACTGTTTTCAGTTCTGTTTATGTTCACCTGGTTTTCTCATCTTGCTCTTTGGCCTCTCCTCATCTTTGGTTACTAAACCACCCGCCCTATGTATCCTAATTGTGCTCTATGCTCTCTACTGCCCATTTTTGCCATGGAAGGATGAGCAGATCAGCTGCCTTTGTGAATAACCAGTTCCTATTTGACCTTTATTAAAAAAAGACACTTACATGAGAAAGGATTATCTCCCTCTTCTTCACTCCCATCATCATCATCCTCTCCATCTGACATGAGCAAATCTTCATAGAGGACACTGGCCTGGGGCTGCTGAGCTGATCCTTCTTCTTCATCGGCAAGATCACCATCTGCATCTTCAACTTCCTAGGTCATAGAGAACAGGGCTAGTGAAGATCAAGCAACACAAACTCCTGCTGCTATTCCCAGCAGACGCCCATCATCTACCACACTTCATTCTGAAGTACTCCTTTTGTAATGTCCAACTACATTTATCAGTCTGCCTATTGCTGTCCTTCAGGGTGGCAGACACAGCAGACAACCCCTACACTATGGAGACTTCTACCACAAGTATGCAAGTCAACACAGAAGACTGTGGCTGGGATTTCTGTAAATACACTCACTGGGGCTGGAGTCTTAGGTTTCCCATCATCATCCTCAAACCCTTCAATATCTACGTCAGAGTCTTCCTCGCCCAGCCTACCTCGCCCCTGGCGCATCTGAATGGGGAACACAAACAGCAATTCCATCATTAGCAAACACCAGGCAGTACACAGATGTATCCACACAGACACAGCAGCACCAAGGCACTGCTGGCCAGAAACCAAGGGCTACACTGACATCTGCACCACAGATGTGTGCAGGAGTACACAGAGGCAAAACACAAAAAGAGAAATATTTGTGTATCAGCCTCAGAGTAAGGATCCTTTCTGTCATTATTCCAAGACCAGGGAGCACACAGTCTATAGAAAACACTTCTATCCTGATGTGCTCATTCTTGAAAAGGGAGCGTGCAGCCTTACAGCAGCAGAGTTCTCTATTTACCTGGATATTCCTGGGAAATAACTCTAGGTATTAAAGACTGCTTATTTGCACTAAATATTTTAAAAGCAGGCAGTTTTCAACAAATTTTCTCCTGCCCGTCTCTCTTCCATTCTTCCCTTAGTCACCATGAGTCCAAGGCAGAGAGGCCACACAGATTCTGCCTCTATGAATTCAAAGTCTGTACAAAAGTTGAAAACTTCTAAATCTAGAAGGCATTCTCAAAGCTACAGAGAGGCACAATTCTAGATGTAACTACTCATATCCAACCTCTGCCTGGGTTTTTCAGAAGAGCTCTCACTAATCTTTCTGTTTCATGGCCCTTCTTGCTTTCTCCTTTCATGGTCGTATTCCTGCATCTCCTTCTATTCCCTCTCTTCCAACAATTTTTCTTCTTGTTAATAAAGAATAAAGACTAAGAAAAATAGTTCATAGTTACTATAACAGCTCCATTTATAATGGTTTAATACCTTTCAGCTCTCTGCTTGTTTTTTCCCCAGCTACAAGGTACCATCTCTTCCATCCTAGGTGTCTGAACAGCTTCCAAAGTGTAACTGGATAAACCCATAATTAATCTATTGATCATATTGGCCTCACTCAGGTTGAGGAAGATATGCAGGGCAGTGTTGGGAGGACACAGCCAGGTTCTGCTCAGGGGTGACCAAGTGCAGCATAAGGGGCACCAAGGGCAAGATAGAGCAGAAGAGGTGCCATGGGAACAGAAGGGAAAACATTGTCATTGTGAGGGTGCTGAAGGTCTGAAGCAGGCTGCCCAGAGAGGTTGTGGAGTCTCCTTCTGTGGAGACTTTCCAAACCCACCTAGACACGTTCCTGCATGACCTGCCCTGACTGATCCTGCTTTGATAAAGGGTGGACTCAATACTTTGAGGTCTCTCCCAATCCCTAGCATTCTGTGATCTTCCTAATCTGCAGAACATACTTCATCATTTCCCCATGCAGAATCAACAATGGATTGCACATAAGTGCTCTGCAGCATGAGTCACCAGGTTTCTGCTCCTAGAAGGAATGAAGCAAACAAATATCTGGCCTTAGGCAGAGTCTTTTGCAGCTTTTGATTCTCTATCCTTTGTTTTGCATCCTTAATTCCCAGTGCTCCTGATATTTTCCCTCTTTCCTCAGAGCAGTCAAAATGAAGGAAATTGCACAACTTTTGCAAAGGATTCCCTTCTCTGCTCCTGCAACCTGCTGATCTTTGTCACCTGTTTCCTACAAAGAATGGCCTCCTGTCAGTAATTTGCTCATACAACTTAATTCTCCAACCACATGAAAAAATGGAGGATTCTGACCTGAGTTCCTCGCTTCTCTGGGGTAGTGATGGGAGTGTCCATAGCAGACAAATTGCTCTCATCTTGATAGATTGAAGCATCATGTGACATACTGAGGGAAGTGTTGGTGTCATACAAATCAGGTGGCTAAAGTATACGTGGAAACAGGAGACATAGCATTCTCAGGCACTGAACTGAGACTAGAACAGCATCTTGACAGGCAAGACTGGGGTGTCAGGATTCAATGCAAAATGCTTTTTTTTTTTTTTTTTTTNTTTTTTTTTTTTTTTTTTTTTTTTTTTTTTTTTTTTTTTGGGCATGGTGTTTACATCATTAAACACTGCTTAGTCAGAATGAACTACTGATTCCCAAAGAACAAACATGGCAAAATGCAGTGGCTCATCGCTTCGAGTTTGAAGCTTGCCAAAGAGCAGATCTAGAAAGAGAAGTCAACATTTCTATGCAGTGCAATCCTACAGAGGCTAACGTTAAAAAGAAACTCCAAAAGGATTAGCCAGATTCGTGAAGTCTCATAAATACAGCAGTTCAGATGCAACACCAGTTTAAGTTGCCTGAACAGCCAGCTGCCAGAAGCAGAGGCTTCAGTGTGTGGATCACTGTATGTCTGCATCCACTTCTGGTCTGTGCAGAGACAGAACATTTAATTACATCAGCCTTTGGTTTGACTCAGCATGGCCTTTTTTATTTCCATTCCTAAGCCTGAAATAGTGTTGCAGCCACAAATGCTGCTATCAGAACTGGGAAGAGTCTATCACATGTGAAGTAGCAAAGCTTCAACTTTCAATCAATTCTATGTAAATCACTGTCTCAAAAGTCCCTAAAGCTGGCAAGAGCAACAAAAAGGGAAGCTGGATATAGTGTTCTAAAAGCCAATCTGTAGTTTGCATGCCATTTGACTTCTGAAGAGCTCATGTAGTAGTACTTTGATAAATGCACACTTTATGCATCACAACAATCCTTAAGGTGTTAAGAGCAGCAACAATATCACATAAATTAGGTAAAGTAGGCTTCCTAAGAGTTTAAACAGACATGTAACCACAGACAGCTCTCTACCTAATGTAGCTGCTCTTTATATCCTGGAGTCTAACTCCTGAAGACACTTACGGGGAGATTAATGTTAGTCATACTTCACTGACCACATTAGGCAGTTTCTTTGTTCACAGTAATAAGCCTTTTCCACAATATCTCCACCTAACAGCTGTCTGGCTCCTCAACATTAGAGTATTGCTGGGCTTTTCTCATGTTCTCCTTACCTCCTCAATGTTTGCTTTCAGGGTTTCTAACTGCTACACTTGCAGAGTATTTGGATTTCCCACTAATACTCAGTTGTACCTGACTGTACACAGCTCATCTAGAGACCAGTTTTGCTGGTTGCTTGGGAAATTACCTTGTCTTAAGTACTTCACTCTCTGAAGCATTATAAGCACTTCTCATATTTACCATTAGAAACAGCTGTTAGCACACCACCTGACAAGATACTCTACTAAAAGACAAACTGCAGGCAGATGGAGAATGGTACCTCAAGATCAAACATCCAGGAGACTGAAACTAGAAGAAGGGAAGTGAAAACTTTGCTTGGTCACTTGCCTGTGGAGTGTAGGGACCAGGGGTCATAGGATCAAGACTTTCCAGATCTGCCTCCTCTAGAGCTGCTTCCTTAGCTGTAGAGATGTCTCTCTCAAGTTGAGTCAGGTGCTCATCGTACTAGGAACAAAGACATTTATTAAGTTGCAGAACAGAAAAGTTAAACATACAAAACTGTGACTGTGCAGCTGTCCACATACCTCAGCCAGAGTTTGGTAACAGATGTTTACAATCTCTTGGGCTGTTTTTGTGTACTGACTGTCCGGCCCTGTAATGAGAAACAAACCTTTTGATGCATTCTGACATTTACTCACTTCCAGCTGCTGAGACAATGACTGGGTTTGGTTACACAGCTCTCATGACACAGATGCCTAAATCCTAACACCTTCCAGTCTAAAGAGACACATAAAGCAGGTTTCATATTCAGCTAATGAAGTGCAGCCAGTCTGTTCCAGCATTAAAAACATTATTTAGGAGGCAGAAAGGCTGTATCTTGCCAGTCTCAAAGAGATTCCCAGAAACAAATAACTGAAGTGCAAATATGTAGTGAACAAGTAGAAAACTCTCTCCAAATGGTAAATAAAGCATCATGTGACAATGCAAACATTACTGTTTCAAGCATCTTTTCTCTCAGCCCAAAAGAAAAGCAATGCAACAATCAAGCTCAAAATTCACAGCTTCAGGCCTTGACATCACTACGGAAGAGCCCAGATGCAGTCATTTAAGCACAGAAGGCAGTTGAAGCCTTACTTTCACCACCTACCATTGTACTTAATGCTGTTGGCAAGGATGAGGTTAACATCATCCAGGAAGGTCTCTCTGTTCTGGTATTTGTGTTTGGAGATATTCTGGAAGAGATTGACAGCCAGTAAGTCATCAAGTCTGAACACCTCTCACATGGCTGCTCAGTTGAAGCTACGCACCTTGCGGATAGTCTCCAGATCCATGGGATTAGTGATCACCTTGTAGTAATCAGGAACAAACTTTTTATTAACTGGATGATGAAATGGCCAGGACTGAAAAAGCAAAAAAAAAAAAAAAACAAAAAAACCAAACAAGTTTAGAAAGCTTCTGTGTAGATTTTTTTACAGTTTGAGCAGTACACTGCACAGACACAGTACATTCAGACACACCACACTGAATATGACACCAAACATGACACTGAAGTCCTTCTCTTCTCTGCTCTGCTGAGATCTCACCTGCAGTGCTGCATCCAGCTCTGGTGCCCCCAGCACAAGGACACTGAACTGCTGGAGAGGGTCCAGAGAAGGCTACCAAGATTATCATAGGCTGAGGCACCTCCCCTGTGAGACTAGGCTGAGAGAGTTGGGGCTGTTCAGCCTGGAGAAGAGAAGGCTCCAGGGAGACCTTACAGCAGCCTTCCAGTACCTGAAGCAGACTGCAGAAGAACTGGGGAGGAACTTTTACAAAGGGCTGCGAGTGACAGGACAAGGAACAACGACTTTGAGCTGTGAGGTGGGAGACTGAGACTAGAGAGGAGGAAGAAATTCTCTTGAGGGTGAGGAGACACTGGCACAAGTTGCCCAGGGAGGTTGTGGCTGCCCTTTACCTGGAGGTGTTGTTCAAGGCCAGGCTGAATGAGGCCTTGAGCAACCTGGGCTGGTAGGAGGTGTCCCTGCCCATGGCAGGAGGTTGGAACTGGATGATCTTTGAGGTCCCTTCTCACTCAAACTATTCTATCAATCTATGACTGAACCCATTCTGTGCAGTTCTGTTCAGTAAGGTGAAGCTGTTTTTTTCAATACTAACAAAGTAGTGCAATGCTTGGTAAACCTGAGCAATTCAGAACCAGTCTGTGCTCCCTTTGCATCTGGGAACTGTAGCTTTGCAGTGTGCTTCCAGAACTCAAAGCAAGTGCAGAAGCAGCATATGCTTTGGAGCGATCATGCTTCATGAAAAGCAGTGACTTAGGACTAAAATGAGGCTGACACAGATGATACACAGGAGTGAGCACAGCAGGAATAAAACCTGGCACCCAGCCTTTGCTTCTGGACCTTTGTGCTAGTGAAGTGGATGAGCACTGGAGTGTCTATGCCAGGAAGAAAATCACAGCACTGTGACAGAGCACTCTTGGATTTAGTGGGTTGGTTTCTCTCGTTGGGGAGAAGGGTCTTGTTTCATTTGGGCTTGTCTTTTGCAGTGCCTTAACAACTAAACGCCCAGCCACAGGACAACGGCGCCATCACCAGCACCTTCTGCACGTCACACACACATGTTCTCTACTCAAGATACATACATCTGGAACTGCCATCATCTTTTGAGTGACAATGTTATCCAAAATGAAGGAAAATGCCACTTGATCGTCATCATCCAGGAGAGGATTAATTGCTTTCTCTAACCGAGCCAGTTTATCTTCCTTCTGCAAGAAAAGCATGGAACATCAATGGCTCACTCCAGATTAGTAACTATTAATATCAGTATACTCTGTCACAAAGAGATCCCATTCACCTTTTTATGTATAAGGGGAGAATATAGCCTGGCTATCAGCTTGCATACATGATAAAGTAACTTGAGTGACAACTGAACATCTCTTTACTGATAAAGGCTCCAATGTTAACTGTTTAAAATCATAAAAATTCAAATACAACCCAGGCTGCAGGCAAGAGTTTCCTTATTCTTCTACTCTCTATAAAGCCCTCTGTTTTGTCTATGTATGCCCTTTATCCTCAGACTCCTCAACTACCCCTGATCATCCCCCCCTACTCCATTCTGATTACAATTCATCCACAAGACTTGCCTCTTTCAGCTTTTCATCACACAGGTCCAGCATAGACTGAGATATCTGCGTCAATGAGTGCTTCGGCCCTGCAAACACACAGAAAATCCAGTCAGATACTCCAGCCTGACTAAAAAGGAAAATCATGGCAGTGTGACTGCCTTCTTACTCCTAAAGCATCAACTGATTCTATTTCTAGCACTGCTGGAGATATATCCTCAAGTGGATTTTATAGGAGATAAGGTTATTTGTAGCAAATATTCACACTTCTGGGATACATTCTGTCAAGGTTTGGAAACCCCATGAGCTGTGCCTGTGGAAGCCTGGCCTCTATGTCCCCACCACTGGCAAAACTTTAGGAGCTGAAGTCATGAAATTTTTGTTTTCTTCACTTGAAACAGAAACAGTGAAGCAGAACTGCTAAGGAAGTAAGATAAGACATCCCACAATCCTTCAGCCATGGGTATCTGCAGCTTGGGGCCTCTGAAGTTCACAACTATCTCCTTACCAGTCCATGTCTGAAAGCAAGAAGCCAAGACACTGACAGGGTAGTCTAATGAAAACTATGTTTTGCTCAGCTTCACTCCATCTGAAGGGGCTGTGCAGGACTTTTCTTCTGTGCAGTTTGACTCAGCACACTCACAGAGTTTCTTAGTCATTGATAGGTTCCACAACAGTCATAGAATGGTTTGACTTGGCAGGCCCTCCAAAGGTCATCCAGTCCAACCTTCCTACAGTACCCACTAGATCAGGTTCCCCAGAGCCCAGTCAAGTCTCACCTTGAATTCAAGTCTCTTTCCACCCTTCTTGTAGTGCCTTTCAGGTACTGGAAGGCTGCTATTAAGTCTGTCCAGAGCCTTCTCCAGGCTGAACAACCCCAGGTCCCTCAGCCTGTCCTCATAACAGAGGTGCTCCAACCTCCTGAACTTCAGGTACCACACCACAGTGATCATTTGGTTACTGTTAATGCTAGGACCCACTGCTTTCCCATTGATGAGTTAGCTCATTAACTTTAATGGTCTGTCAGACACACATGGAGAAGTGTCTGCTTACGTTCACCATCTGACAGCGAGTTTACTCTGCTCTCTCACTGCTTTCACTAGTTGTAAAAACTCCACACCTCATATATGTACAACACATCAGCAGAGGAAGCTTCCCTGCACAGTCAGCAGCTTACCATTGTACGTGGCACTGTTCTTAACGATGAGCTCCAGATGCTCTCTGAACTCCTCTCGGGAGGGGTACTGCCGCTTGCGGACGTTCTCACGCAAGGTCTGCAGATCCATGGGCCGAGTGATGATCTTGTAATAATCTTTGACAACTTTGGGATTTACAGGAGTATGGAAGGGGTATGTCTGAGGAGGAGGAGAAAAGGAATGCTTAACACAGTACTGGCACAGCACTTCAACCTTCGCATCTGAATAGGCACTATCATAGAAAATGTTCAAACAATGGGTTCTTTAACTACACCAAGGAGAACAGGATAAGCTCAGTCCCACACTGGCTAGCACTTTCTTCTACAAAATGTTCCCTAACACCACGAGAAAATGAGAAATCTCCTTCAGTTCTCAGGCGGTATTTGGTGCCTGGCTGATGCCCTGGTTGCTCCCCCTGTGCCAGCCTGACACAGGTACCCATTTCCACCTGCCCCTGGGCATCCCTTATGGGACAGAGGCCTCTTCCGCAGCCCTTCAGATGCATCCATACTCATTTAGAAGGCCACTTTTACAATTGTGCAGCACAAAAGTCAATAAACTGGTTTTAAATTCTCATTTTAACTCAACTCTTCCAATTAATCTTTTGATTTTGCACATTTCTGGTAAATCTAGTCAGAAACAGCAAAAGGCCCAAGGCTCACCAGTGACACACACCAAAGCATTCCACGGCATGAGGGAGACAAGCGGCACAGCACTCATCTGAGCCAACACCAGCCTGATCTTGGTGTCTACAATGCACAACCTACTTTGACCACGTTGCTGTGGTCTCACAGCCTCCACTTACATTAGGAAGATCCCTTATGTCGTTGATGATGCCCTCTAAAATGGATGACAGCGTCACCATGGGATCCGTTCGCCGCCGATGGATAGATTTATGAGGACGCTAAAAGAAAGCAGAGGCAGAAAGATTGAGGCAGTTCCAAGATGCAGGATATGCACCCCCAGAAATCCTAAGCAATTTGGTTTATTAATTCACTGGACAGCCATCTGAGTGGCCAACGGAGGGATCACAGGAGCAGTAAAGCAACTGGCCAGTTGTTACAAACAGCTGAGGATGGCCTGCACTCACATTCAGGTAGTCACAGTGAACAGTTGTCCCCACTCGCCGCTTCTTCTTTGGAGGGAGCTGCTGCTTAGGAAACTTCAGGACCAGCGACTTCCTGCGAACCTCATCCGCGCTGGGGGAGGAAACAAAAAGGGTCACGGATTCTCCAGCCTGTTTGTGAATCCAGAACATTTCTCCCTCATAACTGGTGCTGGTCCTATCTCTTAATACTAAAAACACATTCAAAATCCTGTAGTAATGGTCT
This sequence comes from Psilopogon haemacephalus, assembly GCA_013396835.1. Classification (NCBI taxonomy): domain Eukaryota; kingdom Metazoa; phylum Chordata; class Aves; order Piciformes; family Megalaimidae; genus Psilopogon; species Psilopogon haemacephalus. The sequence continues at coordinate 1,214,805 of VWZI01013030.1, read as the reverse complement.
GTGGGAAGCTCTGCCACTTCACTTCCATGATTAACATACATCTGAGTACTTTCCACTAAGCTCTACATTGTTTTTTCCTACTACCCTTTGGTACCTCTGCTTCTTCCCATACCTCTCAATCAATTGTTTGCCCAGGACAATTTTTGTTCCTTCTACTTTGATGAGCTCTTCATTGTCGTTGTGAATGACTGTTTTCTCCAGCTCTTCCTCCTGCTCCTCTGTCATTGCAACAGGATTAGAAGGTGGGGCATTGGTTTGGTAGTAGAGAGGGCAGAACTTATTAGTCCTCATATGGCCAATTGCACCACATGCTCCACATTTTAGCTGCAAAAAAAAGACAACAGTTGAGAATCCCTACAGAAGCTGCTAGCTCAGAGGCAAAGCATCAACAGAATCCCCTAACCAGACCTTTAGGACATTGCCAGAAGAGCAAACCTCTGCCCTCCCAACACCTGTTAGCACACTTCATATATATATGAATGTGCTTACTTTCAAGTCTGGACGCTCTTTCATTTTTTTAGGCTTCTTTTCTGGAGGGCCCTTGAGTTTTTCTTTCTCTTGGTTCCGCTTCAGCCGCCGCAGCTGTTCTTGGATCCGGCGCCGCTCCTTCCGCATCTCCTCGCGGTGCTGTTCATCAAACAGAGCAAACTTCCGTCTGGACAAAGGAAGAACAGACAGTCACCAAAACAAAACACAAAAGTGTTTCAGCTGAGCTGATGGTTCACCAAGTACTCTTCTGCCTGCCTGCTCACTCACTGAACAAAATCCCTAACACCCTCCAAGCAGCCAGCTATTAAATCTCTCTCTCCACACAACCACACTCCTGGACTTTTACACCAAATTCTAAATTTCCTCATACTGCAAACAGAAGGGAATGGTCTACAAGTGAAGTTAAAGGAAAAAAAAAATTCTAAAAGGAAAGCACAGCAGAGGTCTCACATGAACTCCTCATCCTTGGTGGTCCGTATGCGGCAGTAGGCGTCGATGACAGCCGCCTTGCGCACGGTCTCACACCTCACGTACTCCTTCCCCTCCTCGTCTCGGAACGTGCGGTAGATTTTGAGCCGGCGGCCAGTGGCAGAGGAATTAAGGCTGGTGACAGAGGCAGTGTCATCGTCTTTGTGAGAGTTTGCTGAGGCTCCAGAGGCTGATGCTGCAGGAGAGTGGTTGATTTACTTTTTATTTACCCACACTATAGAAACGTCACTGATTGAATACAGAACATAGCCCTGGTGTAAAAGCTATGGAACATCTAAGCAGCAGAAGCCTGGTTCTTTTCTTTTGTTCATGGTCTCTTACCATGACACAACATCAGCCTAAAAACAAAGGTAAACTACTGAGTTATCCACAGAGATCATAAAGCCAGAAGGAACAGCTACAGTCATCAAGGGACTGCAGGTGCCTAGGTGTAGCCTGTAAGGCAACTACAGCATGCCCCAGCAACTGCTTATAGTTTAAGTGGGTTTGATCCCAAGGATGGAAATCAGACAGAAACTGAAAATTAACAATTATCCCATTCTCCAGTTTGTGATACAGCCACTGGACTGGCCTTCTCTTATGTGACCATAGAAGCTTTCCAGCACCATCTATGATTTTGGTTAAGAGATTTTGTCTAAAACAACACTGCGGTGTTTTCATAAAGCAACAATCACCAGCAAATCTTCCTTGTTATCCCCTACTCTATTACTCCAGTAATTTTTTTAACTAGTGATTTATTCCAAGTCTGTGTTTCCAATAGCAACAATAATGCTGTCCCAGACGTAGCAGAGCTCAACTTAGCTCAAAAATAATGCAACAGGTAACAGAGGTGATCATGAGCAGCATCACATACCACACAGACAGAAGTTCATTCACAAGTGAAACACTTTCAGCTGCCAGCCAGGGACATGTCCTCTGTTGGAATGCACTGAAAATGTTCAGGTGTTCAGAGGATCCAGAGCTGGCAGCTGCCCAACTACCTCCCAAATACACTGCTACAGCACACAGTACAGCAGACACTGCTATCCACCTATATACTCTGCTTGTTTCACATTCATAGCTGTGTTTAAACAAAATTCAGTCTGAGTACCCTAAGATGGTTTTAGGGACCATTCGTGAACACATCTAGAGAAAACTGCTCAAAATCACCCTCCTCAAATGAAACCAAACAAACACAAACCCAAAAGAGGATATCTGAGGAAATACCAGTTAAGTTTATAGGCCCAAATATGCAAAGCTGTGGGGCAAAGAAACCACTTTACATGCATTTTCAACTAGTAATTACTCAGAAGGAAGCAGAACCACCTAAGCATGTCTGTACAAGCAGCATGTGTAGATTCCTTCCTCCTTTTAAGGAAGACACTCTCCTCTAAGAGGCCAGATCAGCACACTTCATAGCACAGATAGATCTGCACTCCCTCCTCCCAGGTACATTCTGATGGCTGCAGTTACTTACACAGCCCCTTTTTGTCTCTCCTGTCCTTTTTGCCCCTCTCTTTGTCATTGCCACTGTCTTCTCCCAGAAGCATCCTTTGCAATTCCTTCCGTTCCTGCTCTTCTCTCTCCCGAGAGAGCTGAGAACTGGTTTTCTTGTTCTGTAACATGTTCTCAATATTCTTTCCCATCTCTTCAAAGTCACTGTCTTCAGCTGAGCTGCTATCTGTGTCTGTTGACAGGATCTCAGTGGATTCCAGAACCCTGAAACAGGAGGCAACATTAAAATCTGTTAGTCCTTGTACCCCATTCTTCCTACAAAAAACCCCAAAAAAACCCAGCTTGCTGCCTTACCAGAAACACAAAGGTAATTTTCAAACCCTGGCATAATTTTTAATGTTGGAAATTACTAGTAAAAGTAAAGGCACAATATATTCCCTCCAGACTCCTCCTGTAACTCTCATGCCCCGAAGATTAATGGTTCCAAGCCAGTCTTGTCTAACAAGTTGATCTCTTCACCATCAACAGTGTTGTATTCCCTCCCTGCTCTCAGGTCTTGGGTCAGAACAAAGAACACCACACTCACGCTTCTGGCAAGCTCTAAACAACAGGGCATAGAATTCATAGCTGCTACTCAAGAAGATGACAAGCTGCCAGAGTGACACCTCATGCCATTATACATGGCAGACTGTGCAACTCATTCTAGTTTTCCAAAAGGTCCATGACGGCAAAGACACTAAGGCTCATCCACGTTTGTATTAACAGCCAAAGCCTTCTTTCTCAGTGCTGTATTCTGTGGGCAGAAGCCATTGAACCCACACCTTTACCACTGCCTACCAGCACACCCCAGGCTTAAATAGGGCTGGAAACTTAAGGTGCAGACAGGATGGAGTTCTAGGCTGTAACATCAGATGAGAACTTACTTGTTCTGTAAATCAAAGATGCGCTGACACTCTTCTTTGTATCTCTCCTGATGTTCTGCTACAGAAAACCGAGAGCCACGAGCAAATTTGCTCATGGGACCCTCCCCTGAGCGTGCCTGCTCCGTAGACATCGTCCGCACCACATCGATCACTTCCCACCGGGACAACTTCTTTATCTGCAAAGGAGACAGACAGAAATGGCTTTAAAGACCTGCAGCTGAGGTAGCTGACTGGATTTCCACACCAGATGAGAGCAGAAACCTATACATCCCACCCACCATTACTGAAGAGGACTCTGCAACCTGCTCCCGGTTCCCACTCACCTCCTCTTCAGGCACTCCAAATTTACGCAGAAGCTGCTTGGCATTTTTGAGAGACAGGCGGCGCAGATCAGCATCTGTCCCAGTCACTGTCTTCTTCACTGGCTGGGGTTCTTTATCGTCCTGTTTAGATGAAGATGCAGCCCATTAAAGGTCTCACACAACAGTCTTTTCTAGGCTTGTCTTCCAATATTTTCACTTTCTCATGCCTGATATTTACTCTATTTCTCCCGCATGGCTTTCCAGTTACTGCTCTGTGTCCAGCCCAACCCTGGGAACTATACCTTCTGCTGAGTTGGTTTATTTGGAATCTTCACATAGGAAAACCCTTCACCACAACCAGTAGGATCTGCTACACCAGTCACTTCCAGGAGGCACTTGCCCTTCATAGCAGCGATGAAGGCTCGTGTGGTGTTCCATGGAGCTGTGCGCACCTGTCGGCAAGAAATTCACCAGGCTTTCACAACATTGCTGCCATCAGGAAAATGCCAGCATCTGACTTTTGATTCTTCCAGTCATACTGAGAGCTTTCTAACTGACTGGTCCTTCAGCTGCTCTTAAAAAACCTCTACAAAGAACTGAAGTGCCAGATAACTCATAAAAGGCATCTAAAGCAAAAAGCTAAGTCCTGAAAGGATCTGGCAAGAAGGATCCCTAAGAAACAGGTGTAAGGGTGGCAGCAGAACTGCCAGCAGTTGCACAACACTTAATCTGCTCAATCCTACTTCAAATGCCCTTTACATACAGAGACCTCATTTCTCTCCTGCCATGCAGATTTATACACTAGCATGCAAGTTCATACATAACTCTGACAGTACCTCATCATCAATCTTCATCTGGAAATCCTCTTCATTCTCCTCTTCTGGTGCAAAAAAGGATTTCTCCCCATAGCCTGCATCCTGCAGAAAAGTATTAGGTAAAGAATGAGAACTGGAAGTCATAAAAAGATTACAAGAGAGAGAACTAGAAGCATCTCCTGTGCAGAGCTGTCATGCTGAACCAGCAAACTTCCAAAGCAAGAGCAACTGTGACCCACGGTATCCCAGATGTCAGACTGAGCAGCACTGTGACAAGCTCCACAACCAAGCACTAACTACAGCCAACCATGACAAAATGACCTGTTTCCCTCACAGCCACACACTCATTACCTGCTGCCATGGAGCTCCAGAGAGAACCATAAGCCTTTTCTCCTACCTTCCCTTTGCTATCTTTAAGCACAGCTAACCCAATATCTAAGTAACAGGTGAAAAGAAGGTAATGTCTCTCCCTTTCAGAGTTCATGAAGCAGAAACATCAGCAAGTTGCCCAGCAGTCAAGGGCCTTATTTGCCTACTATATAGCAAAAATAACCTGAGGCAAAAGGTGCTGCCTAGCCTCCCCCTTCACAGTGCTACTTGTCAGTAGCTTGCCCTGTGGCTTACAGGGAGCATTCACCTTCAGTCGCTGCTCAGCTGCGATCATGCTGTAGTAAGCACAGCACTGCTCTGGGGACACCATGGCTCTGATCTCCTCCTCCGTTGGCAATCTGAAGTCTGGCTTTAAAACCCACCAGTTGGAGTCCATCCCTGAAAAATGCACAGACCAAACACAAGGTAGTCTTCCACCATAATCTATCTTTGCTGGCAAAAGAAGCGAGAATGACAAATGCATGGCACCTAAAACAAGTATAAGTGATAGGGCTTTTTTGTTCTGCACTTGTCTGAATCAACAGCCCCTAACCCAGCTCCTGTTGGAGAGGGACTGTTCCCAAAGGCCTGCAGGGACAGGACAAGGGCAATGGTTTGAAATGAGAGCAGAGCAGATTTAGATTGAACGTGAGGAACAAGTTCTGCAACACCAGACTGGTGGAACACTGCAGCAGGCCCCATCCCTGGAGATACTCAAGGTCAGGCTGGACAAGGCTGTGAGCAACCTGATCTAGTGGAGGATGTCCCTGCTGACTGCATGAGGGTTGGACTGGATGAGCTTTGGAGGTCCTTTAAAGCCCAAACCATTCTGATTATATCAGCAAACGCATATTGGACCCTAGAGCTGCCTTCCAATTGCTGAAGAGATCCTACAGGAAGGCTGCAGAGGGGTTTTCCATGAGGGTGTCTAGAGACAGGACAAGGGGCAACAGGTTGAAGCTGAGGGACATCAGGGTTAGACTGGAGCTGAGGAAGAAGTTCTTCGGTATGAGGGTGATGAGACTCTAGAATAGGTTTCCCAGAGAGGCTGTGGATGCCCCTTCCCCGGGGTGTTCAAGGCCAGGTTGGATGAGGCCTTGAGCAACCAAGCCTCGCTGAAAGGTGTCCTTGCCCATGGCAGGGAGCTGAAGTAGCTGATCTCTGAGGTCCCTTTCTAAGTAAGCCATTTTGTGATTCTGTGACATTCGCATTCATTCTGTGTACAGACTGCATCCCAAAAGCATTTAATCCATTTCTGACTTCCTCACCTCAAAAACTGGTTTACCGGAAGGAGATACTCCTTCCCCCTGCTCTGTCTGGAACTCTGAAAGCAGCCAAGAACGGCTGACTCCCGGAGCAGCAACGAACGGCTGACTGCAGGAGAAGGTCTGTCAATACCTGTGCGTTTGAAATCAGCGCAGAGCTTCAGGCGCTTGCGGATGCTGCTCTCGGAGTGCGAGGGAAAGGCCTTCTTGATGTCCTCCATGCGGATCCTGCGTGGGCGGTCTCTGCTCTTCCAGAAGAGGCGATAAATAAAGACCTGCGGGACAGACTCAGTTGTGATGGCTGCAGGAAGGCAACAACAGACTTGCAAAGACAGGACGCACTACTTCAGCCTTCCAGATTACTCACAGAATGGGTTGGAAGCAACCTTAAAGATCATTTAGTTCCAACCTCCCTGCCACAGGCAGAGACACCTTCCACTTGGCCACTTAAACCCATTAGCTTTTATAAAATGAATTAGTAAAGTTTTCCAAGTCAAGTGTCACAGAATCACAGCAAAAATCCATCTGGAAGAGACCTCCAAGCTCACCCAGGCCCACCCTTGTCCCAGCACTGAAGAGTCAACACTGAACTGTGTCCCTGAGCACCAGCTGCACACACTGCTTGAACACCCCCAGGGATGGTGACTCCAGCACTGCCCCAGGCAGCCTGTGCCAATGTTTGAGAGAACTTCCAGTGGAGAAATATTTCCTGAGATTCAGCCTGAAACCCCACTGGGGCAACTTGGAACCATTTTCTCTGCTTCTGCCCCTTGCCACCAAGGAGAAAAGGCTGCCCTCTGCTCGCTCCAACCTTCCTGCAAGGAGCTGTAGAGAACAATGAGGTTCAACCTTTTCTGAGAGTAAGATGGAGAAAAACAGAGTTTGTCTGAGAAATGTTCATGCTTTGGTACAGAGAGCAGTACTCTGAGCACAGCAAAGATCTTCTTGTTCTGCAAATACCTCTTGAATTACAATTTTGCATTAAACTGACAGTAAATTACTAGACATTTTCTCCAAACTCTCAGTCTGAGGGTATTTATTTGAATGGTCACTGACAGGACCAAAGCTTAATTGCCTCTAGGAAATCAACAGAGACTTCTGAAGCAACTCTAATTCTGTGCTATGTGACAGGACTGTGGTGAGATCCCTTAATTGTCTCTTAGTAAAACCCTTGTGACTGTCATTTTACATAGCATAATCACTTCAAATTTCATTCCAATTTCTTCACTTCCCTACACTTCCACACCACCTTACAGCCTTTTCCTTTGGCTAATAAAAAGCCTCTATCTTATCAGATGGGATGCAAGTAAGCAAAAGCAGCATATTGTAAATCATTGGTTAAACGACTACCAAAATGGTCTGCCTGGTTAACATCCAACTGCTCTCACATCACAACAACAAAAACAAACAAAAAAGAAGAGAGAAAGAAAATGCAGCCAGAGCAGGCTTCTCAAACCAGGCAAGCACTGGGCTCTGCTCACAAGTGACTCATGACAGTACAAGAGGGAATGTCCTCAAGCTCCATCAGGGGAAGTTTAGGCTGGACATCAGGGAAAGAGCTGTGAGGCTCTGGAACAGGCTGTCCAGGGAGGTGGGTGAGTTGCTACCCCTGGACATGTTTAAAACATCAAGACCTGGATCCAGTGCTTGGGGACATAGTGTAGTGTAAGACTTGGTGAAGTGGGCGAAATGGCTGCACTTAATGGTCCCAGAGGACCTTTCCAGCCTGGATGATTCCACCATTCTGTGAGACCTGCGTCTATGCCGCTGGCCTTCTCCAAAGGCACCTCAGATCCTCAGACTGCCTTTTCTCACATACCTGCAGAAAATCTCTGATGTGAGTGTTGGCTCGTTTCGAGTTGGGCCCGGGGACTTCATAAAGTGGGCACTCCTGACCAACAACAAAAATGTCCACGAGCTCCCGCACATAATAGCCCTGCCGTGTCCGGATGATCAGGAAATCTGTTTCTGGCATCTTATGTAAGTAGATTGGGGCCCGGAAGAGGTTGTTTTCAAATGCCTAATGAAAGAAACAAATCACAAGTTTGGAAGTCAGGCTTGGATCAAATTTTCTGTAACTCAATCTACAACAAAGTTGGCAAAACCTCAGCATTCAGCCATCACTAATATCACAACAGACGTAAATGTGCGGTCAGGACATCATTTGCTTTTGCAGAGAATAACCAAGGATGCAGAAGAGTAAGAAAATCCAGAATAAATGTAGACAGAGCTCAAATTTGAACTGACCTTGAAGAAGGTACTTTAAAAAGGGACAGAAAGAACACAGGCAGAAGAAAACTAAAACCAGAGAAACCAGCCCAGGTCAGTCTGGGTACAGAAGGCAACGGTGGCAAGGACTGAGGACTTTGCTGAGGAAAGGAGTTTGTAAGAACCTAACTGTGAAAGTAGAGAGCAACAGAGTTCAGCATTTAAAGGTAGGAAGGTTTAAATTAGCACCAAGGAGGCACTAAACAGAGTGGAACTGGAAAGGTCATTTTCCTCTATAAAAGGTTTTCCCTACCCATAGGGCTTCCACAAGCCTCTCCCACTCCTACTCTCTCACACTTGCCTCATGCGCATTACAAAGCTTTCCTCGACACAGCCCTGTCCTCACTTTAAGCTTTCCAGAAGTCCTGTTTCATCCACTAAGAAGTCCTCTTTGGCTTGAGCAAGTAGTACTCAGTTCTGTGATGAATGTCCAGTGTCATACTTCATCTTACTTTTTCTTGTGGTACAGCATGGACAGAATTATTGCTACAGCAAAAGCTGCCAGCACTAACTGAAGTCCATCTGTATTTACACTTATCATGGATTTTGTAACCAGCTGGTCCTGGCAACATTTTTAATTCCTTCCTCCATCTCAACTGTACTTATTTCCTCAGCAGAGAAAGGCTCATAAAAGCACAGGTGTACACACCTGCCCACCAACTGGCACCCAGCAGACTAAGCAGCAGTGCACAGAAAGTACACATAAGGTCCTGCTCACACATCCTGGGCCATGATAAATCCATGTTTTTTATTCCCTCCAACGCCTGTCTACTGAGCTACTCAATATCCAAGCAGCTTTGGCCTTCTACTCTGTCTGCTCTAACAGTACTTCTAATGCCATCACAAAGCAAAACAGCAAAGATTCCCTCCCTGCAATTTCTATTGTTCCTAAAACAATTCGGGGGGGGGAAAACCAAAACCACCAGAGATTTTTTTTTTTTTTAAGCAAGAACTGAAATTGTCAGCAAGCAAAGACTTAAACTGGAAACGCAGTGGAACCCTGGTTTTTGGAATCTGAGTGTTATTTGTGATTCAATAAACAGCATGAAACATTCTGCCTATTACTCCACATTTAACTCTATCTCCTCGTGCGTGCTCTTCTCACCTGCAGTAACTGGCCTGGGTGCAGAGAACCCAGGAAGGGAGAAGTGTGACAATAAACAGTCTCTCCATATTTACAGTCTGGAGCTCCAGGATCTTTGCCAGGTTTCTGCAACACGCAATGAAGGTGCAGTGAGCATTCAGTCAGAGGCAGAAGAAAAGGTCTGCCCAACAGCAAATGCACAAACTCACCCTTTTGTAGTAATTTTTTATCTTTGTTGCCATGCCAACCTGCATCATTAAAGGGGCATTTTCCTCACTGTACTCAGCAAGGATGAGATCTCCATCCTTGCCAGTTAGGTCCTGTGGTGTGCGCATGAAGAACATCTCACCCCCACCAGAAGCCTGCCGCTCCTGCTCTCTCATCTGTGCCAGGGAAAAGGGAGCGTTAGCAGCATGCCACAGAAACACACCTGCTGGGCAACAGGAAACACAGCAGAGAGCAAACGCAGAGAACTGCACCTTGGCCTTCTTCTTGATGTGCTTCAGCAGAGGTTGCACAGCATGGGGCCCTGGCTGGGACAGGGCACCAAAGGAGTACTTCTTCAGCGGGGGCCGATGGAATTGTCGGAGCTTCATAGGACCCATATGGGTGGGAAAGAAGGGCTGGCGAAGCTCCACTGCTGGGATAGAGTGCTAAAACAGGGAGAAAATGCCTGCTAAGAAGGACACCCATTATCTCAGAGCCAAGATCATCCTCCTGTCCTGCTAACCCTCACATAACGAGCCTGGCAATGTTTCCGGGTCTGCTAGCAGTAACACTGGCCCATGGAAACTGACTTGCTGCCTTTTGACATGAAGTGCTTAGGGCCACAAACAGATCCTTCTCTTCTGTACAGAGTGGACTTTAAATTTTTAGCCTACTTCAAATGGTACCTAATGACAGGATTCTTTTATTAACTAGGAATGTGCAAAGCCATCATCCCTATCCATGGGAGACAAGTACATATAGAATCATAGAATCAGTCAGGGTTGGAAGGGACTATAAGGATCATCTAGTTCCAACCCCCCTGCCATGGGCAGGGACACCCTACCCTAGATCAGGCTGGACAGAGCCTCATCCAGCCAGGCCTTAAACACCTCCAGGGAAGTGGCCCCAACCACCCCCCTGGGCAGTTTACATTTAGAAGTGCATATATTCTTTACATTACAAAGAGAGGTTGAAAACATTTAAGTTTTAGAACTATCACAGAAGAAGGGAAAAATAAAGCATCTTCACATCAGGCTAGTGAGTAGCTGAAATTGATCATCATCTAAATTATTTTCAGAACATTCAGATTAAAACACACACTAGCAGTAGAAGTACAGCCTCACCTCGACTACCTCCACCACTATCTCCCCTCCCACTGCTACTTCACAATGAGTACTAGAGAAAGAGGACCCAAACCAAACGTTAGCAAGTATGATACAGCAAGATCTAGCACCCAAACCTTAGTTTGATGGGGCTTCAATCAAGACGAGTTAGTTCAAACTCCTTTCTAATCATTTTAAACACGACAAACCTCTCTTATGAGCACTTAAGTGGCCTGCTGTCACCCAAATACTGCTTTTGTACAAATCCTGAATCACACTCTTAGCTTGAAACCCCCTGCCAAGACACTCAATCCCTCACTCTGCAGCCAGCACTACTGTGACTACCTGAATGATGTTGCCTCCAAAGGTTCCTCGAAGTCCCTGCTGTTTGGGGTAGTAAAACTCATCATTGGAGAGGTTCCAGGGATCCTTAACCTCTGGCTGAGACATGTTCTAATTCAATTTTAAACATGAGAGAAGTGTCAAAAACCAGACAAATAAACAAATCACTCCTTCCACATCATTCCCAACCTGCATGGTGCTAAAGTTTATGCTAACCTGCTGTGGCTCTTCCTTGATGACTCCTGTTTTTCCCAACAGGATTCGACTCTTCTTAATAGAAGATTCTTTCTTGTTCTCCTTGGATGGAGAGTTCAAAGTCATTTCCTCCTTTTCATCAGGAATTTCTGAACACAAAAGCAAAGATGTTGTAGGGCACTTCTCATAGGGTTTGCTTTTCTGCACTGCAACCTACTTCTCAGCTGTAGCTTGGCCCAGACATTGCACCCCTTAGGTTCAGTTTCTGGGGTCCTACTTCTACATCCCTCCTCCTTTTTCCTCCATCAGGTTGACATGAAACAAGCTCAACAACAGATTAAAGCTCCACGCTTAAATTTCCACCTTGCCTTCTTCTGCAGTGGGAGAACAACGATTGTGAGGATTGCTTGGGGTCTCCACTGCTCCACATGGCAGTTACTAATAAGGGCAAGAAATGGCATCTGCTCTGCCAAGGCTCTTCTAAAGAGATGAAGCAAGGTGACAGGAGTGCTGATATTGTTACCCAACTATACAAATTAATCATCCTCTTCCTCCCCACATGCAGATAACACCAAAGTGGTCTGAATCCAAAGATGGATCTGAACCCATCCTTAAAAGACACAAAGGCTCCACCACATCTAGGAGACAGTCATAATGTTCATGGTTCAAACAAGACAAAAATCTCTCCAGTCCTTTTATTTCCATTACAGTGTGACTGTAAATCCTTCCTTCCATTTCCACTTGTCTACTCCAATTTAAGTCAAGTTTCTGGATGCTATCAACATACCTAGAATTATGTTCTCATCATTTGGATCAAGTGTTAAGACAGGGGGATCCAAGTAGGTTTCCATTGCCTGATCATCCCAGATGATGTTGTCTTCCCAACGGCCATACACTAACTCCTCATTGTCAATTGGGAAAATGGAATACCAGGGCTTGTCTTCATCCAGAGAAACTGCAACAACCCAAGTTAGAATCCTTAAGAGTCTTACACACTGCCTTGGCAGAAAATCGTTTTAGAGCTCATCCCCACATCTTATTCCCTCACCCGTTCCCAACTTTCAGGTCATTCTGAGGCAGGAACTCAAAAGGCAAAAAAAAATCATCTGGGAGGCAAAGAGAAAGCAGAGCCTCAAGTTTCAATGTTACCTCGTAGTCTATCAAGGCCTCTGCTATGACACGACTACAAGCCTGCACAGAAACAGGTGTCACACCCCTGCTCATAGGCCAGAGACTGACATCTCCATTACCTTGCTGTTCAGGGGCCTGCTTTTCTTTGCCCTTTGCCATACCCAGGACTCCAGCCACATTTGGTTTCTGAGCTAGTGGGATTGGTGGGTTGAGCAAAGAGCCACTGCGGTTTAAACCTGGAGAAAAGGAAAGCAGAAGGTCAGCTTGAGGGGGAGGATCAGGAGGCACTGCACTGCCTTAGATCAGAAGCTGGGGGTTGTTGCACAGAGAGCGATTTCAGCCTGAACCAGGCCAGGCTTGCTGCTTCTATCACAAAGAGTGTCTGAGTCATGAGTGCAGGTAAAGCTCACCAAGACCTCCTCACCCACAGCCCACTGCTGGAGGCTGCTGCCTCCTCAGGGTTATGCTTTGCTCTACACATGCTGTGTGTCAGTGCACAAGGGGCAGTTCTGTGTGGTCCCTACAGAAGAGACCTTGAGCAGTTCCCACTGCCAGAACAGTTGGTCTGTCCTCCAGCAGCTTCCTCTCACTGCAAACTGCCACGAAGAATGGCCAAAAATATCTCAAGGAAGCCTTCTGTGGAGGCAGCTTGTCTCAGGGCAGAACAACTCACCTATGCTCACATGTCACTTGAGTTAAGGTTTCTGGAAGGCCTAAGAGCTTACATGTGTGAGCAGGCCAACCAAGGTAACATCTTACTGTAGTTTTTGACGGGATTTACACAAAGCCAGTCCAGGCCTGGACAACTCAGGTACAACAGTGCAAAATGCAATTGTTACAGAAAGCTATCTCCAACTCACCTACCCTGTGCTGACAGCCCAGAAACCACCCTTAGAACTGGATGAGCTTGGAACCTGATGAAGTCCTTGTCTTGCACTCATAACTGCACCATTATAGAGCTGACACTAAGGCCCAATAAAGTTCCAACACCCCCACTTGTCTTTCCTTGCAGCAGGATAAGATACAATCAACAGAAGATAAATATTTCTTTTACACAAGCAATTTAAATTTAAGATGCATAAGTGTTCAAGAGAAGTCTGAGGCTTCTCAGAATTGCTCCTTTCTCTGCAGAACAAACACACTACCATGACTAGTTCACAGGATCACAGGGTGTTAGGGGTTGGAAGGGACCCAAGGAGCCCAACCCCCCTGCCAGAGCAGGACCACACAGTCTAGCACAGTTAGTTAACAAGAAATTCCACAAGGCTTTTAAATGGTTCTTGCAAACAAACATGTAAGGAAAATTCCATCGCCGAAGGGAGGACATCCTAAGTATCACTGCTTGATACTTATGTAGATGGATCTAGGACCTGGTATAATGACAAGAAAGTCAGCCACAGAACTCTGAGTAGAGCTGTGATTTTGCCAAAAAAACATTCCCTGGCAGAAGAATTATGCTCTGGAGACAAGGGCATGCCATGAGTCAGCTCAACTACAGGAAGCACAATTAGCATCGGACCACTGATTACCTTGCTGGGCATTGTATGCAGTGGCATTTCTGGTCATGCTGGATGGCAGCCAGCCTGCCAGACTTGCCCGTTGTGTCTTAGTCCCTTTGTGCTTGACATCTTCTCCATTCCAGATAACATCATCTTCCCATTGCAGCTGTGTCACCATTAGGAAATGCTCATCAGCAAGGAGATCATCCTTCTCATCCACCGTCCCTGCATCCTGGGAGGACAGAATAGTTGCCTGAAGACCTGCCCTGATTTTATACTTTCAAACCAAAGGAAGAAAATCCAAAGGCTCACTGTGCACGATGTACGATCACACACCAGCCCACCACCGACCTCTGGCTGTGCAACAATCCCTAGTGTCACTCATACACATCGCAGCACACAGCTTCCCTCTTACCCCCTCGTCCGCACGTCCTTGAACCTCCTGATCCTTCTCTTTCAGCTTGAATCCATAATCAAACCCACTGCCATCCTCAGGGATGCCCAGCATGTCATACCAGAGCTGTGCGGGGCCGTAGCGCCACTCTGCCACCTTGGGCTTTGTGTCTGTCACTTTGTCAGAGTCGCCAGCTGACTGGGAAAACTTGGACTCCACGGGTGCCATCATGGTGATCTGAAGCACAGCAAAGGAGGGAATGCTTACACCAACAGTCTAGCTAAATGGCAGTAAGAGCCTTCCTCCTTCCAAGTTCCTCAGCTTATATTTGGAGCAGAGAGCATTTCTGAGAAGTGCTTCTCTGTTACTTACTGGGTGCCTTAAGAACGTTCTGCAATTCGACTTCCAACAACACTGAATTCTTCTTGATACAAAGAGGTTAAGCTCTCCTAGGAGTCCTGCACCACGAATGCAGCCTTCTCAGTAAGAAGCAATCACCTCAAGTCATTGACTAGCATCTGGAGGACAGCTGGAACACAAGCCAGCCCCGGCCCCCTCTCTTATCCTGGAGGAAAAGCTCTTTACTCTAAAAGCTGCTGTCCGGTCCACTCCTCCCCCAGTGCTAGCTGCGACCCTCTCAGATGTCGCACCTCATCGTCTGAAAGACACTGCTCGGGAGGGGGTGGAGCAGCAAACTCGTATTCCCAAGGAGATTTTCCTTCCATTCCACTCTCAGCTACAACTTCACCCTCCTGTATTTGCACTTCTTGTGCCAGCTCCCGATGCTTCTTCTTGCGCTTCCTCCGGGCGCTGCGCCACACCGAGGGGACGTTCTTCCCAGGGCCAAAGAGACGCAGGAAGCGCAGCACCTACACCAGCAGACAACAAGAGGGTCAAACAAAACAAGCACTGTGCGATGCTACTCTGTCTGTCACAGAATCACAGACTGCAGCGAGTTGGAAGGGACCTTCAAAGGGCATCTTGGCCAAACCCCTGCAGGCAGCAGGGACACCTCCAACCAGAGGAGGCTGCACAGGGACACAGCAAGGCTGAGCTTGAATGGCTCCAGGGATGGGGCCTCAAGCACAGCCCTGGGCAGCCTGTGCCAGTGTCTCCCCACCCCCACTGTGCACAACCTCCTCCTGAGGTCCAACCCAACTCTGCCCTGCTCCAGTTCCAAACCATTGCCCTCAACCCTGAACAGTCTCCTGCAGATATTGAAATGCAGCTCTGAAGTCTCCCTTGAAGCCTTCTCTTCTCTAGGTTGAACAGCCCCAACTCTCCCAGTCTGTCCCCATAGCAGAGGTTCTCCAAGACTCTGATCATCTTGGTAGCTTTCTCTGGACTCTCTCCAGCAGGTCCACGTCTCTGTTGTGCTGGGATCTCACAGCCAGACACAGCAGTGCAGGTGAGGTCTGAGCAGAGGGGCAGGATCCCCTCTCTCCATCTACGCCCACACTGCTCTGGATGTAGCCCAGGCTGCCCTTAGCCTTCTGGGCTGCCAGTGCCCATTGCCGCCTCCTGTCCAGCTTCTCCCCCACCAGCACCCCCAGGTCCTTCTCTGCAGGGCTGCTCTCAATCTCATCACCCCCAGTCTGGATTGGTATCCAGGATTGCCCTGACCCAAATGCAGCTCCAATCCTTGGTGAAGTCAACCATCTCTCAGTTACACTTTAAATGAAAGCTTCTGATCCATCTGCTTGACAAACCTTTCACTCTCAAAAGGATTTATTCTTAATTTCAGACACAAAGAAATTCCAAAGAAGGAAGAAAGATTGCTTTCACATATTGAACACGTGGTAAAACACCACATGGGAATAATCTCCATTTGGAACAATCCACAACCTTCAAAAAAAACACAGAGATTGAGGAAGAGTTGATAAAAACTATTAGCAGAAGGGACAAATCTAGAAAATACATAATGCAGAAACGTCTTAAGCAACTAGATAAAAGGTAAAAAAAAAGCCTTGGCACAATACCACACTGCTTTTTATTTCCATCACAGCACAGCTCCCCTACACCCACACTGCACCCCTCCAAAGCCTGCACTCATGACAATGCCAACCTTTCTCTTCTATTTTTCCTACTGGGGGTCATTAGGAAGAGTGTGTTCAGCAGATGGAGGGAGATTCTCCTCCCCTTCTACTCTGCCCTGGTGAGGCCCCACCTGGAATACTGCATCCAGTTCTGGGCTCCCCAGTTCAAGAGGGACAGGGATCTGCTTAATAAAGACCAAGGGAGGGCTCCAAGGATGCTGATGGGATTGGAGCACTGCCTGATGAGGAGAGGCTGAGAGCCCTGAGGCTGTTCAGTCTGGAGAGAAGACTGATCGATGTCTAAAAATATCTGAGGGCTGGGGGTCAGGAAGGAAGGGTCAGTGGCAGCCTCTGCTCACTGGTGCCTTGGGATAGGACAAGGGCAATGGATGGAAGTTGCAGCACAGAAAGTTCCACCTCAGCATGAGGAAGAACTTCTTTACTGTAAGGCTCACAGAGCACTGGATCAGAAAGAGACTGTGGAGTCCCCTTCTTCTGGAGAATTTCCAGCCCAGTCTGGACGTGCTCCTGTGCAACCAGCACTGGATTCTATGGTCCTGCTCTGGCAGGTGGATGAACCTGAAGATGTCCTTTCCAACCCCCAATACTTTGTGATGCTGTGAGTGCTGAGTTTTAAGCACTGGTATTTTTTTCTTTTTTCAGAGTGCTTTGTAAAGATGGTGAACATTATTCCCAAATTCACTGGCAGGTTTAGGAAACAGGATCTAGATCCAGAGATGTTTTTAAAGGACATCCTAGTAATCTTGATTTGTCACACTGATGCCCCAAAGAAGGAAGCATTTATTCAACTGCCCTGACCATCTCTGCCCACATCCACATCATCTTTCTTTCCCAGCTCCCTCAGATTACTTCTGAACCCTTGGGCCATCAAGGGCCAAGGCCTCATAGCCCAGCTGCTAAGGGTTTAACAAACCATAAAGCCTGCTTCTCCACATGCTGTTCTCTCATGAGCAACACTGCAATGCAAACTTGAAGTCAAGACTAGAGTGCTGCACATTCTCAGACGTCAGCTGCTACTCCTAGCCACACGGACGCAATTTCAGGCTCTGCCAGCTCTAGTGCTCACGAATTCGTTCTGACAAGGGCACTCAGATTAACAGTTTGCACTGATTTCTGCACCCACTGGGCACATCCAACACTGAACCAGCCTCCAACATCACATCTTGAGCGCCAAAGAAAAAACACAGCAACCGATATCACATACAGGAACACAGGAAACATCACATTTGCAAAAGATAGAAGAGCATCCAGAAGGCAAAATTCCGTGCTAGAGCCTCACCTAGACTCCTAACAGCCAGCTAGTAGCAAAATCATTAAAACATGACATTTAATTGTGCAAATTACTCAGCTCCTTACAGAAAGCTTGTGATGGACACACTAAAGCCAAGCTGTCCAGCATTACAAGCACCTGTTTGGTAACTAAGCTCATCTTTATTCTCCTTCCCTTCCCTTCCCACACCTCCTCTCCTCTTGAAGCCATAGAAGTTCCATGTTTGGGAGGGTTTCACAAACACACGTTGTGCAAAACCAATGATTCCTTCACCCAATTTGTTGCTGACTCGATCATTTCTAACCCACCCTCAGAGCACATTTGAGGGAGTCTACAGATCACAAAACGCTTCAGGAAAGGCACACCACGTTCAGGACAGCATAAAAGCTAGAGCAAGTGTTTGCCAGGAAAGCCAAAAGGCAGACAGATCAGCATCACAGATTTTGATCACCTGGCAAAGTATTCTCTACCACCTCAGGAAAAAAATCAACAGGTCTGTGCCAATGTCTAACAGCAGCTTTATTTCATACCTTGATTTATATGATGCTGCTTTTTAAGGAGGCTCTTGCAAATGGCAGATAAGCATTTCACATTAAGCAGTCAGGAAACAGCAGCACACAGAAATTAAAGAGTACTGAGGTGAGCAAGAAGATCTACGTGAATAATTTATTACATACCTTTGACACTACAAGATTCATATTTAGGGAGCTTACATGATAGAGTTTCTGTCATTTCCATACAGCTTTTACAATACCTTGCCTGGTCGAAACTCCGGGAAGAGCTCTGTAACACATGGCAGCTGTTTGGTAGCATCTCGCTGCATGATTCCTGCAAGAGGAAGTGTGAGTTTGCCTTCCTTGGATTCTGCCTGCCTGGCTTCTTGAGGTCCCATCTCTGACTCAGAATCAGAGCTGCTGCTGAAATCCACCTTGTCGGAGGCAGCAGAGGAAGGAGCAATGATGGAGGGCAAAATGATACCGTCTCCATCTTCAGATACTACAACAGAACAAGCACCTTATAAACAAACACGTTTCCTCCGTGTCTCCTAGCACAACCCCACAATGCCACATCTACTGCTTATACCAAGGTATGCAACAGTTAAGCCTCAGCAGATGCACTGAGTAGCATTTGGATTTAACCTTTCATTTTACCCTAAGCGTTCCAGGTGAATTTCCCAGCCACGACTGAGAGGATGAGACAAAAAAGCAGTTTCATTGTCAGTACTTTAATGATCACTGGAAATGGAACATTTCAGCCTGCATTTCAGACAATCTATCACACTGCACACAGGGCACGGACCCACCTTTAGATGCAGGCTGCTGACAAAGCTTTGACGATGCGTGGTGCTTGACACAAGGAACACAGCACTGCTTGACTCCTGCAGACACTCACAGTGTCAGAGAGCAGGAGCAAGTCCTCACTCACCAGTAGCAGCTGCATCTTTTTCATCTTCTTTCTTTCCAGGCACTGGAGGTGGTGGTGGTGGTGGCATCAGCTTGGAATCAATGTCTTCACAGTCAGCATCATAATCATCCTCATCTTCATCTAACCAGGCAGGAGACAAGACTACACATGAAGCAGGCAGTAAAAGGGAACCAGGCACCCTTCCAATTTATGCTACCTGTCCCAACCTCAGTAAGGAGGTCATTCTCATTTTGAAGCTACTTGCAGAACCCTTACAAAGTTCAGCTTCCTGCACAAACTCATTTGCAAAACTGAAATTTAAGAAAGAGTGGGAAGGAGAGAAAAAGGCAAACTGAGAGAAAGATGGATGAAGCACTTGGAACATATATATGCATATACATACACACTGCTATCACCTCCCCTTGGTCACTTACTCGCAGAACAAATAAAGCTGCTTAAAAAGTGATAAATCCATGGTTTAAAAGCCTTTACATCCCACTCACTACAAATAAAGAAACACCAACAGAAAGGTTAAGTGTAAGGCACCTTTAGGTAATACTCAAACTCTTGGCGTTTACACCAAGAGATGCTGACACAGAACAGCCCTCTGGTTTTGAAAAATCTGTTCTAGGCCAGACAGAGATCCCTGGGACCAACAAAAGAACCAAAGTGCCTTCTGCAGAAAGCCATTTCAGAAAAGCAATTCAGGGGTAAAACATGAGAGAGGTTTTAAGACCGCAGCAACTCTCTAAGGAATGAGGATCCTATTTCTGAAAAGCACCTGGTCTTCTGCACCCTAAGAACACAGGTTAAAGAAATAGGAGCAGCTATTGAGTATTCTCTGCAGAGGATCACAGAGCAGGAGGAGGACCCTGCCTTCTCCTCTCTGTTGTAGAGTTCCTTAAGCAAGACATCACACAGTGGCTTCATCCAGTGAACAGTTTCGCAAAGGCTAACACTGAGTTCTTAAGGCAAGGAATGAAAAGGCACAGTGCAACCCATGGAAGAGACTGTCAAGGCCAACTGCCCCAAAATATCTCTTCCAGTTCAAGCTGTAACGGTACCTGGTCTTCGAATGGGCTGCAGGCTGCCCATGGCCTGCTTGTATCTACGGCTTTCATCTTCTGCCACTTCATTAATGTCTGAATAATCGACAGCATCTTCCGTGCTCTTAACCCAGCCTAGGGAAAAAAGAAATCCAGTCACACAAGACTTTATCATAACACATGCTACTGACTTCAGCCTTCACTAGGTACATATGAATCCTCTCCTATGCTTCCTTTTCTTTGATGAACAAAAACATCCAACTAACATCTCCCACTAGAGTATTTTTCCCCTTCATTCCAAACACAATCTCCAAGAACTCTGATTTTCCCCTAAAGATTGGTACGTAGCCAGCTTTAGCAGCAGGAACACCTTTCACATACACAGTGAAACTGTTTAGCAAGCTCAGAAGTAAAAAGAAGACACAATAATATTTGCACTAAATAGTCTTGTTTAATACAGCAGAAAAGAAAGAATAAAGAAACCATTTAATAGAAATCTAAAAAAAATTAAAGAGAACAAATGTAAAAGTGACCCAGAGATAACAGATTTACTCTGGCAAGCACAAGGCAAGGCCCTTGCCAGAGGACTTCCCAGCAGATAACCTCACGCTATTTCTTTGACCTGGGTACATTTCTTTCTGCCCGGTAAAAGGCAGATCCGGCAGCCTGCTCTGGCACTGAACGGCAGACAGCCCCGTGCCTGACCTTCCTCGTCCAGGTGGGCTCCGTCGGCCTCCGGGCTGTCCTCCTCGCTGGCTGTGATCTCGGTGATCAGGTTGCCCAGCCCCAGCACACCCAAACCGGCCAAGTGCTTCTTGGATTCCTGGGGAGACCAGAGCCACGTTCCAGCCAGGACGCTCCGCCAGCCGGGCCGGACCCAGCAACCACCTGCTCG